>NC_051170.1:111853331-112400831 GCF_013339725.1 Rhipicephalus microplus | reverse complement strand
CTTCATCACAAAATCAGATCACAATGCGCAGATTATGGCTATCTTAATTCATCTCGTGCCTGATATGGATTAGGAGTGCCCTTCTCATACCGTTATTATAATCAGCGTGAACTGCTCTTGGTACTTGTCTGTTTTTAAACGAATGCTATCTGCTCTCCCACTGCCTTCATTATCCTAGGCACATCGTCATGGTGAATGAAGTAATACTAGTATCAGAATCGTTTAGTTTGAGTTTTTGTTGAGACGTCTCAAGGGGTTCACCAGAATATGGGTTCTCCACGACATATTCAAGACACCTCGCTATCGGCAAACCTTTCATGCCATGGCGTCAGTGGCAGAGCCCACCCGCGTCGCAAGTAGATATCAAGAAAAAACGTGAGATGAGAAGTAGTGGTGGAACGGCCCTAAAATGATCGGGCCTGTAAATATCGATCCACGCTATTTTAACAGTGTGTAGCAAACCTGCAAGCTGATGTGGTTCTCCAAAGCATCAGAGACAAATAATGATATTTCCAAGTTTTGCAAACGCAAAGACCGTGATATCATCACCACGAGCCCTTCTTTGAAGAAAACTAAACAATATTTAGGATATGTGGTTCTTTAACATGCACTCATATTGCACAGTACATAAACTCTTATCCTATTCGCCTACATGAAAAGTGCGCCCACTGTGATATAACTCATCTCGTGTCCTTCTAGTCACTATACGAACATCGTAATCGCTGCACTATCGCAGCTGCCCGATGGCAATGAAATAAAATATATGCCACACAAACAGCGACCAAAGTAAACATTGCAAAGGCGCCATGAATACAGCGGCTGGTCCATACGCGTGAGCTGGCCAACAAATGAAGCTTATTGTACTTTAGCGCACGAGTAATTCAACCTTCGCATTTTAAGCTGTAGACGTTATAAAAAAAAACATGGTTGATTCCTCCATTTTAGAAATAGGTATAAGATGAAAGAGAAATCTTTATTTGCGGAAGTAGTTAAATGGTTACTTCACCTTCACCTCCTATTGATATAAGAGAGCTTTCAGAGTGTTTGTTGATGTTTGGCAGCTGTAACAACCTTTAACGTGGACGCAACCATGATGACGCTTCTGTACCCATCTCCGTTCCGACAACTAACGTCCATGATCGACGAATAAACAAACCTTCGTGGTCATATATGCTTCGAGAATGAAGTGTGACAGCCAGGAGAGCCTTCATTGAATCGATGACGTACTTGGGGTAAGGTCGCTTGTTAGAGTATTGAATGCCATGCACTGCCCGACTATTTTTTATGTATATAGAAAGAAACGCATTCCGCTTCGTGTCAACGCTTATGACCCGCCGTGAGTTTAAACGAGGCAATCTTTGGTGGAGAACACTGAGCTACAGCCAGGCATTGAGATGTAAATTAGCCAGGCGGCCCAGAGCTATATTTGTTTGGATAGAATAATGTCGTTCCTTGGTGTCGTCTTGTTGCATCGATAGAATCACGCTTCTCCTGCTAGAAACGCGCTGAAGCGCACCGACACGGGCAAACGACGCGTTGAAGAACTGATCTTGGATATAACGGTTATGATGCATTGGCTCACTTTACCTCTAATGCTCTGAAAGGAGAATGTGGGATATAGAAAGCGCTTTTGTAAAGCTTCTAAAAGAAAAAAACATTGCCGTGGCGCAGTGGATGATGTGCGCGGCATCTGTTGTCACACACCCGAAGGTCGTGGGTTTGACGGAACTTTTTTTTTCTTTCCTTTCTGATCATGCGTATGTTTTTTAGGGTCCTTTCTACTGCAGAAATACGCCACTAAAGTATTGGTGTACCCCGGCATAAAGCACTCTCGTGCTAAAATCCGAAAAATGGCAGCATATTCACGGGGTGAATAATGAAGAGTGGGACGAAGCATGCGTCCGTCCATTCGTTCTTGCTTCCGGCTGTCCATGCGTCTGTCTGTGTGACCGCCCGTGCGTGCGTCTGTTCGGGCGTCCGCACGTTCATCCATGCGTTCATCCATGCGTTCATCCATGCGTTCATCCATGCGTTCGTCCATGCGTACGTCCATGCATACATCCGTCCGTGCAGTCATCCATGCGTCCATCCATGCATCTGTCTGTGAGTTCGTTCGTCCATCTAGTCAACACTCCAAGTACCACCATCTCGTATCTTTTCATCATATATTGCGCATATAGAAGCACAGCCATCCAGCGGACATTCCAAAGACTAAAACGAGAGGTGGCACACGCACACTTTCTTACGGCTTGCGCTTCGTGTCTACTTCCCACCTTTAACCACCTGGAGTTCATGGTACATGCTAGTTCACCGTATTGACGGAACTGCGGCCCAACGCTCGCTAAACCTTTCTAAAACCAAAGAGGTTACGCCGAGCGAGTATAACCTAGCAACCCTTCCTTGTAAAATAGTGCTCAATGTACATGCCAATGGCTGCTAATGGGGAATGAGAGACAGGAGAATTCGGCTTTTAGTTAACGCGCACGCTGCGAATTTTTTAGTGTTCAACAGCGCACAGGAGAAATCTCCCACCAGCACCACCTTACAAGTCAAAGCGTGAGACATGTTACGCACTACTAGGAGGGACAAACGGGTGCCGCTTTAAGGAGCTTCACCCCTAAAAAGGCACACTGACACAGCTAACTGGTATTCAAACAAAGAGTTCAGTGTTTCCACGAACTCAGTAACTGATGACCTAACAAACCTAAATCAGTTGCATACATACATTAAAAGTGAAATTATTTCAAAACACTGTATAAACTTCTGCCTAATAGGCGTGTAGGCTGCCGCTTCAGTGCACACATTTAGCGGCTACTTCGCGTGCGCAGACGTGGACGTGCAGCTAAAGGAACGAGAGTGGTGAAAAAAAAAAGATGCTGTAGAGTGAACGTAATAAGAAAAGTATTGTCAGGAAAACTGGGCAAAATAATAAACAAGCGCGAACAAAATCGGTCCTTTGGCACGAAGATATAAAGTTTCTGTTAGGCCATTCTACTTTGCACAGGAACCCGGGCAGCGCCTTTTCATGCTTCGGTAATACACAAAAGGACCGAATTGAAAAGATATGTGCTTTTTCTTGTTCGAGAAAGCTGCTGGCCGTCCAGAGAATAAAAGAGTGTCACCACCGACAGAAGCAACAAACGATAGTGCAGAAACCGCTGTGTGTGAGTGCGTGACCAAAACGCTTTCGATTAATAGCTACAACAGCAGCCGAGGCTGCCTGCTTGCATTCACTTACCTGCTGCGTAAGGGTTTCTGCAACACCTCCTCTACGTACGCGTTGGCACGTAAGCAGGCAACGGTAAAGTAGAGCTGGTTAAGGGCAAAAAGGACGGCATGTGCTTAAAAGGACGCGGCTTTTGAGAAGAGTTTTGCACAATAACGAAGCCGAACAGATAGCGCTATTTCACAGTGCAACGAAGAAAAGGAAAGGAGACATCTACCCGTTAGTAGCACGAAGCCACAAGAAAATCCGTAGGGATCTGTCGGAAAGAAAAGCTTCTTCAATGCCGTGACTTTCGTGCTGGTGCAAGGAGGTTCAAACCTGGGATCAACGCTTTTCCAGGGTGGTTGCTCTGCGAATGAGCTAACCATGAAGCCAGCAATTGACAGCGTGAAAGCGAATTTATGGATATGACAAAGCACATGAAGAGAAGTATTGTGAATGAGTTCTTTTATGTTCAGGAAATGGTGAGTAGGTGAAGAAACGAACAAGGCAATGGGAGTGATGAATGACCGATTGTGGTGATACTGGTGTAACTATACTGGTGTAAGGATGAGGCACTTCATGTACATTTGGTAAGTGTCGTCAGATTATGAATGACAGTCCGTGTGCATCCATTAGAGAAAATTAAATAAAACCTGCAGCTTACCATACAAACATAAGAAGAGCATGTCAGGGAGCTTTCGAAGAGGGCTCAACATATACTGCGGAGGACAGACCGCGCTATGGAAAGAAGAATAAAGGGGAAAGAAGGTAGCAGCTTCGGCCAAGGAAAAAAGGCACGCGAAAAAAAATATTGGTTGATATTGGGACAATGAAAATGTTTCTTCCAAGGCATGTAACGGTAAGGCCAGATAATCACTGGTCAGTAGGAGTAACAGGCTGGGTTTCAAGGAAAAAAAAGTGCGCGAGAAAAATTTAGAAAACGAGGAGCGCAGGCCACATTAAATTGTTCGCAGGGATAGCATAGGTGCAGCGTGCGCAAGACTGAGTTAATTGGAAACACATGTGAGAGGCCACTACCCTATACATAGCTAAGTTAGACTCCTGATTATGATAAAACCAGAACGGAGTAATATGCGATAGATGGAGCTAACGTTCCGAGCGCCGCAAAGTTCATTCAATAAACTTACAAACTGATGGAAAGAAATATAGTGAATAAAAAATAAAGAAAAATGCAGGTAAGCCTTTGTTCCAGAGTACAATCATTATTGGTCGGCATAATGACGAGATGACTCGGTTGATCATAGAAGCCGAACTCATTGATGCTCTTGGAGATGTATGTATCAGCAAGCCTTCAATTGCTTTGTCACCCAAGGAACTGGGGTTCCTTCGTACGCAGTGATACGTGATTTTATCTGTGATGCTTTTTTGTTTGTTGTCCTATTTATCGTTTTTTCTTGTAGGTAGATGACATTGTCGTGCATTTATCTGAATACACGTGCTTATCTGCATGCTCGCCTGACGATTACGGCTTAAAAACGGCTTGGAGGTCGAAAACAAACATGCTGTTGCTAGTAGCGCTCTGTCCTCTCAGTCTATTCCTTCCTGTGTCCGTTTTTCACCTCGCGTTACATAAATTTCTTTCAAAAGCATCACCAACAAGCCCACATCGCCATTCTTGTAGAAATGCAGGGTTCTATTGTACGTACTGTTTAACCTACTTCGCAAAAACAACTATATTACCTATCCCTAGCTTACAGTGTATTATTAAGAAAAAAAACTACTTTTGTGCCACAAGTTTGGCGGCACTAAACGAGCGTGGCAGGCGTTCCAAATAATTTCGTAGTAATTATACCACTGACACATTAGAAAAGCGCGAAACTTCTTTCTTCTATGGGTTTAGTGCGCGTGCAACGTGAGTAGACAGAGCTACTTCAAAGCTGCTCACGAGAGCTCTGCCTTCTTGCAAATCCATTGCACAGTAAAGCGTAGTTATGGTCGGCCCAAACACCAAGGAGTCTCTAAAATCCGTTCCTTTATTTGTAAGCAACTTTATTTACGGTTTCATTCTCGTGTATTCTGTCGGGAGGTTCTCGCGCTAAATTGCTATTCTCTTACAAAAAGAAGACACGGGGTCGTTCTGCCGCAAGCAAAGCGAAGTGGTGGGCAAGGGCTCGAGCAAGGTGCTTTTATACGCTCTAAGCACTTCAGCACTATTGTGAACTCTGACCAAATTTACTTTGGCGATTGCGATGGTCTTCGCTGTAGATGTGCAGCGTCGTGAACTAAGAGAAACTCTGAGGGCCTAGTTCGAGCGTTTTAGATTGTGAGTATATTATTTTTGCAAAAATCTGCCAATACCAGCACGCCACAGCTTAGGTATCACCAGAAAAACTTCGTGTTCAACTGCAGCATCCCGTGCACTAACGTGCCGCCTGGTTTTCCATCAAAATGATTTCGAAAGTTGCGCCAACGCCATTAGGCGCTTCTTTCAAGTTGCCACGTACATGAGGACATCACCACAGATTTTTATGAGTGGTGACCATCAAGAACCTGTGCGTCCCGGCAATGTGCAGGTTTTGTCAATTGATGGTGTTCAAATATGACGTCACCACGTTCCGCTTTAGCACGACTAGCGCCAATTTATGAGCGCAAATCTCTAGAAATCCTGCTCTAGAGCACGCTGATATTAAAGTCAATACTAAGCCAAGTGCACACTTTGAGATGTGTAATTAAACCTTATATTCAGACACATATATCATCGACATAGATATCATTTGTACAGACACGTGCGCGGGATTTGATATAAGTTCCACGAGACCGTTCAGAATAAGGCCGGTGAGTGTGTTACGCAACCTTGAGGAACACCATGGTGTGCGTATTGCTGTGAAGACACCCATATTCAGACTTTTGAAATAATTATCTCCACCACAGGAAGCAACACGAACATGTAGCACACAGATACAGTGGTACACTCGCCCACCCGGACTGAATCCTATTCGATTTGGTCAAGTATGGCTTCATAAAAAACTTTATCATATGTGCTTTTGACATCTATATACAGTGCGCGACATAATCGCGTGCTCATTTTCTGATGTTGTAACTGGATAGTAAAGTGAATAGAGATGACATCGATATTCTACTATAAAATATTTCATAAAGTATTCAAGAAGCACAGTGCACATGAAAGGCTGATAAAAATGTCATATCGTACAACAAACTTCAAGTTAAAAAAAGAAGGACGCAAAAAAGAAACATTCAAGACTAATGCATACGCGTCAAGAATGTTGCTTGTACACTCATATACGAAATGGTTGCGTATCTGAAGCAAAAATTGGTGAGATAGGCATTAGTGTTTAGAAGAGCTATGAAAAAGTCGGGCTGGTGCTTTGAATCTTCTCTGTTTTCAGCTTAATCTTGCATCACTCCTCCTGCCTTCTCTTTTTCATTTTTTCTATAGAGAACAGTACTCGGCAAAGTCTAGCCGCAGCACCACGGCTCGGCAAAACTTGGCAGAGCGCGTAGCTTCGGTTTGAAGACAGGCGAGAAGGCAAATGTAGGTAGAGCATCGGCCCTCTTTTTTTGTAGTCATGGTGAGGGTAAGTAGGTGAGTGCACAAGGCTGCGTTAACAGAGAAGCTATGTCGCAGGCGTGGGCAAGGAACAGCACTACCTCGAGCACACAGCTTTGACGGCGTTAGGCTAGGAAGAGTCGGTAAGGCTGGGCCAAGCATGTAGCTGTGGCCAGGAGTGGGGGGCGAGGAATACATGGCGCAGCTGGTATCATGCTGCTAAGCGATGCACGGTGATGTCATCATTTGGCGAGGTGTTTTTTTTTTTTTCGCGCACACTTAATAACCTAACCTCTGGCCTAAATAGCTTCGCTCTAATAAAATTGTCAGTAAAAGCTAAGCAAGGCGAAGTTCGCGCTGTTTTTTACTTAGACATCCAAACGTGAACAGTAGTTGTACGTAAATACCGTATACCTCACTGTGTAGACGGTAGCAATGGCATCACTTGGTCTGTCACTGACTCGAAACATTCGCACCATCTGCAGGCATGCTTTGAAATGTTATGCCCGTGGCGGTGGTAAAAATTAAGAACCTGATGTAAGTGATATTTCTTTAACACCAAAGTGTTTTGCGCAGTGGTAAACTATGGCTCCGTGACGAAAGTACGTCACGAATATGACATTCTAAATTATTTACTTAAGGATTTAATGAAAGTATGACAAGAAGGAAAAGTTCAGCTGCGGGGCGTCGGACCAGCGACGGTAAGTAGTAGGCCACCGAACAACCCTTTTCACACTTGTTAGCTACGAGCCATCCATATACATCATGTGCAGCTGGCGGTCCACAGAGCTTGGCACTTCAGCACGTTTTTGTCATCAGTAGCGAAACTGTACGACGAGAGCGTGTTGTACGCTCGCTCTAATGGTCGTTGTGCCACGTGTATATATGTGCTTGCGTGCCACCACATGGCGCCGTCAAAGTGTATTTAGATGTTATCTAGCGTAGTGCCTCACTCGCGCGCACGCTAATCTCGGGGTTTGGGTGCTCTGCACCTCTTGTGCTTTCACCGTAAGCTTGCTTTGAAGTTACTGAAGTAAAACACAGCACGACCGTAACTTCGCTCGCTGCCAAGGCCGCATTTTGATTGATTGATATGTGGGGTTTAACATCCCAAAACCACTATATGATTATGAGAGACGCCGTAGTGGAGGGCTCCGGAAATTTAGACCACCTGGGGTTCTTTAACGTGCACCCAAATCTGAGCACAAAGGCCGCATTTTCAAAAGGAGTGCGCTGCTCACACATGAAGAAGTAAGAATCCTGACCATTGTTCCCGCTCGTTCAGGTGATGCTGGTGACCTCAGATGCATGGCCCTCACCCACAGAGGGGGATGGGCCAAGATCCGGGCGGCAGGATACTTAAATAAAACTAAAATGAAACTAAAGCAAATCTGGAAAATTATTTTAGAGATAAAACTGCGAATAAACAAAAATAGTTGCTGAGCAATTGGTCAAATTATCGCTTGTTCTTGACAGACATAGCTACGAATTATAAAGATCTGAGAAGGTGAGGATTCACTAGCACGGCATTTTTTTGTTGCTTTGATGTAGTCAAACACAGTGGAACGTATATCCCTGTGCCAGTAACCAAACGAAGTGCCACCCAGTGATAAAAGTACTTGCATGCATACTTGTGCGTTCGTTTGGTACCTCTTTCTTTTCTGTTTTAGCAGCGTGTTTTAGGTGTTGAACTGTGACAGTTTGTACACGCTCGTCATGTCTATGCTCCTTTTATGTGTTGTTAATGATTTTGGAGTGCGCGGCAAGTTTAGAGCTGCTTGGTGTTCTTTGCGTGACAATGCCAATTGTTACTGCAGCATTCAATCCTTCAATCTTGTGGCGAAACAATGCAAAATAAATGCTCAAATACCTATGCGAGGACACGTTTCACATTCGTGTTATGCCGACTCCTAAAAAGGGGCTTAACCAAGCTTTTTGCCCGATGAGAAAGAAAGGCCAAAGTGTCGTATTCATGTCTAAGCTAGTCGCCTTCCTTCCGCTTCGCAAAATCCAAGTTTCGTTTCCTAAGTGATGGCTGCACGAATGGAGGTACATGCGTCTGTGGTCACACGCTTCGAAAGTAGAACATAGCCAGGTCCTGTGCGTGAGGCGCGTAAAAGATGGCGTGACATGGAGCCATGCCGGAGTGTGAGGTAGAGATATTCTCTTTCTCCTTAATGTACTTCATTTTCCCTCTTCCTCTATTTCAGTGAATTTCGTGCTAAAACATCAGCGTCACTGAATTTTCACACGCACCCGCTGCAGTATAACCACACCCTGAAAGAAGAAGGCGAAGCGTTTTCAAACGTTAGAAATGTTAGAGGGAGGGTGAAATAGAGACAAAAAACAAGGAGGTTAACCAACCTTTGCTCGGTTGGCTACCCTACAGTTGGTGGGGGGATAAGGAGAAATAATATAAAAACAATAGAGAGGAAACAACAAGATCAATTGCTCAGGTCATTTCTCAGTTGGTCGTACCAATCTTTCAAACGTTTGAAGGGGCTTATATGCGTAGGTAACGTTACAGTTCGACGCATTATCTGCTCAAAACAACAGAAGGGGGTGGGAAATCTGCAATTTTTTTATGTGAGGGGCTCTGTAAAGTTTGGAACGGCACACCCAGTTTCAACATCTGTTTCAAAGCCAAAAGAACAAAAATAACCTATAAGAAAATTAGAGAGCGGTTATAGTGCAAATGCACCAAACCTGCATCAAGACCGAAATCTTAGAGTGGTGAACAGGTAAATATCATTAGATGGCCATATGTGCCTTTTTTTCGCTTCGACAACCCTTGGAGAATGACCAAATCTTTCGTATAATACAAGTTCTTACTCCGATGTGATATGAGGGGTGTGATTAGTTGGAAGAATTGCTGTTTTCAGTTCTCTAAAAACAGAAATCTGCAATAAATCTGTGTATATTAGAGATGAATAAATAAATCATTCTAATTTTATGAAGTGTTGTTTATCATTTATACAGGAACTTCTTGCAGACACAGTCTCGTTTTCTTTATAATTTCATGTGCTGCACCTTGCCTTTTTGGTAGGGGCTGGGGCAATTGTCAGCATCCGAACGAAATCCTCGAATATTAAGAGGTGTTTTCTCGCTATTCTACTAGTGGAAGGCTGCATTCGTCTTCTTTATGCATATATAGCCACCTAAGCAGTATGAATCAGTATGGCAAAAAAATGCACACATCTCCACACAATGAATGATGGCGAGTGGGTGAACCAAGGTGTTAAGGCCCATAATGTCTACAACAAAGTCGAAGACTAGTATAAACGGGACGTTCGATCCCCACATATCAATGACTAGTATAAAGTTCGGGCAGATTGGTGGACGGACAGACGCAAGGATACAAGGATGAATGGATATACAGATGGATGGACAGACAGATGAATAGACAGATATATGCACGAACGAATGGATAGGTGAGCGGTGCTAGTGTACATGTATTGTGCTGCCATATACTTAATAGGTGTACACATTAATTTGTTTTTGTTTTTTTCACAGATGTTTCTTTATTTATTGTGCAAGTGTTCAGTTGCGGTTTCGGTTCTATGGAGGGCGATGGACGCGCACGACAACCAGGCTCGGCCTTAACGAGATTCTCTCCTAAATACTCGGAGGACGCTTGACAGTTCATTTTCAGAGTAGAACGAGACAATGCAATCGGGACCTGCACGTATCTTCTCAATCACGAGAAGCGGACTTTGGTTCCCGGTGCACACTGCGACCGTGCTGAACCGAAACAAAAATCCATTTCAAAAACTTTCGAACTCTTCGTGAACCTAATTTCCTTTTGCCTTCACCTGACTATCAAATACTACACATAGTTTAATATGCTTGACGCAAAGCGACGACTTCAAATAACATGCGACGACAACTGTGGCACCTCGCATGCTCCGCATTTAGAAACTGTGCAGCTGAGCACAACCACAGGCACGCTTGGCTATAATGGTGCGTAGCCAAAAGGCACTTCATTGTAATACAACAAAGCCGGGCAGTAAATTAAAAATAACTGCCGGTAATGAGTTGCTTCAGCTCACACAGTTAGCCTCGAGCACGCCGGCATTGTAATAAACGTGGAGCAGGCTGGCGTGCCTCAGCTGCGAATGCGTTTAATGGACCTCTTAGAAGCTCGTCGAGGCCGGTGCGCACGCCCTGGCCATAATTACGTTGTTTCACTGTTTCTTTAGGAAGTATATAAATTTTAAAAGAGGGTGACCGCAAGACAAGTCGGAGAATGCAGCTAATGTGCAGAAGGAAGAAAGAAAGGAATGGTAGAGAGAGAAAAGACAGGGATTTTAACACTTAGGTGCACCGCTGTATTGGTAGCGGGCAATTGTGCAGTAAAAGCGTGAGCGAGAGAGTTTTGATTGCTCGGTAGCAAGCTCAGCAGTCAACCATATTCGCGGATAATGCGGTGGATGCTGAGATATTATGTAACTGACATGTTAGCGGTAGCGCCAAGTGTACCATGCTTTCAAAGCAGATCTTCCTGAGAATATTCTTCAAAATTAGAGAAAAAAGTACGTTGATGGCGCTATCGCGTGGAGCGAGCGGCGCCTACATCACTTGACTGATTTGAAAAATACTGCATGCCATATCTTAGGAAAGAATCTGTAGAACAATACTATAGGACCAGGGGCGCTTTGCCGAATGTCCCGAGCTCGGCGAAACTCTGTATCTGTCTGAGCTCTGGCGACACCTTCTTTTGAACGAGCTAACAATAACGAAGTCAAATCCACCCTTCAGCGCGATGCGTTTCGTTGTATAGACAAATTCCACCAGACTTACGTCACCAAAATGCGGTGCCGCTGTCTTGGTAGGTGTCACAGGTCCCGTTAATTAGGGAGCCGATCGCCGGGCTGATTGCAAGGGCCGAAGTATCGGCCCCCCGAACCGCACCACGAAAGCGTGGACAATTTAGAAGTGGTCCTTTTTGGCGCGCCAGCGGACGCCGGCTGTGGCCCAAAGAACAAGTCAGAGCCGAGAGTTGATAAACAAAACAGAATTATATTCTCAGTAATGGCACATCAAAAACAATACACAAGTATGCAGACTCCACAATAGTTGAACACAATATATCACCCACCAAACAACGTACTACACAGTACAATCAGCCACACTCGAAACAACGAACACAGACAACAATACGCACTACAATGCAGTCGCATGCATTGAACAACCAAGACACTTAAAGACTAAAGAGATAGAAAACCTATTCAGTCCGAAGTTCTTGGGACTAAAGTCTGGATGATACTCTTCCGAGAATCACTCACTCAAAGTCCAGCATTGTTGTCGTTTCGCTGTCCCCGAAGTTTCTCTTCCAGGAAACCTCGCCGAAGTTTCTCTTCCAGGAAACCTCGCGTCTTCTGCTGCTCCCGAAGTTTCTCTTCCAGGAAACCTCGCGTCTTCAAGTGCTCCCAAAGTTTCTCTTCCAGGAAACCTCGCGTCTTCAATTGGCCGCTCGCCAAGCAACAAACTTTTTCGCCAGAAACACGTCGGCTTCACACACGCAGCTGTTGCCACGCGTCTTCGCTCGATAGCAGTAAACACACTCTCTTGCCTGTAGCTCGAGTCGTCACCCCTCAGGTGGAAATCATCTTCTTCTCCTGCTTTGTCTCTACGGACAAAACCTTCACCGACTACACGGCGGAATCCCTACGCGCTCTGGCGCTAACTTCCGTCTTCTCCTCATCTCCCATCCTTGCTGCTCGGTTAAATACCTTCCGCGCGCCATTCCAGAAAATTCTCATCCTTTCGTCGGCGCGATGCACAGCGAAGGCTGGGGTAAAGGTCGAGACGATACGAGGGCCGTCCGCGACGGATGACTCAACCCGACATCACCACGCCCCTTTCAATCTAGAAATTTCGAGGGTTTGCTCGGCCGCCGATGTGGGGTGAGGAGGTTCGTCGGCGAACTTACGCTTCCGAGGAGAGAGAGTCGCGCGCCCGGGGAGCCTTTAGCTGTTTGTTTTCTTTTTTTTTCGTTGACCTCGCGGCGTCACTCCGGCGTTTCGTCGCGAGAATTTGGCGACGCGCCCTTTTTGAGCGCTCGTTCTGTGACAGTAGGCAAAAGACACTCTGCCTGCCGCATATTCTGCTGGATTTCCAATGGTGCATGTGGTGTTCTCAGTCAAGCAACGAGAAAAAAAATGGACGCATATCCATGGAGTGAATGATGGAGAGTGGGGTGAAGCACTTTTCCATCCATTCATTCTTGCTTCCGTCCGTCCATGCGTCCGTCTTTGTGACCGTCCATGGATCCATCCACCCACCCGTGCGTGCGTCTGTTCGTGCGTCCGTCCCTGCGTTCGTCCATGCATCCGCCCCTGCATCCGTTCTTGCGTCCATCCATGCATCTGTCTGTGCGTCCGTTCGTCCATCTATTCAACGCTCCAAGTACAACCATCTCGCATCTTTTCATCATATATTCCCCATATAGAAGCACCACCATCCAGCGGACATTCCAAGGACTAAACGAGAGGTGGCGCACGCACAATTGCTTACGGCTTGCGCTTCGGGTCTACTTCCATCCTTTGACCACATCGAGTTCATGGTATATACTAGTTCACTGTATTCATGGCACTGCGGCTCAACGCTCGCTAAGCCTTTCTAAAACTAAGGAGGTTACACCCAGCGAGTATAACACAGCAACCCTTTCTTGTCAGATAGGGCTCCAAAAACTATGCTGCAGTCGATGGAGAGTATGAACATCGAAAAACCATCAGACGACGTTCAGAAAGGGCATATCGACGCAGCGGAAGTTTAGAAGCATACAAAAATGCACAAAAACTCCACAGTGTAATGCACAGACGGCTAGAAAATTTAGGTAGTTGACGCTAGCATGATTTTTGTGGCACGCTCTCTGCCCACACACCTGTTCCAAGAATTTGGTTTGTAATTCGAGCACTTAGTGGCCCTGTATCACAGAGCTTCCCATTTCGTGTTCTTGCTGTAGCCTTGGACAAACCGGAAGCTGTGGTAGCAGATGAATTTTGTCAACTTATCAGTAGTCCCGCCGCATCACAATGTGCCTTATTTGATAATTCTGTCGCGTTATCCAGCCAGAAAATTAATGCTTGCTTCTGGGCCCAGCATCCTCAACTAGACCCTGTATTTACGTTAAGGGAGCTGCATTGTGCTATAGCATAATGTCGTCAAAAATCGGCCTCTGGACCGGACGGCATTACGTACAATATGCTAAAGAACCTTGGGCCCACAGGCACAACTATTCTCTTAGATATTTACAATAATCTATGGATGCAGGAAATTGTACCCGAGCCTTGGAAGTCTGCTCGCATCATTCTGATCTTAAAACCGGCTAAGACGCCCTTGAACCTTGAATCCTTCCGTCCAATCAGTCTGACAAGCTGTCTGTGTAAGGTAATGGAAAAAATGATTGATGCGCGACTTCAAAGGTGGTGCAACAGAACTGGTGTATTCTCCAACTACTTAACAGGTTTTAGGAAACAGAGATGCACAATGGATGCAATACTGGACTTAGTAACGTATGTGGAGCATGAACGCGCCTGTGGTAGTTTGACGGTCACAGTGTTCTTGGACATCAAAAGGGCATTTGACACAGTCAGTCACACTCATGTACTGCTGAGTATGTTGGAACTCGGACTGTCCGGTAGCTCTTTGCGGTGGGTATCAAAATTTTTATCAGGTCGCAAAATATTCATTCAGACAAGCGAAGGAAAAAGTGCAGAACACGACGTCAAGCAGGGAGTGCCACAAGGAAGCGTACTCAGCCCTTTTCTTTTCAACTGTGTTATGGCTGACTTAGCTAAAAGACTGCCTTCCAGGTTGAAATACTCCTTATATGCAGATGATGTGTGCATTTGGGCATCTGGCACGGACATACGGTTAATTCAGATTGCATTGCAAGATGGAATAAATATTATCAACAACTTTTTAAAAGAAAGAGGAATGATTCTATCGCACGCAAAGACAGCTGTATTGCCCTTCACCCGTAAGAAGTTAAAGAACCTCAATCTCAATTTAGAAGGAGAACCACTAATGATTGTAACACAGCATCGCTTTCTCGGAGTAATACTTCATAGGCAGCTATCATGGGTACCTCACATAAAGAAACTCGAAAATGAGGTGAATACGCTAGTGAATATACTCCGCAGAATTGCTGGGACATCATGGGTCAGATCTGTATCATCCATGCTCGCTGTTCACAATGCTTTAATACGACAAAAAGTTGCATATTCTGCAGCAGTCTTACACGGCCTTTCCCGCACTTCAGAGGAGCGACTTCAAAGACTATTAGCTAAGGGACTGCGCGTCTGCATAGGTGTTCCACGAGCGACTTCCAGCAGCCTTGTCATAGCAGAAACTCGACAATCACCCTTTCTAGTAATGAGAACAATTGAAACATGCCGCCATTTTTTTCGCTTACAGACGCAACACAAGGACCACCCATTGGCACTGGAGATTTTACTAAGAGAAAAAAGCAATGCTCATAACGATGTACAGAGTAATGTACATATATTACCCAGAAATGAATTTTGGAGCTCTGAAATAGACTATCCTCCATAGCTGCTTGCAATACCAAGCATTGAATTCTCAGTGGATGGCATTATCAGAAAGAGAGACATGTTCGTCCAAGCTGCTCAACAACTAGCACTTTATCAGATACACATGCGGTATCCAGGGTACATACACATATACACAGATGGCTCAACAACTACAACGTCTTCAACATCGGCATTTATCATACCACAGCTCAATATTCAGGAATCGTTTAAATTATGTCGCATGACGTCATCTACTACATCTGAGCTCTTCGCTATTCTGTATGCTCCAAAGTTTATAAACTCGGTAGCAGACGCTAGAAAATGGGTACTTTTCAGTGACTCACAGGCCGCATTAAGATCACTCTCCAGTACAAACAGGACAGTAATAAATGATAGTATGACATACGAAACGCTGAAAGAGCTCACCAAAGCAAAGAAGGCGCAACATGAGATCGAATTGCAATGAATACCTGGCCATTGCAACATTCCTGGAAACACAGCTGTCGATGAAGCAGCACGACAAGCACATCGTAAGGACGTTACTGTTTCTTTACCAATTTCGAAAAATGAATTGCGCAGTATTATAAAGAATACAACTTTCAGATTGAGCAAAACTGGTTGGTTTGACCAAAGTACAAAGAGCTGTGATTTATATCACATCAATCCATTTATTGAATTCAAAATTACGCTGGCTTTAGATAGAAGTATGGAAACTCTCGTTCACCGATTGAGGCTAGGCACCGCATACACAAAACATTTTTTGCACAGAATCGGCAGAGCTGAAACTCCCGAATGCCAATGTGGATTTATAGGTGAAGACGTATGTCACCTTCTCATAGACTTTCCACATCATGACACGCCGAGACGTTGTCTTAAGTTCCAACTGTTCGCATTGGACCGCAAACCATTTAGCCTGAAAAAACTTCTGGGCCCGTGGCCAACTGGAGTTTTACAGTCACACGCTTTAAAAGCATTAACACGTTTTTTACAAGACAGCGGGATTGCTGACAAGTATTAAGAAAGAACAAACTTTCATTTGTAACACGTGTACTTATTATGTACAGTATCAGGTGACACCCATCACGTGTGTTGTGAAATGAATGCCGAGATGGCTATTATGTACATACGAGTGAATAAAGCTTTATAACGACCAGACGTGTGCTCCGCTGTTTTGTGCTGGTGGACCGAATATTAACGAGGGACATTTCCAGAGACTTCTTTCATTGACTTTCGAACATTTACTTACCATTATGTTGTGATATGTGCGTATAAGTGTGTCTTTTCATATCTGTGCCTGAGTTTTCTATTTTCCATGCACTGTTTTGTATGTTTTGCTTCAAGATACGTGTTCAAGTTTCAATCAACGGCTAAGGAGTAGCCGGTGCCATAATGGTGCGCCAACATCTCCTTATATATCATATCAATAAAAAAAGGGCTCAATGTACAAGCCAATGGCTGCTAATGGAGTCGCAGCGTGCGCGTTAACTAAAAACCGAATGCTCCTGTCCCACCATCTCGCATTTTTTCATCATATAATCCCCACATAGACGCAGCGCCATCCAGCGGACCTTCCAAGGACTAAACGAGAGGTGGCACATGCACACTTTCTTACGGCTTGCGCTTCGGGTCTACTTCCCACCTTCAACCACCTCGAGTTCATGGTATTTACAAGTTCACTGTATTCATGGCAATGCGGCCGAACGCTCGCTAAACCTTTCTAAAACCAAGGAGGTTACGCTCAGCGAGTATAATGTAGCAACCTTTTCCTGTCACATATTGCTCAATGTACATGCCAATGGCTTCTAATGGGAAATTAGAGACAGGAGAATTCGGCTTTTACTTCCTTATGGCTTGCGCTTCTATCTACTTCCCACCTTTAACAACCTCGAGTTTGTTCATGGTATATACTAGTTCATTGTATTCATGGCACTGCGACTCAATGGTCGCCAAACCTTTCTAAAACTAAGGAAGTTACACCCAGCGAGTATAACGTAGCAACCGTTTCTTGTCAGATAGTGCTCAATGTACATGCCAATGGCTGCTAATTGGGATCGCAGCGTGCGCATTAACTAAAAGCCGAATGCTCCTGTCTCTTTTTTCCCATTAGTATCCATTGGTATGTACATTGAGCACCATTTTTATTGTTCAACAACGCCCAGAAAAATCTCTCACTGGCACCACCTTGGAAGTCAAAATGTTATACTTGTTACACGCTACAACAGCTACGAGGGACGAACGGGTGCCGCTATAAGGAGTCTCGCCCCTGTTCTGTTCTGTTCTGTTCTCTTTTAACTGTTTTGCTGTGGAGAGCTTGAGGTGCCTATTGCCTCGGCTACTCCATATCACAAAGTTCTGCAGCGAAAAATAAAAGTATAAAACAGAACGGTACACAAAAATTTACAATACGGAAAAGAAAAAGAAACATAATAGCACACTGAAACCAGTTCAAATATTGTGCCAATACACAGTTTTCTTCGCGCAGTTCACACAGTCATAAACCATTTCCACGCACACCTTACTATTCTACTATCAGTATACACATGACCACATTTTATATATACCCATCTCTGGCTGTCTGTCATAGGCACTTGTCCAGTCCGGTCTCCACTTAATAGTCTGCCAGGAAGATTATTGCCTTTTTCTGGAGATGCATCTTAGGCCATGGTCCAAGTAGTTTATTTATTGTGAGGGGCCGTCTGTCCAAACTTGCTAATTTGTTCTTTAATTTTTCTCTTTCATTCGCGTATTTAACGCACTCCAAAAGAATATGGCGAACATTTTCTTCTGCATGACCACAATGGCATTCCGGTGAGTTGGATCGATGTATCTTGTGCAGGAAGCTGTTTGTGTATGCTACTTCCAATTGAAGACGGTGGATTAATGTCTCTAGGTGTCGTGGGAGGTCTGTAGCTATGAAAAATTTTCTGTGTAGATCAACTTCATGAAGTACCGTTTCCTTTGATTTAGGGCTCGCAAACCACTTCTTCATCGAACAATGGTTAGCTCCTTGCGATATAAAATGGCGAATATCCGCCCCATACATAGGGACTGGGCAATCCCGTCCTTCCTTCAATGCTTTCTTCGCGAGGCTATCAGCCTCTTCATTTCCCTTTATTCCAATGTGGCTGGGTATCCATTGGAATACGATGTTGTGACCCTGCGATGAGGCATATTTGACAGTTTCTGCAATACATTGTGCAATTTCACCATTTTTGTAAGGTGATCTCACATTTCTGATTAGCTGAAGAGCAGGTTTGTTATCAGTCCATATCACCCATTTTCGTGGCTCAGGATTCTCGCAGATAAGCTTAACTGCTTCAAAGATAGCCACCAATTTTGCTGTCGTCGATGAAGATTTGTGCAATAATTTGTACATCTTCTTTTTCTGAATTTCGGGTATAAATACTGCACAGGCTGACGCTTCTTCAGGGCATGATTCGTCTGTATATATCTTCATTTTTTCATTGTGCATTACATGAAGCTGATGAAGTACCAACTGTGCCACTACTAGAGGTGCCATGTCTGCTTTCTTTTCTATGCCGTCTATTTCACGGATAACGTTGAGAAGTGGCAGCGTGAAAGGTGGTTTTGAAGGTTTCCATTGTCTAAATTCTAGTACTACTGCTTGAAATGATGATATAGTATCCTGTAGTCTCCTAAAAAAGTCACAGGCTTTGCCGGAAAGGCGAAGCGATGAACACGATAGCAACGAATTGAAAGGTCACGCGCTGAATTGAAAGCAGATCGAAACATGCCCCGCGTTCCTCACGCACTGAACGTGCTCACAGGTACAGGTGCGCGCGAATAAGCGTCTCATTTGTTACTTTGCTGTGTCTAAAAAGCGCGCGCTTTTGGCAAACTGAGACTGCAATGATTGCAGTGACCTTTGTGCACCAGGTAACTACAGCAGAATCGTTCCAGTATAAAGCCCGAGGCGAGCCAAGACTTACGACCTTTCCCCCCTCACCGCCGCGAAATAAGGGCGCGTAGGGGAGAGTAGCTCCCTCACGCCCTTATCTCACCGGGCGAAGTACGCGTAGAAGATTAGAGCGGGCGCCGCCGCGCGATTTGGCGACGTTCGCTCTTTACTCCATCTTGCTGGAAATGCTGGAAAGACAATTCCCTCTGAGATGCTCCTGAGCAGCGGTAAGTGGTAGATATAAGTAGCTTGCCGTTTGAACGGCGAAGTATGTGCTTTGGGGGGGCGGGGGGGGGGTCAGTGGTTAACGCCTCACTTTTACCGCGCAGAGGTCCCACGTTCGGTTCTGCGCGCCGGAGTGTTCTTTTCTGGATTTTTTTTCTTTCTTGCGTTTGCATATATATAGATACGTATGCATATACGGTGCGTGACATCAACGCCGATGCTGGCTGCAAAATCGAGCTGAATGTGTCTTGAGGTAGAATACTGCGAATAACATGAGGGCGAATATATGCGAAGCCTGGTAATGGGACGAACTTTCAGGAAAAAATTTGGGTTTTTTTGCCAAATGAGGATGCCATTGGGATGTAAATTAGAACATCACACGTTGTGTCGTGTAACTGACACCAATTGATATTTTTAAAGTTATTTTAACTAGACTAGTGTTTGGGCATTGCGCTATTAGATGTCATTGCCCAAATATGCCGAAAAACCACGATCTAGTTTCAACTTACAAACTTGCAGTCACCAGTGCGACGCAAAAGCCGCAATTTTAGTGCTCTGAGTCTTCATACCTTCAAGTGCAATTTACTAATTGAACAAACATTCGGATGAAGTGAAGGGTGAAAGGTCATCGAGGAGACACAAGACACGTGTGCACGCATAGCATCGAAGCATGAATCGTCTCGAAGTATTTCGGCACTTACCCATAAATGACGCCACATAAAGTGTCACTTAGTTTGAAGATTCATGCCATGTGCGTAATACAAGCCCTTTTCCTCAATGTGCCATGGTTACGTGTATACCATGGACGCCTTCAAGCCTGATTTTTTTGTGGTCGCTTTCAAGTGCATTTTAGAAGCCTTTTGTCCACTGCCCAAAACATCACTGTACGATGTATCTTGATTTTCGAAAATAAAGTGAAAGGGAAACAGACAGCTGAAGTGGACGAATCAAACTAGCGAGTTTCATCTGAGCATCGCTGCACGTGCGAACAATGGACACATCATACAGAAACATCGACAGAACTAGTCGATATTCCGAAAAAGGCAAGCGAGTTATACGTGGCCCTATTACGAATGGTATAAGGCCGCCTCATACTCCTTTAAAAAAAACTCCTGATTGACTTCATAATGATTTCATTGATATGTGGAGTTTAACGTCCCAAAACCACCATATGATTATGAGAGACTTCCTAGTGAAGGGCTCCGGAAATTTTTACCACCTGGGGTTCTTTAACGTGCACCCAATTCTGAGCACACGGGCCTACAGCATTCCGCCTCCATCGCAAATGCAGCCGCCGAAGCCGGCATTTGATCCCGCGACCTGTGGGTCAGCAGCCGTGTGCCTTGGCCACTAGACCACCACGGCGGAGTGATTGACTTCACAAGCCCTGAGCTATGGTATGTGAGACGCAGTTCTGAAGCCTTTCATTAACTAGCGCTGCACGCACCTTCTATCAATAATGTCAGTCTTTAATACCTTACCATCTACACGCACCGTGATGCACGTGTCTGTGCTCTATAGGAAAGACACGAGGGGTTACGCTGCTTGAAGTCCAATCCTATCACTGGCAGTTGAAATAGAGCGTGCTTTACTACGGGAGCAATATGCACTTAGAACGTCACTAGTTACTGCGGCTTATGCGAGAATTCAATCCAGTTTCTTTTGACTTTCGGTAGATGATTTCTACGCTATGAGAACTAAAATTCAGAAAAACTGAGCTTCCGGGCCGTCTTGAAGAAAAGGAAACACGGCCTTGTAGAATTTAAGCTTGTGATGGCAACCCTTTAGAGAGGAAGACAGAGAGATAGAAAACGAAACTCTGGCTAGAAAGAGTGGCGCAGATGTGTCAACATGGAGAGTGACAAGCTTACTGGCTTGACGATGATGGATGTGACATATTGCAAATGGAAGAGGCACACGCCGAGGACTTCGGCGTCCTTTGGGAGGGAAGAGCGAGCATTTTTTGGCTGTTTGTGAAAATACCTTCACCCAATATCACGATGTGATGCCTCCAAGCAAAAAGTGTCACCCCTGACTTCACGTGCAGTGTTCGTCACTGCCTTGGGCGACAGAAGTATCTACTGCGAGAAACGTTGCATTGGCGAGAGTAGAAAAAAGTGCCAGTATCGATCGGTGGAGAAGCAGGGTCGGGCGTTAGTTAGACGGGACAAACTGCACGCGTTAGCTTTCTTAGCAAATGAAAAGTGAACGGAGCAGCCACCATCGGTTACGCTTCATGTTGCAGCAGCGGCGCCAAAGTGCAGGGCACGGAGCCGTGCTCCCAACGGGGGCTTGATTGTTTGTTTCACCTAGACTCGTGGTTCACACCAACCCAGGGGGATTGAGCTACAGAAATGGCATCTTTCTTTCTTTTCAGCCTTTGCTTCTCGTGCTCGAGCGAAAGATCGCACGTTGTGCCACTCCAAATGAGCGAAAGTGCAGTCACCGTTTCATAAAATCAATCGTTGGAATGTGTAGTGGTAGTGTGAATTTTATGATCTGTGAATCACTCGGTTTCCTTTTCGATTTTTTTTTTACAACGAGCATTCCAAGGCTGACTATAATTAAAATTTGAGCGTGTTGGTCTACCATATGAACAAAGGCTTAGGGCGAACTGATACACGGACTCGAGATTGCGTGTAGGATCACTACAAAGCACTATGTGGTACCAAATGTGGCACCCCTATGTGCTTTCTTGGGCCCGTGCAATGCTTTGCACTACATGTACATTGTTTAGACGTCATAAGTTAACACTAATCAGCAGTAAAAGAGATATTTCAGCTTAAGTACTCTTACAACGTCTTTTCTTTTTAGTAGTTTCTTGGTGTTGTTTGTCGCTAATAGGAGTCGCTTTTCGAATTCCTTCTGCTCACAATATTTTTATGGTAAAAGCTTCTTTGAACATTGGTGCACAAAACAAAAACAAAAATCGGTAGATCCCACGTACCTGACAATCCACATTATGTGAAGCATGCGGAAGGAAGGTGACCGTGTTGCAATTTTTTATAGAGCAGAAAAATTCATTATAGAGCAGAAAAATTCATCATAATCATGAAATTACGCTAAATATATGTACAAATGTTGCACGCACAGACATATGTTGAGGAGTTGCAGACGTTTATATAACCAGTTCTTTGCTCTTGCACAGTGATGTCAACTGGAACATTAGGAACACCAGAAGCTGATATGAAGCGCTAATACACACGAATATGCTGGCCCTGGACACTGTTCATAAATCAACTTCTGCGCACGACACCTACCCACAATGGACGTTAACCCGACGTGACGGCTGTATCAAAGGATTACTTAAGTAATGTTTATAAAATTGGGTAGGCAGCACTGCAACCACATTGCTGACCCGCAGGTCGCGGGTTCTAATCCCGGCTGCGGCGGCTGCATTTCCGATAGAGGCAGAAATGTTGTAGGCCCATGTACTCAGATTTGGGTGCACGTTAAAGAACCCCAGGTGGTCGACATTTCCGGAGCCCTCCACTACGGCGTCTCTCATAATCATATGGTGGTTTTGGGACGTTAAACCCCACAAATCAATTAATCAATCAATCAATCAGCACTGCAACCACTATTGACGTTTCAGGAAGACAAAAGTCTATTTGAAAAGTAGTTCTGAGACCTGGCGTATAGCTCTGTGGTAGAATGCTTGACTGCCACGCCGAATGCTCGGGTTCGATTCCTGTCGGGACACTGAAGATTATTATCGGCATTCGTCGGGGGGTAAACGCTTCCTAAGGCAGGTTCTCGTTAACATTGGCGTTTATTCTTTGAATTACTTCTGTAAGGCTACCAATGTCAAGTATTTCTTAACGTAGGAGTGTTAAAGTTGCCCGTGTGTGTTCTCGTCGTTCCTGGGTAGATACTAAGTGTCTATCACCCGTGGCACATACCCGCATACCAGCGGTACATACCCGTCCATGGGTATGTGCCACTGTCTGACGGGAAGTGTTTGACGACGTACATGACAGGATTGTGACAGTATTCATGTCTTGGCCAGCGCGTCATATTTCTCAAACCGTCTTACCCTCCCATGCTAATTTTTATTCACATCAAGTTAAGGGGGGGACCACGAGAGCACCCAAACGTAAGCGGCTAGATAGATAGATAGATAGATAGATAGATAGATACGCACAAAGTTGCCGAAGTTCGCTAAGAAATGTTTCGCATTTAGTATGAATGTTAGACTAAACGTTTCGCCGCAGTGACACATACAGTTACGGTTTTGTTGTTCTGCGCTCCTACAGACAAAGTAGACGCAGCAATGCGTGTAGAATGATTTTTTCTCTGCAGCGAATTAGTTGTTTTCCACAGCGTCATATGCTCCAGCACCATCCACAAAGCACAGCAATACTCGTATTAGAGATATCGGTGTCTTTATTTAAAACATAATAAATATTTCTATAGTTCGTGTGTTGTCATCAACGCAACGGTGTCACTCGTCTTCGAAAGTAGATGAACGGTGTAAGCCTTACTTCATGTTCACTTGAGCCTGAAGAAGAGCAAGATCAACAAGAACATACGCTACTATATGTAAAGATGATGAGTAAGTTAGAAAGCTTGTTCTGTATTCCAGTTACCGATGTGAGTGCCTGTATTGTGTCTCAACAGAGATACAGCTGGTGATGATGGTAATTATGTACATAATGGTTACTAATCACCTTCGGGGAACTCGAGTACACTAACAGAAAACAGGCGCGTAGATTACGGGGACGCACTCGAGAAGCATTTCCTACTCGGAGGCGCTGCGATAACAAGACATCATCAGGACGCCTAACCCTCATGTCATAATCTGTCATGCAAAACCCTGTACCCTGTGGAAAATGGTTGAGTTAGGCAAGACGCTTGATGTTAATCGCCGATATGGTACTCGATGGTGTTCGGATTTAACCCTGCCTTCGCGCCGAGTATTACTTCCACGAATAAAAGGTTAAAGATGTTTTTAGAGCCTGGATAGCGAGCCAGACACAAGTGGCCAATTCGTCTTCTGAAATAATCACCTTGGTTGAGGCAGAACGATGCCAAGCCACACATAGACGGGAAGCGTTCCGCCTAAAGAACTGTCCGCTGGGGATTGCCACGGCTAATGACGTAGAAGATGGAAAGGAGCGCAATATACCGCACACACCGCTTCCATGTCAGGCTCATTTCGAAGATCGCCAAAAAATAGCCACAGCGTTGCACAAATTCAGAGCAGGTATAGCATTCTACTACGGAGTGTAGAGCTGCAAGATAGGGCGCAGTAAACAGGCTGTAGCGCACGTTATGAAAGGATGACTGATATGTGAGATTTAACGTCCCGAAACCTACCATTATGAATATGTGAGACACCGTAGTGGAGTGCTTCGGAAATTTCGACCGTCCGGGGTTCTTTAACATACACCCAAATCTGAGCGCACGGGCGTACAGCTATTTCCGCCTCCATTGAAAATGCAGCCACCGCAGCCGGCATTCGATCTCGCGACATGCGTGTCAGCAGCCGAGGTACTTTAGGAACTAGATAATCCTGGTGGGGCTATATAAAAAGAAGGACAAGAATTGAAATTCGCAGCTGAGTAAAAATTTTAAAAAATGTTGAAGGTGTATCCTCCGCAGAAAAGTGAACAATAATGCTTCATTTGAACGGTAAAGCAACAAAATATGAATGATGCATTGAAGAAATCAATGCCGAAATGTCAACTATTTTTTATTGCAAAATGTCGTGTCTATGCCAACAACCTCCTGTGCAAAAAATTACCTCATAAAATACAATCGACCCTTTTTTCAAAATCTAAAACTAGCTTTCCTGTTATTCAGTTTAAACAGCTATTGGCGGCTATTCAACACTGCAAATAGCCTGTTAAACGTGGTTTGGCTATGCAGTGGCATGGAAATTGTAGTCAGCTCTCCAGATAAAAAAAAAAATTGGCAGCATATCCACGGAGTGAATGATGGAGAGTGGGGCGAAGCATTCGTCCGTCCATTTGTTCTTGCTTCCGTCCGTCCATGCGTCCGTCTGTGTCACCGTCCATGCATCCATCGGCCCGTCCGTGCGTGCGTCTCTTCGTGCGTCCGTCCCTGCGTTCGTCCATCCATCCGCCCCTGCGTCTGTTCATGCGTCCATCCATGCATCTGTCTGTGTGTCCGTTCGTCCATATATTCAACACTCCAAGTACCACCATCTCGCATCTTTTCATCATATATTCCCCATATAGAAGCACCGCCATCCAGCGGATATACGAAGGACTAAACGAGAAGTGGCACACGCACAGTTTCTTACGGCTTGCGCTTCGGGTCTACTTCCCACCTTTAACCACCTCGAGTTCATGGTATATACTAGTTCACTGTATTCATGGCACTGCTGCCTAACGCTCGTTAAACCTTTTTAAAACCAAGGAGGTTACGCCCAACGAGTATAACGTAGCAACCTTTTTCTGTCGTATAGTGCTCAATGTGCATAGCAATGGCTGCTAATGGGAAATGAGAGACAGGAGAATTCGGCTTTCACTTGCTTATGGCTTGCGCTTCGTATCTACTTCCCACCTTTAACCACCTAGAGTACATGGTATATACTAGTTCATTGTATTAATGGCACTGCGGCTTAATGCTAGCTAAACTTTTCTAAAACTAAGGAGGTTACACCCAACGAGTATAACGTAGCAACCCTTTCTTGTCAGATAGTGCTCAATGTACATGTCAATGGCTTCTAATGGGGATTGCAGCGTGCACGTTAACTAAAAGCCGAATGCTCCTGTCTCTCATTCCCCATTAGCAGCCATTGGCATGCACATTGAGCACAATTTTTTATTGTTCAACAGCGCACAGAAGAAATCTCTCACCGGCACCACCTAGGAGGTCAAAATGTTGTACTTGTTACATACTACAACGGCTACGAGGGTGAACGGGTGCCGCTATAAGGAGCTTCACGTCGGCTGCTGACTCCGGTTTGCAAGTGCTAAGGACGTCCCTGATTGTTCTACGCCAGGGGCGTTCGTCGGTAGAAGTCATGGTGCCCGTCGCGTCTTGGACACCTTCGAAGGCGCTTGAGTTCGACGTTGTTGTCCCTATGGGGACGACGAGACCGTCGTTGATGCGACGGCCTCAATAGTCGGCCTCTCCGAGGTATTCTGCGTGCAGCATCAGGGAGCTCGAAACTTCCAAGTCACTGTGAAGAGCATCGCCTTCATGTCTCTAATCGTCAATGCTGGCTGCCTGGTGATTGGCGGCGAGCGTGTTCACGTCGTTCCCGTTGGCCCACAAGTGACCAGCGTCGCCTGCCTCTTCCTGCCATCGTTCGTCTCAAACGAAGTTCTCGTCCAATCGTTATCCCCATACGACAAGGTGCTCACTGTCAGCAGTGGTTTGATGAGCGGGCGACGCGGCGTACTCACTGGAACGCGGTATGTTCGAATGGAGATGAACGCCGCTAATCCTGTGCCGTACTACCTGCGCATCTCCGGTCACCGTGCTACGTTCGACTACCATGGCCTCCAGCGTGTATGTCGAAGATGCGGCTCAGGGGACCATCTACGAGCCCAGTGCACAACACCGTATTGTGGTCGCTGTGGTGTGCACGGTCACGTTAGTGAAGGATGTGACCGCCCGCGTCGACGCTGCGGGGACGGCCACCCAACTGTGGTTTGCCCTGTCCGCCGCTCTTACTCAGACGCTGCCGCTGGTGCCTTTCCACCACTGACACCGGCAACGGAACGAACTACTGACTCGGGGGACGCAGAGGAGGTCACGGACGCTGTGCTGGCCTCGCCCCTACAAGTTCCTTCAAACGAAGCGCACAACAAAAGCGCGATTGTCGATGCGACGCTTGGCACGTCAGCCTTCCCGCTGGTGCAGGAACCGTGCGCTTCGAAAGACGCAACGCGCTGCCCTGAAAACGGCGTCGGCGTCTCTTCTCTGACGCCACTTGATGTTCATTGCGCAAATGACCCCAGTTCTCAGGCTGCTGCTGTTGGAGTTGACCCTACGACCCCTGTTATTTCGGAAAACAGTGGCGAAAATACCACAGCCCCTTCTTTAGCGGCCGCTCCGACCATTACGACATCGCGTCGTACACGTAAAAAATCGCCCACACAAAGGGTGCCTACACCAACCTGCCGAGACGTGGCACCGGCCAGCATCAAGGATGTGGATCCAAGCTTGCCGGTGGCTCAGTCCTTACCTCCACAGGACACGTCTTCGGAAGGCGGCTTCAGCCTGGGACTGAATAGTAGCATCGGACATTCAAGCCTTGCCGATGTTGAGGTCGACATGGGAGCTCCACGTGAAACAAAGCGAGAGCACACTTCCAGCTCTTGCTCCGATGAATGCAGCGATGGCCGTGGTAAATCCCAACAGTCCAAAAAACCTCGACCCTCTTTTGGAGGGTCGAACAGTGCGTTGTAATTTGTTTGAGGAAGAGTCCCCTGGACACTTTCCAGGACACCGTCTAGAACTATGCGTCCAGGTTAGTGTTTACTTTTATTATGGCTACTACACTGCATATTTTTTCATTGAACGTTCAGGGTTTTCGCTGTCCGGCAAAGCAGGCTGAAGTGATTAGTGTCGCCCGCGCTGCAAATTGTGATGTTTTGTGCCTCTAGGAAACAAATTTCTTCTCTCTATCCTACGCGCTTGTTAAACGAAAGTTCAACCTAGATTGTTATTTCTGTTTCGCTACATCTCGTTTTACGGGAGTAGGTATTGCTATTTTTAATCGAGCTCTATTACGGGATCATCATGCTTTTTACGATGGCGTGGGCAGGGTTTTGGCTTTAGACAGTAGCTACTTTTCTTTCAGATTAAGGATACTGTGTGTGTATGGGCCAGCGCTAGCCGGACAGTCTAATGACTTTTTAAGAGACCTGGATGTGTTTTTTTTCTTGACGGTCGTGATGTCAATCTGATTGGTGACTTCAACTGCGTTCTAAATACGCGAACCGATGTACAACGTCTTGGCTGGGGCCGGTCTGCTCGGAATTCACGCGAGCTGTGACGCCTTGTCCACCACTTTTCATTACTGGATGCGCACAATGTAGTGCTCGGAAATACCTTAGTTTGGACATGGCGACGCGGACGATCCTCCAGCAGGCTCGAGCGGGCTTACATCCCACGAGCGTTAGAGGCGTTTGTCTCCGATTTATGCGTTCCGTCCTTCCCACCTTCTCCTGTGTACGTATCTGATCATCGGCCTATTGTCTTGAAGCTAGAAGTTTCATTTTCTTTTTCCGGAAAAGCCGTGGCGTCTTGATGTTCGCGTCCTGCAGGACGCGCGCTCAAGATAAGATTTGTCACGCGCAATACGTGTGTCGCTCACGGCGTCTGGTCCTCAAGATTGGGATGCGCTTAAAACACAGTGGCGCCTGCGCTGCGCTGTAGAGGGGCGTTCGCTTCGTCGACGCGTTTCTGAAGAGCTTGCTGATACTGCGATGAAGTAACGCATTGCTTTGCGTGCCGAAACGCCTTCTCCTCTGATGCGAGCGTGGCAGCGTGAACTGCGTGAACGCTTTCTGCGCTTGACTGCTGGTTCGTCCCTGGCGGCAGTAGCGTGGCGCTGTAGACACAACCCATGTGCACATCCCGAGGTGCTGCGCTAAGCGAGACATTTGTTTTTTGGGCAATCACAGCCATTTGTCTCTATGACAGCACAAATACCACCTGCGCAGCGGCTTCCTACGCGTGATCGATCTCTTTTCTTGGCGCTTTTTGAAGCAATGTCGTGTCCAGCCATGCGGACTAACTGCGATGAAACACCGCCAATGCTTAGAAGTTTGCCCCGTATTCCTCAAGAAGCTGTGGATTGCCTGCACATCCCTCAGTCGGCTGAAGAGGTAAAAGCGGCACTGAAATCTATGAAACATGGAACGGCCCCTGGGCCAGATGGTTTCCCTGTTGAGTTTTACTTGACATTCTGGGATGAGATTGGTGCTACCTTTACCGTGGTAATCCGGCGATGCTACGAGGACGGCGTCTTTCCATCAAGTTTTCGAGATGGACGCATTGTGCTCATTCCTAAGGGTGATGCTTCCTCTGTTAATCCTGAAGATTGGAGACCTATCACGCTTCTCAACGTTGACTATAAGATATTCGCGGCGGTAGCCGTTCAACCTTTGAGGGGTCTGTTGAACACCCTGATAGGTCATCACCAGACTTCATCAGTGCTTGAACGAGAAATACACAGCTTGTCATTTACCACACGGGATATCATAGCCTATACTCTTTCGCGATCTGCGCGTGGTATCCTTGTGTCTTTGGACCAGGAAAAAGCGTTCCACCGACTAGCGCATGCGTATATTCTTAATGTGCTCACAGCATTCGGCTTTTCTCATTCGTTTGTAGAAATGATTAAAAATACATACACTGGTCTAAAAAGCACACTAGTTCTGGATGGCTGGGAAAGTGCCGCCTTTTCTATAACACGTGGGGTCCGTCAGGGATGTCCATTGTCTCCTGTGCTTTTTGTCCTCAGCCTTGAGCCATACTTGCGTGCTCTTGACGCGGATTCACGTGTCCGGGGTCTTGCGCTTCCTATTAGCGGTGTCCTGAAAGTCACAGCTTTAGCTGATGATATAACCTTGTACCTTTCAGAATGGATTGGATTGGGTAAACTTTTATTTGGTCCTCCAAAACACAGATCACTGTGTTGCGGGCAGCTCCCACGTGGGGACTGAGATGCCAAGCTCCTCAGCCGCCTCGCGGGCTTGGTGGACAGCCCAGAGCTGATCTGCCAAGGATGAGCTGCGGATTGCCGCCTTCCATTTGGCAGAGGTGATGTTCGATATATGAGCGAATTTGGTGCACTGCCAGAGCATGTGTTCTAATGAAGCTATTTCCCCACAATGTGGACAAAGATTACTTGGGTATAGGTTAGGGTACATGATGTGTAACATTTTCAAAGTAGGGTACATCCGCGTTTGCAAAAGCCTTAATATAAGTGCTTGGGGCCGGGTTAGATTTTTGTGAGGTGGAGGGAAAATCCTTCTAGACAGGTAGAAATGTTTAGTGAGCTCGTTATATGTTGTAAGAATTTCCCATGATTACAAATAAGCAGCGCACGACGTTTTACACAAAGAGAGACGATCGGGACATCGTCTCTCTTTGTGTAAAACGTCGTGCGCTGCTTATTTGTAATCATGAACAATCACCAACTCGCCCAACTTTCGGTGTTACTGAAGAATTTCCCGGTTATCCCCTTCACCGGTAGAATGCATCCCCGGGGAGGCGCGTTTGGAGAGTTCTCGCGCCGCCTCGTGTGCTGCTTCATTGAGATTGGGAGGGGAATCGTTGATTTGTCCAAGGTGAGCTGGGAACCAACTCAGAAGATGATGCGTTATGCTCTGGCCTTGCAGTATTCTCAGCGTTTGTTCAGAGACCGTCCCCTTGGCGAACGCCCGTAGTGCTGCCATGGAATCACTGTAGACGACTTCAATGTTATCCATCTTGAGTGCTAAGGCGATGGCCACCTGTTCCGCAATGATTGGGTCTTTCGTCTTGACCGTCGCTGAGTTGACGACATGGCCAGCCCCATCGACCACCACTGCCACAGACGCTTTCCCATTGGCGTAGGAAGCCGCGTCAACAAATACGACCCCTCGTTCCTCGTTTGAGACTTGACGGAGTATAGTCCTGGCCCTCACTACTCTTCTTCCGACGTTGTGTTCTGGATGCATGTTTCTTGGTATAGGAGACACCGTGATATTCTCCCTGATGTTGTCGGGGATATCATTGTAATTGTGCCTGATTGTGATTGGGAGGAGCCCAGCTCCTGCAGGTTCATTCTCCCCGGCCTTGTTGTAGATAACCTTGCAAACTGTGCTCTCTCTTGGGCTTCTGCTATTTCTTCGAGCGTGTTGTGAATGCCAAGCTCAAGCAGACGCTCGGTGCTGGTATGTATGGGTAGGCCCAGGACCTTCTTGTTAACTTTCCTGAGGAGCACATTCAGTGTCTCGGAATCTGCTCTTGACCAGTTGTGCATTGCTGCCTCGTACGTGAAGTGGCTTAGAACAAACGCATGCATCAACCTGATGAGGTTGTCTTCCTTGATCACATTTTTTTGTTGGCCACTCTGCGTATGAGGTGCACCGCACTGTCTGTTTTCCAAGTTAACTTGGCTATAGATTTGCTGTTGGCGCCGGTAGACTCTATCAGCATGCCCAGGACTTTGATGGAGTCGACCCTCTGGATGGAATCCCCTTGATTTGTACGGAGGTGGATGTCTATCTGGTTTAACGGCTTCCATCACCTGGGTTTTGGTCCCCGGCGTGCAGTCCTATACAGTAAATGGTCTGACTTACTCGAGGAGCACTTGAGCCCAGAAGGACGAAGGTACTCATCTACGGTGTCAATCACCTCTTGCAGGGCGCTCTCAATCTGCGCCTCGCTTCCACCTGTGCACCAGATGGTAATGTCATCTGCGTAGATGCTGTGCTTCAATCCTTCAAGGCTCGATAATTTCTTTGACAGTCCAATCATGGCAATGTTGAACAGCATTGGTGAAATCACTGCCCCTAGCGGCGTGCCCCTTGCTTCTAGTTCGATTGCTGCGGTCTCGATATCTGCAATCTTCATCACGGCTTTCCGATCTGTAAGAAAGGACCATACTTAGTCATAGAAGGCTTTCCCCAGACCAAGCTTGGAAATTGCCTCGAGTATGAATGAGTGGTAGATGTTGTCAAACGCTTTCTCTAGATCTAGGCACAGAATGGCGCTCACGTCTCTCGTTTCGTTGTCGATGACCTGGTGTTTGATAAGCTTCAATGCATCTTGTGTGGATAGCCCTGCCCTGAATCCAACCATATTGTGTGTATATATGTCGTTGTCTTCCAAGTACTTGTTTATCCTGTGCAGTATGGCATGTTCTGCAACCTTGCCGATACATGATGTCAAGGATATTGGCTTCATGTTGTCCAAGTTAGGGGGCTTTCCTGGCTTAGAAATAAGGATCGTGCTGGCCAGCTTCCACTGCTCTGGCACCCTGCCTTCTTTCCATGCTGCATTGATCATATCTTTCAGGGTTTTAATTGAATCATCATCAAGGTTACGAAGGGCCTTGTTTGATATACCGTCCGGGCCAGGGGCCGACCTGCCGTTGAGATCATGCAAGGCTCTTCTGATCTCCTCGATGTTAAAGTCGCCCTCAAGACCTGGATTGGGCCTGCCCTGGTACTGTCTACTTGGTGGTGCCAATCCTCTTTTGATTGGGAGGTACTTATGCACGAGCCGCTGCACAACTTGCTGTTCTGTAGTGCGCCCTATCTCTTTGTGCAAAATTCGAGCGATAACATGCTTTTGATTTGTTTTGGTGGTGTTTTCATTGAGGAGATGCTTTAACATATTCCATGTCTTGCCATTGCGCATCTGACCATCGACAGAGTTGGTGATTTCGTCCCATTGCTGCCTGGATAGTGCGCGACAATGTTCCTCGATTAATCTGTTTACCTCAGCTATCTTCTTCCTCGGCCTTCGGTTCAGGCGCTGACCCTTCCAACGGTTCAGTAGTGCTTGCTTTGCCTCAAGCAGATGAGCGAGCTGGCTATCCATTCTTTTAAACGGAAAATCTGTGGTAATGGTGGAGGAGACGGATTTGATGTCATCTTTAATCTGTTTGACCCACTGCTCCAAACCTTGTCTGTGGCCATCTTGTTCCCTTTCCATCCTTATCTTCCTGAACTTATCCCAGTCTGTGAAGTGGAATTCTCTCTGCTTTTTACGCTCCACGGAGAAGGTAGTGGCAAGAATGCAGTGGTCACTCCCTAGGTCTACAGCAAGGTTCATCCACTGGGCCTTCTTGATGTTCCTTACAAATGTAAGGTCCGGGGTGGAATCCCTGCAGCAAGATGTACCAAGCCTTGTTGGTAGGCTGGGGTCTGTGATTAGGGTGAGATCAAGTTCACTGGCACTTTGCCAAAGTCGATTTCCTTTCCCAGTGTTGTACTTGTAACCCCAGGTATGATGAGGGGCGTTGAAATCACCTGATATGACGAGTGGACATTCCCCGGCGATATTAACAGCTTTCTTTAGAACCGTCTTGAACCCTTGCTTTTGTTCCTTTGGACAGCTGTATATATTAAGAATGAAAATGCTCTGACGGTTGCTGGTACCTGGCACGATCTCTACCATGACGTGTTCCAACCGGCCTGCTTCTATCTTGAGGTCGTGGGTTACGTGCGTTAGTTTGTTGCATACGAAGGTGCAGACTTCCCTCCCTTCAGTATCCCCTATTACAGGCCGGATTCCAGGCAACGTTGCTTGCGGTGAAAGGGTTTCTTGTAATAATATAATATAAGGCTTTTCTTGGCTGCTCCTGATATACTGCTGTAGGGCTGCCTTCTTTTTAAGGTAGCCTCTACAGTTCCATTGCCAGATACGAAATGCTTCACGTAGCGCTGCCATCATGGTTATTATATGGGCGGCCAGAGCCTGATGCTGCACCTGTCGACAGGTTTGGTACCACTAGTATTGGTGGCCGAAGGGGTTAGTTTGGTGCATGAGGAGGCCTTGCTGTATTGTGCAGATATGCTTCGACCTTTGTAATGCGCAAAGTCATATGCTCTTCCAGTACCGCCACGCTTGACTGTAGCCTATCCATCTGCTCGCTAAGATTGGCTACTACTTTGCTGAGCGTGTCAAGGACCTCTTTCATATCTGACATGCTCGTTTGGTTGGCTTCCACGTGTTCTGCCATGACTGCCCTCTTTTTTGTGGTTCTCGAGTCCCCCACATTTTCAGCCACAGGGACATCGACTGGCTGAGGCATTGGCTGTGAAGACTGCACGCTGGTTAGCTTAGTGAGAAGAATTTTTATTTCCTTTAACTCAGCTGATAGCCTCTCATTAAATTTTGTAAGTCTGGCGTTTTCTCGCTCTAGCTGTGCAATTCTATCATGCTCTGGCAGCTTACCTGTCATCACCTCTGCCGCGCCGTTGCGCACTCGCTGAGCCCAGCTGCCTTTCGATGCAACTGCAGGCGTCCTCCCCGGGTGTGAAGCCGTCATCTCGAACTGAACGCCAGGCCGCTGGCCATGCGGGTGCCGCCCAGGCTGATCCCGACCCTGATGGTGACCTTGAGAACTCGAGCGCCCCCGTGATTGGGAGCGGGCCTTGGGTCTAGAACCTCTTCTGGAACGCGACCTCCCCTTGGAGTGGGGCCGCCTTTGCTGTTCTTGAGTAGTCTGGATGCTCTGGGTCCCGTAGGCTGGAATAAGCTGCTTGTCGTTGATGTCTGGACTCGATGTGATTGATGCGTCCCGGGCTTCTGTGCTGCTCGCGATTTTTCCCAACGTCTGCGTCTGACGACGTATGGCACTAAGAACCTGTTCTTGCACTCTTTGTCTGCCGTGGGATGGTGACCGTCACACAGCCTGCATCTTGGATTGCACTGGTGCAGGCTATCTGGGTTCTTGATCTCGCAGCCTCTGCAGATGGTTTCAGCTGGGTTCGGACAGACGTCAGACCGATATCCCAGCTTTCCACAGACGTAACAAATATCGATGTTCTTGCGGTAAATGGAGCACTGCAAAAGTGAAGGTCCATATCTCACGAATCTGGGCACCTTGTGTCCTTCGAACGCTATGATGATTGTCCATGTGTCCTTGATACTCTTGGCCTGCAGCGCGAGCGGGTTGTTCGCGTTCACAATCTTTCGGGTCAAAATGTCCTGAGTATCGCTTACGGGGATCCCGCGAATCACTCCTTTACAAGTATCGTGGGGTGCCGTGGCGTACGCGCTAACCTCGAAAACTTTGCCTCCAATGTCAATTTGCTTGACTTTGAGGTATCTTGAAGCTCTCTCTTGGTCCGGAGTGCTCGCCACCATAATGTTCTGCTGCAAGTTGGAACAGATGATGTCCTGCATGTCCTCCTGTCCTCCTCCTCTTTGATGCCGGCCGCCAGTACTATCGCGTCTGCCACAGCTCCAGTGCCAATTCTCGAGCTATTTAATCCTCCACGTGGTCGTAGCACAATTTTGCTGAAGTCCTTGGGTAGTGGCGGCATGCGTCCAGCTCGCACGATTGTATGCTTGGTATCATACCTACTACGACTGGTTCGAGCGTCTCCCGCAACGCCAGCCTTGGTCGAACCCTTGGCAGCATGAACGCTAACCGTGGCTTGCTTATTCCTTGAGCGTCTCGTTTCGGCTTCCTTCCGACCCATGTCTTCCGTGCAATCCTCTGGAGAGATGTCCTCTCCATCTACTTGGTATTCCATTCTCAGTTGCAGGTTCTGGAACGCGCAGAGCGTGGCGTCACGTAGGCGCCGGGTCGGCGCATTGGCGACAATCGCCTCCTTGGTTGTTAGGCTTAAATTCAACGGTGACGTTGCCGTGTAAAAATGCCCCAAAAACCGTTTAAAAGTCCACTCACCAGCACAAAGGTGGTATCTGCTGAGTTCTTGAGAACTTAGGCACACGATGGGACTGAAAACTCGGCGACAAATTCGTGAATACTACAGGAAAGCATTCTTGGAAGCAGGAGCCGATCTTCGCGCGTCCGCACTGGTCGGCACCTAGAGCGTCTCTCTCTACCTTTCAGATGAAGATAGCCTTTCACGCAGCTTGCGTTTATTTTGCCAGTATGGCGGCATTTCAGGTGCAGCGTCGAACATCTCCAATTCCCGGTATTTCTTCATTGGTTCTACAAACTCCGGGCTTAGCGCCAGTTTTCTCATTCAGCCGGCCGCGTCTCTTCGTATTTTAGGTATTTTATACAACCACTACGGCATTTGCGAATCCGTTTGGTTAAACGCTCTCGAAGAAGTAAGACTGAAAATTCAAGATGCACCGTATTTTGACTTCCCGCTTCTTGAGCGGAGATACTTTGCGCAGACTGGATTTTGCGGTCGCATTTGGTACCTTTCTCACGTCGTGCAACCATCTTTACTTATCGTGCGATCACTGCAGTCTGCTTTATGTTCCTGTTTTTGCTCAGGCGTCACTGAGTTGGTCTCACGCGCGGCACTGGGACAGCAGCGTTCTCAGGGAGGCTTTGCTTTCCCTTCAGTGTCCATTCGCTGTCGGCTGCTGGCACTGCGTTTCCTTTTGCGCCTAGTGCAAGGGTAGGAATCTCCAGCATGAACGCTTGCATATTACTTTCTGGGTACTCTTTTTTTTTTTTTTTTTTTTTTTATTGGTTCTGGGTACTCACCTTCGGCATTTGATGCCTAATGTGCAACTTAACAGGGGGCCACAGTCAATAACACTTCCTGCGTTTTATGCAACAACTGTTGCATTTTTTCGTCATGTCAAGTTGAGCTGTCCTGGCATAGATGTTTTGAACAACCACATAGTTGAGACAACTGCTGCTTTGTTGCTTCCGTTGGTCCCACCAGCCCGCCGTGCTTTGTCTAGACGGGTGTCTTGGAGCACGTTAACGGCTTCTTTTTTGCCTGGACACCTCCGGGACTTGATGTGGCGCCTGGGATGGGGTGTGCTTCCCACTCTCGACCGCCTCGAGAGGTGGAGAATGGTCCAGTCAGCAACATGTCCGAGCTGCTTCCTTCGGGAAACAAATCAGCATTTTCTGAGGCATTGTGTTGTAGTGCATGATCATCATCATCATCATTTCTCAATGACCGCGCCGCGCCTCTCGTGCAGCTGATGCTAGCTCGAGCTGCACGAGGATTAGATCAAGCTAGCGCACTTGGTGTGTCGGACGTGGAAAGCGACGCGGCCCCGCTTCAGGCGTGGAATAAAGTGGCGAGAGAACGACACGACCACGTTGGCCGCCGTCCCGTCTTCCTCTCTCACTACAGTGTCATTGCTCGCGTTTTTTGGAGAGCCGTACATGCCGGATTTCGCTGCCTCAGAGTAAATCGCTTCGTTTCTTCTGGGCCTTGTTCGCGAGGCCGCTTCGCTTGTCTTCTCATTGTTGCCGGCTCTTTCTGCCTCTGGCGCAACCGCTGCGAGGCGGTTGCAGCGGGACGCCACTGCCGCGCGCTCTACCCGATCCTTAGAGCGATTGTACTCGGAGCTGCTGTCTGTTTTGTCGGAGGAGCTCTTCTTTCTCGGTGAAGAGGAATTTCTTCGGCACTGGTCTTGCCCTTCCGTGTCGGTCTGTGACGGACGAGTGAAACTTGTCTTTCGGCCGGCCTGGTATTGGTAGGCTGATGTGTCGATGCGCAGGCAGAAATGGCGTGCCAACATGTAGATATGCAAAATGTACATACTCATGTTTTACTTGTGTCTTTTGTTTACTTTGAAGTATTTTTTGTGGTTGTGTTTGTGTGAACCATCGAATGTACATGTTCTTTCAACGTCATTTCATATCCGTGTTCATGTAAATGACGTCTGTTTTGTTATCATCGTTAGAGTACGTCTAAGAAGGAAATGTTCTGTTGAGTGTTATTGACGTTTGTGGCAATAAATTTTTTCTAAACAAAAAAATTACACCATCTTCCGCTAAAAGAATTGATGTGTAGCTGCGAAGCAGCGGTCGCTGAAGCTTGTATACACTCATGGCGACGTTGACGCTGGCACTCATCATGGCGTTGCACAAGAGAGAATCTTGGGGAGGTGGACAGCATGCAGTTATGAACCAGTGCTTTCTATAGGAACGTGCCAATCACTGCTAATGAGCAATGAGAAACGGGAGACACCGATTGGACAGAGAGACCCACAGTGCGCTTTTAGTGAACACGTAGGTCACGAATATTAAGGGCGAAGATCGTTAAGGCGTGGGTCGGTAGCCACACGTTCGTATGCATGTTTGTAGTAACCACCTCACAGCATATCCACGGAGTCAATGATGATCAGTGGGGCAAAGCTTCGGATGGTTTTATTGGCCAACCGTGAATCATGCACTGGCTGCGCCTGTCTGTCTTCGTCTGTCGGTCTGTTAGACGCACGGACGCATGGACGGGCGGAAGCGCGGACTGAATGACGGATGCTTCACCCCTCTCATCATTCACTCCGTGGATATGCTGTGACCTTTATTATTGCGGAATAATGCACAGGAGAAATCTTCCACCGGCATTACACGGAGGTAAAGATCCAGTGGCCAGCGAAAGGTTGTGCAGCGTGAGAGGTCGGCTTTTAAAATCAATGAACTCTCTAGCAGACGCTGCCTGCATCGGTGTTATAGACGAGAGAGGGGCAAGCGTAGGAGAGGAGAGAGCGATGGGACGCGCATGCGTGGGGGGGGGGGGGGGGGGTGTATTGTAAACGCTGCCGGGAAGAATGCCTGGAAAAAGATAGGAGAGCCAGCGGCCGTGGCTTAGCAGGAGCCATAGAGTTTCCTATTATACACTAGAGAGAATTCAGGCGCCAGTGTCCATGGGAGGTGCAACGCACGGCGCTTCAGCGAGCATGGGAATGATGGGTAGTACACACATTTCGCCCCGCCGCGGTGGTCTAGTGGCTAAGGTACTCGGCTGCTGACCCGCAGGTCGCGGGTTCAAATCCCGGCTGCGGCGGCTGCATTTCCGATGGAGGCGGAAATGTCGAGGCCCGTGTGCTCAGATTTGGGTGCACGTTAAAGAACCCCAGGTGGTCAAAATTTCCGGAGCCCTCCACTACGGCGTCTCTCATAATCATATGGTGGTTTTGGGACGTTAAACCCCACAAATCAATCAATTAGTACACACATTTGTCTAATATTCGTACTTCTGGCCTACTTTTGGCTCCGTGTGTGTTCGTGAGGCTTGGAACTGTTTTCTTGCGGAACCAATATTAGCAAATGTTCAGCACTTGTGCTTCACCATCTTATTCTTTTAAACTTACCTTACCAAATCGGATCACGAAGTTCGAAAGGGTTGAATCTTTTTTCCAAAACAAAACCGAAACACGTCAATAAACAAAACCGCTAGTACAATTCGCCACCCGCAAGTACGAAGTTTAGGCAAATGTGTGTACTACCCATCATTCCCATGGTCGCTGAATGATCGCAGTGCTAGAGTCCACTCTAGTCCATGTTAGGAAAATCTACGGCAGGAGCCTGCGTCGGCGTTGCCATGTTTTGGCCTCGAGATCGAGCAGAGTCACCGCCTGGCGGCAACTGGCCGAAATGGTGAAGTGTGGATTGTTCCTTGCGTCGTTTGCTAGCTATGTCGTGTTCTTATGTGCGCGTAGGTCATGCGCGTTCTCAAAGTGTGGTTTGTCTGGTCATGTAAGCACGAGTGTAACTGTTTTTACACATTCCTGAGACGACGCACGAATGCATTTGGTCTTTCTAGGCTGCTGATGCTTATCATTAAGATCAGCGAGTGCCACTTTTCAGAGTGATGTTAATTGTCGTCGTACCTTTCATTCACCAGAATAATTTCAGAGTGAGTGCCGCTTTCTGTTTCAAGCACTTCGCAAAAAGCTCTTGTCATACTCCCAAACATGAGGACTATTAAATGATGTGTGAATGCAGCGTTTTATAGCGACTCGGCTGTGAAAAAAAAAAGAACCCGGCTCTATGCCATGCATTTGCGTGCTGTTGGCAGATGTACAACTACGGCACTGTAGTTTACCAATCACGCGAGGAGCCTTAGTTGTGTTAATCTGGCCGTTGTACTGTTACATAGAAATATTAGTATATCATAAAGTGTGACACTTCCGTACTTACAAAGTACTTCAAACAGACTTACCCTGCGTAACCGTGTGCTTAGATTTAAAAACGCTTTAAAAAGCCCAGACGCTGAAAATAACTCCGACGGCTTGCCCTATATGTAATGTCACATAACTTCACCAAACATTTAATCTTTTTTGACATTTTTTTCAGCGTTTGTGTGGCATTGTTAGTCACCGACAGAAGGCAGTGGTTATTATTGGCTAAAAAAAGAAAAACGCAAAATATGCCTGTCTCAATAACCAGCCTTTTGTTGTACACCATCATTAACCTAATCTATTAATGAAAGCTTTCTGCTCAACTCTTATATAAGATTTTTACTATTGCAAGAACATGTGCGTACTCGTGGCAGTGTAGCGCAAAGCGCCATCAGCCACTAAGCTTTCCTAATTAGACTTATTGACTGCCCACATTTCATAGTGAACAGAATGAGAGAAAAACGTCATATGTGTATAAGGTGCGAACGACGGTACTGAACTATTCGCACAGATATGCGGACTTTCTACAATCTTTCTTTCTCTCTTTTAATTGCGAAGCATTTCTTAATGAACTTCGGCGACATTGAGCGTATCTATCTATCTATCTATCTATCTATCTATCTATCTATCTATCTATATATCTATCTATCTATCTATCTATCTATCTATCGAGGCGCCTACGAGTTTCAGCTCTCCTGGCCGTTTCAATAATGTTATCGATGCAAACTTGGTATGGCATAACATGACAATATGAAGAACATATTTGACTAGTCATAACATAAAAGTCGTGACATTTATGTCATGAATGTCATAATTTACACTTCAAGGTGCTGCTGCTCTTGCGGTGGTTTTGTTCACATGGCATGTTGCAAAACTGGTATAGCATGACATGATTGCATGGCTAACACAAGCCGCAGACCCTAACATGATAATCATGATATGCGTGTCAAGAAACAACATGACTACATGCCACGTTCATGATGCGCTGGCGGCCGTATCGCTAGCTTCACTTATACCAAATTTCGTATATTCAGACGTCATGGATGACGAAGGTGTGATACTGATGCAAACATGATAACCATAACATGCGAATCATGTCACAGCATGACTACATGCCACACTGATGATGCGCTCACAGCCGTTTCGCTAGCTTCACATATGCCAAGTTTGGTATTACGTGGCCCTAATGGACAACGAAGGTATGTGACTGGTGCAAACATGATAATCATGAGATGCATGTCAAATGATAACATGACTACATGCCGCAGTCAAGTCGCCAATACATTTTGACGTGACGTGTGCGCGCGCCACACTGCGTTGGTTTGACGCATGTGCGTTTCAGCGCGTCCTGTGTCCCTTCGTCACGAAAAGAGGGAGACGCAGTGTTGTCTGGGTAACGCATTGGTGTGAATAGCAGCATGTCGCATTTCACGCCGGTTGCCGTCGGGCCGTGCCGATGGACGTTGGTTGCACCTGGCGTCAGGATATAGAGTGCTCGCGTTTTGCTAACGTAGCGTCGCTGTGCCCAGCGTGCGCGCGCGTTAGCGCTACATTGGAGTATATGGGGCCCTTCATGATGCACTCGTGGCCATTTTGCTAGTTCCACTTATACCAAATTAGTGTCACGTGACGTCAAGGAATGACGAAATATATGACTGGTGCAAACATGGTAATGGCACGCGTGTCATGTAAGAACATGACAACATAACACGTCCATAGCATGCTGGCGGCCGTTTCGTTAGCTCCACATATACTAAGTTTGGTATCACGTGACGTGAATATATTACGAAGGTAAACGACACATACAACCTTGATAATCATGACACGGATGTCATGTACAGCATCACTTACTTACACCTCATAATGCTGTGCTTGATTTTAAAGTGACATATCAACACTTCTCATTTGTGCTTCGCATATCATCGATTCCCACTGTACGTGATACCTGGCAATTTTTTTTAATATGTAGATGACAAAGATGTAAATAAGTAGTTCAGTTACGCTACAGCCGTGCGTAGCAGGCGGAACACAAGCTAATACGTACATACAACACAGCAAAGGCGTAATTTAGAGCGATAGCGTAAAGAGAGTCACCCAGGGCGAGCTTTCTTATGAAAGGCAGAATGCGCTTAACTCGCGGGTAATGTTAACGTTGCATAGGAGTCGTGCACCGATTGAGTAAAGAAGAGCGTAGATAATAACAATAAACTGTAGTCAACACATTTTATCTGCCTACAATCGGCTCAGATCACATACCACCAAGCGCTGCTGCGTGTATTTGCATACGTGCCGCCGACCGCCTATCCACACTTTCGTGGGGCAGTGCTGTCTCCCATAGTCTGATCTCGTCGCGAATAAGTAACGATGGGCGCTGCGACGGGAGAAAGGGGAGTGGCCACGCAAGCGCAGTAACAGTACATTCACAGTTGAGAAGTGAAGGGACAACCCGAGAGTGACCGCAAAATCACAAGCGTTGAATATGGTCACCTTCTTTGTGCCCCTGGGGATGCTACCGCCAGCGCTACCGTCGCTACTTTGGGAAATAATTCGATTTTGCCTGCTCTCTTAGCACTAAATTTTGTACCCAATTCTGGTTACTCACACAAAGTACTGAACAGAAAGGGGTCACACTTCTTCTAACGTTGACTCTAGAGATACTCCAGCAGAAACGGGACAAACGCTTGCGCTGATCTTCGGGTTTTTGTGTTGTCAAACTGAAATTTACAGCCACATCTAGTGACAAGTTGGGCCAGAAAGTGATCGTTGCCGTGGCGAACGTTACACGCATGCTCACGCAATCTGTCTTTATGCCATGGGAGGGGGTGTAGTTTTTTGTGCACCACGCAAGCTTTCTAAGCTAGCTAGGTTGACATGTGCCGCTAGACAACAAACAGTTGTGTAAAACAAGGCAGAGAAGCCGTTTTGTCAATTGCATTACCAATGTTGTTTACAGGATCCTACTTTCGTGCGGTGCTTGTTCTATTGCCACAGGCAATTACCATTGCTCCGTGCAACGCGGACGCTGGGAACCAGAGAAACGCTAACGGCACGACTACAAGTGACGAAGCCAGCCGCAATGCACGAGCCGGCCCTGCATGCACCCAGTACTCCGCCGAACAGCCAACGCGCGTGAAGAAGAAGAGAACGAGCGTGCTCGAGGCAGAGGCTCACGAGGACTACCGCCCTTGGATATTCTTGATTGCTGTGCGTCGTTCGCTTTGGGCACAAGTTCGCCCTCAATAAACCGTGTAAATAGAACATCGTTGTTGTGAGGCTGCTACATTCGCCACAATATTGGACACAAAGTGGGAAATGCCTTAACGACAGATTGAGAATGTGTGCACTGTTCGCAGCGGCCACGATGGTTTTCGGACCCAACGTGTCACTAAGTGTGGCTGTAAAGTTCAGTTTGACAACATGGTCACAGTTATTAAATAAAAAGATTAGCGCACAAGGACTATTATCGATGCTGCAGACAAAGTGCGTGAATACTTGATTAACGTGAGCAACCCGTCGATAGCTCTGTCTTAAAAGGAGCTAGCGTGTTTGGACATTCGTGGTTGCCTTAGGAGTTTCGAAATTGTTGTAAGGCGAATTGGGCGTTTGTAAGGTAAGGCTGATATACATAGATATTTTATCGGTTTGGGATTCTCATTTGTGATTTGCGGTTTATGTATGTGCTCACGAAATGTTTCATCTGTCAGTACATATTTGCACAGCTTTCCGATGAAACTTTCGGTTTGTTGTAAGTGCTTGTCACTGTCTATTCTATCCACGTCTACGTATCGCTCTAATATTTCAAATACTCTGGTATTAGTAGAGCATTATACACACGTGCGCATCGAAAGCCAAATAGGTCATCAAAACAGAACGTTACAGCGGCAGCACTTGCAGCTGCAATCATAATAACTGTATCGAGTAAAATCTGTGCGAAAGAGCAGCCCACTGGTAGCATTGGTATACCATGCAGCAGTAGTCGCAGTAAAGGTATACCAAAACCAACGTCGCTCTTTTACTACCAACCGTATAAATAGACGCAATGTGACAATTCCAATGCTGATTTAGTGTAGTTTGCATATAGTAATCAAAATATAACCTGATGATGGTCCTGTCTGTACACTTACGAGTTTATCGCAAGGGCAACTTTGTTTGCCACACGTTCAAGCAACAATCTTGTGTCTGGACGGTGCGCCTGGCCGCTTTCGATCAACACTGCGCTGTAACCAGAAATAAGCCGAGATGGGAGTAAATGACCTTGTCCCCTAGCGCACACCCAGATGGGAGTTTTATAAACCCCACCGTTGGCAGTAAAAAATTTACTCCCCGCCCGTAGGGGGTTTTTGCATGGTGCCAGGGGGGTTTTTATTTACATCCATTGGGGAACTTTTTCAGGTCAGTATGGGAGTAAATTTTTTGCATCGACAAAGAAAAAAATTACGTCAGCAGCCGTACCATGCGCTAGCGTAACTTTAATTACATAAGATTTAATGAGCACAACAATGATTACAGTACGCAAACATTATCACAAGGTTCACATTATACCACAACACTCGCACTCACCACAGCTTGCCACACGCAGTACACACCTACCATATAGTCACCGGGTATATATATGCACCACATTTTTACCTCCCATGTCGCCCTAATGAAAGCCTTTTTTTGCTGTTAATTAGGCAATAAATACGCACGGCGTAAGTATGAACTTGCAGTGGTCTGATGTAAGCACTTCAGCACACATGCCTTTTATCCTAAGCCTGCCTAATATTTATTATTTTTTTACTATAGCGAAAAAGTTTCATCAGTTGACGCTCTGTCGTACGGGCTGAATTTGCATTAGCAGTACTGTTTGTGGACCCGTAAAATGCACGGAATCATACACAAAGTGCGCGCGGCCTTGAATGAACACATTAACGAGGCACATTTAGCAGCTCCAGCGATGAACCGAGGTAGACCGCCGCTACCGCGTTCGACGACTAGGCCTCACTCACGAGTACGGCACGGTTATACTGTAGCACGGTGATTCGATGAATGACAGCTGGCGATCACAAAATGCTTGCTGATGTGCAGTTTACGTCTCGTTTTTCCCATGCACAGAGGTAGTTGTCCGCTATCCACGCAGTTTAAGCTACGGAGCGATAGACTTAAACGAATGAGACGGTTCGCAGCCGCTGTTCCCTTTGCTCGCATGCATTGCATGTATACCTCGCAGAGCTCGCCACGGCGGCCGGTGCGCAGTGCGAGCTCGACACGATGCCGGCTTGATACCGACGCCATAGGGAGGCCTTCCTACCGCTTATATGTTGCAGCCGGTGAACTACCGGTGACACTCCGAGAAGTCACTATCGGCGGAGACGGGGCGAGCTCGTCGCCGGCGCAACTCTCAGACCGGTTGCCGGCCAGCCTGCCGTAGTCGAGCGAAGCCTACTTCGAACCGCTTCGAAGTTTTACGGTGCAATCGCTGACGATCGTACGCGGCCTCGCTCGGTGCTCGCCTCGTAGTTAGTCATTGACAGCTGCGGTCGCAAGGCGCAGAAGACTGTTATACATCCCAGCAGCCTTCATTCTTTGTGAAACACATTCTTTGCATCGCCGGTGGTCGGTGCTAGCTCGTAGCGCTTGCCGCGGTGGCCGGCGCACAGTGCGAGTTCGATACGATGCCGGCTTGATACCGAATGCATAGCGAGGCCTTCTTACCACTTAGATGTTACAGCCAGTGAAATACTGGTGACACTCCGAGAAGCCACTATCGGCGGAGACGGGGCGAGCGCGTCGCCGGCGCAACTCTCAGACCGGTTGCCGGCCAGCCTGCCGTAGTCGAGTGAAGCCTACTTCGAACCGCTTCGAAGTTTTACGGTGCAATCGCTGACGATCATACTCCGCCTCGTTCGGCGCTCGCCTTGTAGTTAGTCATTGACAGCTGCGGTCGCAAGGCGCAGAAGACTGTTATACATCCCAGCAGCCTTCATTTTTTGTGAAACACATTCTTAGCATCACCGGTGGTCGGTGCTAGCTCGTAGCGCTTGCCGCGGTGGCCGGCGCACAGTGCGAGTTCGATACGATGCCGGCTTGATACCGAATGCATAGCGAGGCCTTCTTACCACTTAGATGTTACAGCCAGTGAAATACTGGTGACACTCCGAGAAGCCACTATCGGCGGAGACGGGGCGAGCGCGTCACCGGCGCAACTCTCAGACCGGTTGCCGGCCAGCCTGCCGTAGTCGAGTGAAGCCTACTTCGAACCGCTTCGAAGTTTTACGGTGCAATCGCTGACGATCGTACTCCGCCTCGTTCGGCGCTCGCCTTGTAGTTAGTCATTGACAGCTGCGGTCGCAAGGCGCAGAAGACTGTTATACATCCCAGCAGCCTTCATTTTTTGTGAAACACATTCTTTGCATCACCGGTGGTCGGTGCTAGCTCGTTGCGCTTGCCGCGGTGGCCGGCGCGCAGTGCGAGTTCGATACGATGCCGGCTTGATACCAACGGCATAGCGAGGCCTTCTTACCACTTAGATGTTACAGCCGGTGAAATACCGGTGACACTCCGACAAGCCACTATCGGCGGAGACGGGGCGAGCGCGTCGCCGGCGCAACTTTCAGACCGGTTGCCGGCCAGCCTGCCGTAGTCGAGCGAAGCCTACTTCAGACCACGTCGAAGTTTCTGATGGTGAAACTCCAGGAGCAGCCGCTGACGATCGTAACAGCTTACTTTTGCTACCATTAATTTATTCTTCGAAGTTTTTTGTTACTCGGCCCTTTGAAGCGCGGCATTCACGACGTTTCGTTGAGGAATCGGACCGATGTGCAGCGTGGTTTAACGGTGCGAAATATATTGAAATGTTCCCAGTAAATACCAACCAGTCGTTGCTATTCTTCGCTGCACTGATAATTTCGTTGGCTGTTGACAGATGCTTACACGGTTAGCCACACAAAGCACATGTGTTTCACACCGACGTGCAAACATATGCCCGTACACATACACATACACACACGCACACACACACACACACACACACACACACACACACGTCACGCCCAAAGAGGGTTTTTAAAGCTCCTATAGGGAGTTTGTAACCACGTGACCTGAAACTCCCTGGGTAGTTTAGCAAGGTCATGTCGTTCATAAACTCTGTGATTAAGGAGGGGGCGTTTTACGATGACATGTGCCGAGTTCACTCCCTACCAGGAAGTAAATAATTGGGGCAGGGGAGGTTTGTGGGCTCATGCGCTGGAGAAACTCCCATCTCGGCTAACTTTTGCTTACAGTGTGTCAGTGTGATGTTATAGGGGCAGGACCGCTCCAGAAAGAATCAGACAGCACGCCAGTGCACAAACACACGTCCAACTTCTATTGTACCCTTCACACATGGACAACCCACACATTACGAAGTTCCTAACACAAAAACACGCGGCTAAACAAAATGAATAAGTAGAACGTTCGGCCTACAGTTCAGGTCGTCGGGGTAGTAGCCTGGGCCGTCGTTGATGCCCCGTCGGCAACATTCAGTGGCGAAGTCGACGTTGGGCGGCGTCGTCACCTGCAGTGACGAAGTCGGGAGACGCAGGGTCGCCGCGTCGAACTCCAGTGGCTCAGCGCCACTGTCGACGAACTGGAGCCGACGACTCACGTGTTCCGGCGGCGGGGAGTTGTGCCCTTGAGCACCTGTAGTCCGCCTCGGAAACCCACGCCAGCCCTCCTGGAACAGCGGCGCAAGGGCAGGTTCAGGCACCCGGCGCCAGCTCTCCACGACCAGCGGGACAAGGACAGGTTCAGGAACCAGGCGCCAGCTCTCCTAGACCGGTCGTCTAGCGGAGGCTGAGCTGTCCACTCGGCTAGTACGAGTGTCGCGACGTGGCCTGGGTCGTACCTATGGGCCAGACGCCCAACGAGGTAGTCCTGCCTCGAACGACGTACCTCGCGCACTTCCCCGAAGGCACGGGTCACGCACGCTCGAGGCCGCGCCTCACGAGCTGTCGTCTTCCTCGTAGGCACCGCCCGGCACATACACGCACACATCACATCCTCTTCGCCACCGCACGGCACACTATTGTCGTTTTTTTTAGTTTCTGTTTCGCGCCCGCGCAGCACATATTATGACATCACCCCCTTTTCCGAGAAAGTTGTTTGCAACTATTCTACTACAAGGGCGCGGGGCGAACGAATGGTCACTGCACTGCACGGTCACTGCACGGTCCCTGCACTGCACTGCATTGTCTTAGGGGTCGCATGTACATAGTAGCAGAATGTTCACAGAAGGCTGCTTACAGTTCGGTTGGAAAACTACCGTACAAGTAGGGTTGCTATGTCGCAACTAGGAGTCAACTATTCACGACTGAGGGCTAGTAGTATTAAGAACCACGTTGCTACCTAAACGGCAGTTATCCGCGACTCAAGTAGTCGGCTCCAACATTGTCACAACCTTTGATGTAATGAACTGTGAATGAGTACTCCTGCATAAGGAGACTCCACCTCAACACTCTGTTGTTCACGTGTTTGGCGGAATTTAAATACTGTAATGGTTGGTGGTCTGACTGAATGACAAAAGGTTTGCCATAGAGGTAAATATGAAATTTTCGCACTGCCCAAACAAGTGCAAGGCATTCCCGTTCTATTGTTGAATAGTGGGTTTCTCGGGGCAATAAATTACGACTTGCGTAAGCAACTGGATGCAGCACCTGGCCCTTTCCCATCTGGAGCAATACTGCGCCCAGGCTTGTATTGGAGGCATCCGTACGAAGAACGAACTCCTTCGAGAGGTCGGGAGCGAGGAGGATGGGAGCATCACCGAGCTTCTTCTTGAGGGCCGTAAACACTTCCTCTTGATGTGCGCCCCATGAAACAGTGTGGCTTTGTCCCTTTCTTGTAAGGTCCGTCAGCGGCTTGGTCAGTTCGGCGTAGTTAGGTATAAACTTCCTGTAATAGCCGGTCAAGCCAAGAAACGACTGCACTGCTTTCTTGGTTGTAGGTCGTTTTGCGGCAAGAATCTTGTCTAGCGTTTTGAGAAGCGGTTCAACTGTAGTCTCCCCGATTCGATGTCCCAAGAAGGATATGCTTCGCTCTCCTATCTCACATTTACTTGGTTTTATGGTGAGGTGAGCTTGGTTAATTCGTTCAAAAACTTGTCTGAGGGTGTCGATGTGCTCTTGCCAAGTATCGGTCGCAATGATGACATCGTCGAAATACTGGTGAACGTTGTCAACACCACCCAGTACTGATCTCATAAGGCGCGCGAATACTGCTGGCGCCGTTTTAATGCCAAAAGGCATGTAGAGGAAGTGATAGAGCCCAGACATGCTGGAGAAAGCAGTTTTTTCACGACTGTTTGGATCCATCGGTACTTGCCAGTATCCTTTCGTGAAATCAAATTTGGAGAAAAACTGCTTTTGTCCAACAAGTGCAAGAACTACATCGATGAGTGGTATTGGCTCGCAGTCGGGGACCAGAATCTTGTTCAATTCTCTGAAGTCTATGCACAACCTAATCGTGTTGTCCGGTTTCTTCACCACGACAATGGGAGCGTGGTACGGCGACTGAGACCGCTCAATAATACCGAGTTTCAGCATCTCTTGCACTTCCTTTTCTACTCTTTCTTGCAAGGCAAGGGGGATGGGGTACTGCGGAACATGCACAGGCTTATTGGAGGTCAGACGTAGCGAACACTCCACGAGTGCTGTTTTCCCTGGTAAGTCAGAAAAAATGTCCGCATACTCTTGAAAAAGTGCTTGCACATTCTGAACTTGTTCAGCAGTGAGGTGTGGTGATAGCTTGACATCCGTGCTGAACTGCGTGCGATACAAGCTCAATATGGGCATTTGTTTGACTTCGCCTTCTTCTTCGGGGAGATTTTCGTGGAGCTCTGCAACAACTGACACCTGTTGTGGTTCCGTCACTTCGCGCTCTTCGTATTTTTTGAGCATGTTGATATGAAAAATCTTGTTTTTCCCAAACACATCGATGACGTAGTCGACATCATTTTTCCGTTCGATGACTTGGAACGGCCCTTTCCACTGCATTAACAGCTTGTTGGAGTCAGTCGGGAGCAGAATTAAAACCTTGTTGCCTGGGCATAATTTTCTAGGGCGACTTTTCCTGTCATAATAGGTTTTCTGCTTCACACGAGCCTTCTCCAGCTGTTCATGGGCTATCTTGCAAGTCTCCTCTAGGCGATTGCGCAAATCAAAGACGTAGGTGTAAGTCGTCCGCGTTTCTGCGTCTAGCCCCTCATTTGTCCACAGTTCTTTCAGCACGGTTAGCGGTCCTCGGACGTGGCGGCCGTAAATGAGCTGAAACGGAGAGAACCCGAGGCTTGTCTGTGGAACTTCCCTATATGCAAAGAGTAGCGGAGCTAGGTACCTGTCCCAAGATCGAGGTCTCTCTTGGCACATTCTCTTTAGCATTGTCTTCAGGGTGCCATTAAATTTCTCCACGAGACCGTTCGCCATCGCATGATATGGGGTTGTCTTTAGCATCTTCACGGAGAGAAGCCTGCTAACCTCGTTCATTAATTCTGAGGTAAAACTTGCCCCTTGGTCGGTGACGATTTCCTTTGGCAAGCCGATGCGGGAAAAAATCTCGATGAGTGCTTCCGCAATGTGAACTGCATCGATTGCGGGCAATGCTACAGCGTCAGGGTAGCGAGTCGCAAAATCGATAAGTGTCAGAACACATCGGTTCCCACGGTCCGATCTTGGTGAAAATGGGCCGATTAAATCAACCGCGACCTTTTCAAAAGGTGTCCGGATAAGAGGCATGTTGCCTAGTGGTGCGACTCCAACTTTTCCTTTAGGGGTAGTTCTCTGGCACTTGTCGCAAGACTTGACAAAGCGCTTTACGTCTCCGTTCAGGTCAGGCCAATAAAATTCTTCTAGGACACGATCAGTAGTTCTTTTGATGCCTTGGTGTCCCGCCATGATACTGCCATGAGCAATGTCCAGTATGCCTACCCGGAACGCTTTCGGAGTGACCAGCTGTTTAAACGTCCTGCCAGTGGCAAGGCGGTAGCGTCGATAAAGCAATCCTTTATCTTCGATGAAATCGTAACAGTGGCCCTTTCCCGATTTGAACTCTTTATTCACTTTAGCAAAGACAGCTTTGAGTGTCGGGTCATTTCGCTGTTCCTCGGCGAGTTGGGCTCTGGTAACGTCAGGTAAGAGCGTTGTTGACACGTACAAAGGCCTGATATTTTCTTGACCTTCTTGATTGGCTTTGGTTTTTGCCACGCTTGAAGAAGCAGATCTTGAGGTGACAGGTGACTTGGTCGGGTGTGCTTGCGCAGGTAACTCATCCACCTGGGTATGAGTCGCCTGCTTCCAGTCAGAATCTGGATCGTATGGTCCTCTGACGCCTGGAAGATTTCCCAGCACAAGGTCATAGAGGGGTTGATCCATACAAGCCACTTTCAGCATCCCTGTGAAGTACGGCGTGTTGACTTGTACAATAGCTTCCGGGAGATGGCTAGTTGACCTGTCTAGGAGAACGACACTGATTTTCTTGCCTGTCAGGCACACATCAGGAACGAGCTCCCGTCGGACGATTGCCGTGTTGCATCCCGTATCGCGTAAGACTCGAACCTCTCTTCCTAGCAGCAGACCTTCGACCACTGGCATCCCGTCGGCCAGGAAACCTATTGTACCCTGCACGTTCTTGTCGTCGTGGTGACTTGAGCAAGGAATCTTCCCTCATGGACGCTTGGCTGGTTTTCTAGCACCAGCCCGGGCAGAGTCAGGTTCGCTAAATGCGCACGAAGAACTCGGTTTGTTGTTCCCATGCTGGTTTCGGCAAGTTTCTGTGACATGTCCCGTTTTACCGCACAACTTGCATTTCAGCATCTGCTTAGGTGGATTGCGGCAGTCAGGAGCCAAATGTCCGAAACGATGACACAGGATACACTTGAGTTGCGGTTTCCGCGATGCTTCGGTAGGCTTTACACTGGATTCTTTCGCGGGGTCAGGACCTTTTCCTATATTAGTCAAATTCTGCGCCTCAAGGAAGCGATCCGTCAAATTAGCGAGTTCATCTAGTGACTTGCACTCTCGCTCTTTTAAGAAAACAACCAGCTTTGGATGGCAACAACGCAAGAATTGCTCAGAGATTACGTGATCCCTTAGACCTTCATAGGTTTGGGATACGTTTGCCATGTCTATCCAATGGTCGAAATAACTGGTAATTCTTGCTGCTAACTGTCGTCCAGTTTCACCATCTGCTGCTCGTGCTTTCCGAAACTTATCTTGGTAGCCTTGAGCCGTAAACTGAAATCTCTGCAGTAGCGCTTTCTTTACTTTTTGGTAGTCCAGCGAATCAGCGGCAGTCATTCGGCCTATCACGGTTAACGCGTCACCCGTTAGGCACAGGCTAACAGCGAGACCCCATTTTTCTTGCGGCCAATCCTGTCCTGTGGCTACGCGCTCGAATCGCTGCAGATACGCGTGCAGATCATCGCGTTTCTCGTCAAATACAGGCAGTAACTTCTGCGGATTGAGGGGTGAGGAGGTGCTGGGCGCAGTCAAAGCGTGATTAGCTGCTACAGGCATATTCTGAGCTCCTTCCTGAAGCTTTAGCTTAAGCTGCAGAATTTCACGCTGCCTCTCTTCAGCTTCTTTGGCTGCCTCTCGCTCTGCAGCTCTCTCATCCCTTAGCTTAGCCTGTTGAGCCTCAATCCACTTGTTTAGCTATGCACCCGAGAATCCTAGTTGGAGCCCTATAGCGGCGAGTTTTTCCAAGTCCATGGTGCAGTCTGAACGTGTGTCTGCCTCGAGCGAAACTGTCTTCTTTCCCTGGTTTAACGAGCGGATCCTGGCAGGCTCGCCAGTTTGTGATGTTATAGGGGCAGGACCGCTCCAGAAAGAATCAGACAGCACGCCAGTGCACAAACACACGTCCAACTTCTATTGTACCCTTCACACATGGACAACCCACACATTACGAAGTTCCTAACACAAAAACACGCGGCTAAACTAAATGAATAAGTAGAACGTTCGGCCTACAGTTCAGGTCGTCGGGGTAGTAGCCTGGGCCGTCGTTGATGCCCCGTCGGCAACATTCAGTGGCGAAGTCGACGTTGGGCGGCGTCGTCACCTGCAGTGACGAAGTCGGGAGACGCAGGGTCGCCGCGTCGAACTCCAGTGGCTCAGCGCCACTGTCGACGAACTGGAGCCGACGACTCACGTGTTCCGGCGGCGGGGAGTTGTGCCCTTGAGCACCTGTAGTCCGCCTCGGAAACCCACGCCAGCCCTCCTGGAACAGCGGCGCAAGGGCAGGTTCAGGCACCCGGCGCCAGCTCTCCACGACCAGCGGGACAAGGACAGGTTCAGGAACCAGGCGCCAGCTCTCCTAGACCGGTCGTCTAGCGGAGGCTGAGCTGTCCACTCGGCTAGTACGAGTGTCGCGACGTGGCCTGGGTCGTACCTATGGGCCAGACGCCCAACGAGGTAGTCCTGCCTCGAACGACGTACCTCGCGCACTTCCCCGAAGGCACGGGTCACGCACGCTCGAGGCCGCGCCTCACGAGCTGTCGTCTTCCTCGTAGGCACCGCCCGGCACATACACGCACACATCACATCCTCTTCGCCACCGCACGGCACACTATTGTCGTTTTTTTTAGTTTCTGTTTCGCGCCCGCGCAGCACATATTATGACAGTCAGCTCTCTCAGATCTGGCCTAACAAAATGTAGGAGTAGGCCAAATAAGGCGGTGACGAATAGAAACGCGGCCGCTAAAGCTAAGTGAGTTACCTTTGCGCTGTCTATTGCTTGAGCGCAATATTTGTGATGAGATCTTGATGAGATTTCCTGTAAAGAACTTAACGCACGACCTTGATCATGTCATCCAAGTAGAAGTACGCACTCGCTGACGGAGCTCCCCTTCCAGCCCCTCTTCGTGTGGCTTCATGCGAATGCATCTCTGAACAGAGTTCGTCGACGCCGGTCCCATAATTTTCCTCAAACTTCGTACATACAATGTGTGGGCTAATGTTATCTGATTTGAGTCTACAGAAAATCTAGAGGTGACGCCCTTCAATTACTTTCCCACGTGTAACGCCCACGCAGTGCATTATTCCGCTACATATATCAAAGCAAGGCCGATGGCGACACTAAACGTGCCCCAGGAATATCCATATAGTTGATAAATCTAAAGGGACGCTTGTTCATGGGTCTGCTTGAGTCAGGCGCGTAGGCAGAAACTCTTTTCGGGGGAGAATCGGCGCCTTTCTGATTCGGGGAGGGCCGCCTTCTTGAAATGGTAATTTTTTGCTCTATGCTATGGCGGGAAATTTTTTTTTCGGAGGGGGAGGAGGGGGTTGGGGCACTGGCCCCGTGTGCCACCCCTTATCTTCGCCTCTTGCCTGAGTATATTCATAATAAACATGGGGACGCTACCCGAGAAATGTACAGGAACGTTATAGGCGTTCTATTTTACCGAAGGCCTTGCATAACTTCATGTGAACTCCTGCGTTTGCTGACTAACAAACTACACTGTGGCTTCGTATACAAATCAAACGCAACATGTATGTAATAAGATTGTGGTAATGAGGTCGTGGAGACCACTTTGAAAGAAATAGTTTTTTTTCATTTGACTTAAAATATTTTTTTCATTCCTTTCCATTCATTTGACTTATTTCGTGTGTTTTGCCGCTTTACGTATTGCTCACCGTCCTTTTGCTGCCTGCTTAGAAGGTCACTTGTCTGGGCAATCCACAAAACTCCCAGAAAACAAACCTGCACTAGCTTTTTTTGCAACATGAATCCCATTTGTGGCTTTCTCTCTTTCTACCAAGAAATGGATCAAGCGCGGGCGATTACGCCTCCTTTATTTCCTACAGGCTGACGAAGACTTATCCGCCCTCAGTCAAAGTTGAGACTGCTGTCGTAAGGGGTCAAGAAACATGTCTAGTTGAGTGGTGCGAGCATTGTAGAAGTAAAATGTATAGCAAGACATGCTCGAAATTCATAGAACGCATAAATAAGTATTCTCCGCAAAATGTCGAGCTAATTAATCGCACTAGTTTTTTTTTTTAGATGCGAAGCACCTCTTTGACTAGCCAGAGTAACGCTGACCCTCCGTAGGGACGCGCCACGCGCCGCATTTGTTGGCGCTGTGCCAAGTAGGTCGCGCCGCTGCTACGCGTTAACATCATTCTCTACCTCGCAGACCATACACTCGCCGCGGAGCCCGCAGCCGCCGCCTCGTCCGTTCGCCGCACCACTTGTAGCGACCACTGTTCGCTACACCACCGACTCGTCGGCTCACGCGCAATAAACATGGCGCACGCCTAACGTACGTGTTGAATCATGTCTGTACATGTAATCTACAAGACCTACGTGAGTCATCACTATAAACAATTTTTCTAGCGCTAACCACTTTGTGCACCCGCAGTAGTGCCGTTCAACCCTTGACGCCACCCGTGTCCAACGCTGCTGCTACGCATCTCATCAGGGTTCCCTTCGTGGAGATGGTCCAAGTTTTTTTATAATGAAAGTGTTTTATACACAGGTTCACCAAAACTTCAAGGACGTGTTTCGGTCAAATGACGTCTGAAATTTTCGCACGGTTCCAAAGCAAAGAAAAAAAAACGTTCCGTCAAAGGGAGTGGAACCCACGACCTCTCGGTCGGCGACAACATATGCCAGGCCCACTATCCCCTGCACCACGGCCACACAACCTCTTCTTTTTACAAGCTAAAAGGTTGGTTTTCGTTAAAAGGAGACGCACTGAGGCAAAATCGGTATGACTATTAAAGAACAACAAACACATTCCTACACCTTTTTCACGATGACACTTTGGCATTGACTGAGACACGTTCGAGAGTTCTTGTCATTTTATATAGCGAGTGCGAGCATGAGAGGTATAGACTTGGAAAGCACGATAATGTAATGGGATCAAAAAAAACTTTCTTTAAGCACTACAATTGTTTTAAAAAAAAGCAGCAGCAGAAAGTCTTCAACAGTTTTCTTCTCCAAATGAAATGAAACAAAACCTTCGATTTCTCTCGATGGAGTTCGCGCGATCTATGTTCTGTTTAAAGTACTACTTTTTTACATATCATCATTACGATGGCGGTGAGCTACCCCTTCATTATTCGGAGTTAAGATCTGCAGCAGCCAGAACTTCAACTTGAAGGAATCAAAACACAGTGCCACAACTTTCAATACGGTGCATGTCAAGGCTCATTCAGACGTGAAAAAGCGGAGCTGCAAGGAAGAAAGGGCTGCAAGCATTAATTTCGTTAGATTGCTTCTTCAGTGAAGCAAAAAAAGGAAGGAAAAGAAAAGCTGCAAGAAAAATGTTGCTATGCAAATATGAGCGAGAAAAATTGTTAAAAAGTACGGTTAAATAACAATGGGTATCTCGTCAGCAGGCACAATCAGAATCACCTGCCGCGTTGAAGCCGGTTCTGGTGTCGATAAATCAGTGGCTGTACTTTCAGAATGAAAGGAGTATGTGCCCTGCTTATCTACTATTAAGTATTGTCACGGTGAAGGTATGCTTAGAGTCATTTTAAGGCAGTCACTACTAGTGTGTGCCTAGACAAAGCGTTAGAGGTGAACAATTACAACTCTCGACTGGCGAGTTGGTTCAGCATGACGCCTCATGGCGAAACTTTAAACAGTTTGATTTTTTGCCATCAAGTTATCAATTTACCGCTACTAATTCTGTCACGTACTAATATATTTGTAAATCCCCATTCGCGTTTTCCCCAAAACCAAGTGACCATGGCATATCTTGTAGCGGTGATTTTGGTCCCTCGTGCTGGCATTTATTTCCAAATATTGTGTACGCCACGTTTTACTCAATGGATGCGGAATTGTGAAAGTATGGAGCGATGTTCATGGAATTCATACTTAAAAGCCTGAATTATTCGCCGCAATGCGATAAATTTTAATTATAGCTAGGCATCCGAACCTTTATCATGAGATAAACCTGCTGTCTGTTACCCGGTTTTTCAGTTTTACAAAACCAATATTCGTGAAAAACAAGCTTCCTGACGAGACTATCATGACTTCCGATGTAAATTACGAAGGTGAGAGCTAACACCCTATTAACAAGATCAAGAGAATACATGACATCAATAAATCAATTGCGCTAATCATGTCATCCACATGATTTATTTACTTGACGAATAAGGCCTGATGTATCCATGACGAAATAGCAGATCTTAAGCGACTCTTAGTTGCTTCAAAGCAAATAACCTTCCGTCTTTTTATCAAGGCTCTGCACCGCAAAGCTGCGTCCTAATAACGTTCAGCTACTCTGTGCAGGTGACTTCAAACGGTTGTGCAAGCGCGTTGGAGCTGGAGCCGCGCTGTATGCAATTACAAGCGGGGTGCGAATTAGCACCGATACGAACATCCGATGCGTCTTTTTGAGCGCACAAATAGCAGCTTGTGCTTTGCTTTACCCAGAACACCTTCCCCCAATGTATATACATACCTTATGCGCAACAATATACAGGCGTTTATACAATGACATCGCCCATGGCAAAATATTTGTCATTATCGCTATTCGATTGTTGTGCGTCGCAAGGAAAACATGTCCACTCGCTCATTTGTATTGGTCTTGCATTGAGAAGACAGCTTCCACTCCTGTGTCGGGATAGAGGACGTCCTTTCGCATAAATTGTTTCACATGTTCGACAAAGTGTAAATGAGCGTAGGACTGATCCTACGAGAGACAATGTGAAGGCCGTCCCGACAAAATTGCTTGCAGCTCAAAAAAAAAGCATAAGTTCCATGGTGCTTCCACAGTAGTCTCATCAGAAACAGCACCTACAGTTAAGTATGCTTAGATTTCCAAGCTTCAGCTGTAACTTAGCCGAAGCATTAGGTGCTGGTTGCTTACGGGAGAGCCCACTATGCAGAGTATGAAACTACATCTTGAAGTGGGTGAGGAAGGTTTGCAATTCTTTTTTTCTTTTTTGCTCGCATGTACCACTTACGGAACACTCAGATCCCGGTTACCTGGTAAAGTCATATACAATTCAGAATTAAACGACGTTTCAGTGGTGTCCATAGGAACAAGATTTTTTAATAAAAGGGAATCATTAAACTCATCGTTAGGTCAATGCCTAAGCGTTTTCAACTGGTAGGGAAACAAAAAGTACCCCTCTATGACAAATGTAATCCCGCATATGAAAGGAAGGTTCTCTTGTACGCACTATGAGGTCTTTTATGCTTGCTTTGAAATAAAAGGAGTATCAGAACTAGTTTCACGTTGAATACGATAGCAGGTTCAAAATACATGGCGAAGGCCAGCGTATTGCAGTATTGCTTCAGAGTGGGTGACGTTCGCAGAAAGGAAGTTAGTTTGCCCTGTCAACACAATAAACCTACCCGCTGTTACTCTTCACTAGGTTCTGTTTTATGTTGGCGCCTCAAAGGCTCTCAAGGGAAGCTGCATGGAGTGAAGCATTGTTTCGTGATATCACATTGGGCCCAGAGGCACAACTAGAAGATATCGAGTTGAGCAAAACACACAAAACGTCCTTGCTCAATTGGCTAGGGCAATATATTTACTTACTCATTTGAGTTCATTATGTGAAATTTCTATAGAAGAACGCGTGTTACACGTTTTATTGTCTAGCCTTCATGTAAATGGTAACTATTTTAGTATCCAGCATCTGAAACCATATATAATCATAGTCATGGTGTAGCCATGTTAGTGGCATAGGAATGTTTTTTGGCCACCAAAGTCCTACTAACTCACTTACAGCAAACGCCAATTGTTTGGGAGCATTCATAAACCCTAAGTAATTAAAGCCTGTGATTTCATTCCCACAGCCTACGCGCATGAAAAAATACAAACTTGAAAAAATCTTGAAGCATTAGGATGGGGCACTTTCCAGGAGTACCACTTTTTTACATGTGTGTTCTTGTTGTTGAGGTTAGACAAACGTTTGGCCTGTCTTTAACACAGGGTTTATTTCACATGCCGCACATTGTGCCTCGCGTGATAATGGTCATGGAGTTGTAATTAGCGGTTGAATGTCTTTCTCAATGCGCTAATCATGGAGGTTGTTCTCGAACCACATGCTGTCACAGATGTCGCAGCCGAAGCCAAAGCCCCGCTGAAAAAATTCCCGTCGAAAGCGGGCGCACGCCCTGGCCAGCGCGCTCCCCCAATCATCACGTTGACTCTGCCGTTCCGCGCAACTGGCGCTTGATCAGCGCGGCGTTGTTGAAAGTGTTTGACACCACTTGTTAACTCGGTGGCATGGTTTGCAGGAATCATATGTCAGCAGAACTTGCATTCCCGTTCGTTATAGTAGCGCGGCTTGATACCTGGATGATCGGTACGCACAAGGTCAGTCGACTTGAGGTTAGCCTAGCTTTGGTGACGGCTGCTTGTGTCGGCCGCCACATACTGAGGAGAATATTGTTTGTGCCAACGAAATGCAGAACATTTTTGTGATCATCAGGACGCAGGCTATAAATGTGGCGGCCGCCCCGCCGCGGTGGTCTAGTAGCTGCGGCACTCGCCTGCTGAGCGGCAGGTCGCGGGATGGAATTCCGGCTGTGGTGGCTGCATTCTCAATGAAAGTGAAAAGGCTGTAGGCCCGTGTGCTCAGATTTGGGTGCACGTTAAAAAACCCCAGGAGGTCGAAATTTCTGGAGCGCTATACAACGGCGTCCCTAGTAATCATATGGTGGGTTTGGGACGTTAACGCCCACATAAAAATCACCAACATGAAGGCTATACTTAAGTGAAGCAAATCTTGGTGAGACAAAAGCTCCACGAAGACCTTATACTTACGTAACGCCACCTGTGACTACGTACAGAGGAGTTGTTCGGAGTATTCACCCGGACCCTTCTGACAGCCAGCTTGGCAAGCTCTTTGTGCACCCAAGAAATGCGAAGGTTCATGGAGTGAGGCACGTCAAGCGAACGCCGACGGTAATCGTTCTCTTCGACAGAATGAAAGTTCTAAACTACGTGATGGGTGGGACTATCATGATCCGGTGCACCCTCTACCGACGACAGATTGACGCCTGCCAAAGCTGCGGAAAGCTGGGGCATTTCTCGGAGGTTTGTCCGCTGGCCAAGTCGAGCCGAGTCGGGACAGTCGGGGCAGTCGGGTCGGGTCGGGTCGGTCGGTCAGTCGGTCGCTCAGTTGGTCGCTGTCACAAAGTAGCGCTCCAAAAAAGCGCGCGTCGCCGAATCCTAGCGACAGTAACGATACCAAGCGCAGAAAGGCGCCTCAAGGTCAACAATAAAGAAGAAACAAACATCAAAAGGCTTCCCGGCCGCGCCGTCTCCTCCTCCTCTTGAAAGCGTAGTTCCGCCGACCGACCTCCTCACATCGGCGGCCGAGCAAGCCCTGGAAGGTTCTCGAGAGAAAGGGGCGTGGTGATGGAGAGTGGTGTCACGTGTCGCGGATGGCCCTCGAAATGTCACGCTCTTTCCCCAGCCATGACTGTGTTTCGCGCCGACGAAACGATGAGAAGTTTCTGGAATCTAGCGCGCAAGGTATTTAACCGAGCCGCAGAAATGGGAGATCAGGAGAAGAACGAATTGTGCGCCAGTGTGCGTAGGGTCTTTCCGCCGTGTGGGTACAGCCTTTCGTCCTCAGTGACAGAGGAGAAGAAGAAAATTCACGCCCGAGTGCGTAGGCAGAAGATGAAAGTTTTGCGCAAGTGTGCGTAGGGTCTTACCGCCGGGTGGGCGAAGCCTTTTGTCCTCAGAGACAAAGGAGGAGAAGAAGAGGATTTCCACCTTAGGGGTGAAGACTCGTGCTACAGGCAGGAGTGTGTGTCTACCACCAGTGAGCGAAGACGCGTGGCAACAGCTGCGCGTGGGAAGCCGACGTGTTACCGGCGAAGAAGATTGGTGCTTGGAGAGCGGCCAATTAAGGACGCGACGTTTCCAGGAAGAGAAACTTCGGGGGCAGCGGAAGGACAACAGCGCTGGACTTTGAGTGAGTGATTCTCGGAAAAGTATCATTCAGACTTTTGTTCCAAGAACTTTAGGACTGAATAAGTTTACGAACCCTTTAGTCTTTAAGTGTCTCGGTTGTTCGATGCATGCAACTGCAATGTAGTGCGTATTGTTGTTTGTATCCGTTGTTTCGAGTGTGGCTGATTGTACTGTGTAGTACGTTGTTTGATTGGTGACAAATCGTATTCAACTATTGTCGAGTGTGCATATTTTTGTATCGTTTTGCTCTGCCATATTTGAGAATATAATTTTGTTTTGTTTATCAACTTTCGGCTAGGACTTGTTCTTTGGGCCACAGCCAGCGTCCGCTGGCACGCCAAATAGGACTACTTTTAATTGTCCACGCTTTTGTGGTGCAGTTCGCGGGGCCGATATTTCAGTCCTTGGAATTAGCCCACCGATCGCCTCCCTAATTAACGGGACCTGTAACAGTCGCTCAGTCGGTCAGTCAGTCGGTCGGTTGGTCTCGGTCGGTTGGTCGGTCCGTCGGTACGTAATCCGGGCCATCAGTCGGTCAGTGAGTAAGTCGGTCAGTTAGTCAGTCCGTCTGTTCACCTAGTGAACACTCCAACTACTGACATCTCGCATCTTTCCATCATATATTCATCGCATACAAGTACCGCCATTCAGTGTACATTCAAAGGACTAAAATTAGAGGTGGCTATTGCATACAGGAGACGCACGACCCACAGCTTAAGAGGCTTCGCCCCTAACCCTGCTGCGTTGACCCATTGAATGCAAAGAATAAATGTCAGAGTCCCTGTAGGATTCGAATCCTAGCATACTGCGTGGCAATCAAGTATTTTACCAGAGAGCCACGCCAGGTGTCGCAACCGCTTTGCGAATATACTGAAATGTTCGTCAAGCGTCAATAGAGCAAGCAGTGAAGGCTATCTATTATTGTAAACATTACATATATGTACTCCTACGATACAGCTCTCACGTCGCGTTACAATCAACAATTAGTTAAGCGCAATGCACTGAGGTGGTCAACAGTTTAAACATTGTAGCGAAGCCTCCGAACTCTGAAATGAGTCAAACTCTTGAGTACCTTCTAGTGGGGCTACACAACAAGGACGCCACTCGCACTGGGAGTCCGTGCTTGACCGTCACTGTCTCCATAGAGTATGATCGCTGGTTGCCGGCTAAAAAACGCCTTAACAAATTGGTGGAGAGTGCTGCGTTCCCTTTCGATGCCCTTGGAGATTAGATCACGTACCCTGCCATCTACCATGCCCCACGACGCCTCTCAGCTAACGACTCCCCCCATACCACCCCCTTTTCCCCGTGTCCCCTGTATCCGCGATCCACCCATCTTCACTGGCGCCAATGGCGCTGACGTGGAGGACAAGCTCGCCATTTACGAGCGCGTGAGCGTCGCCAACAAATGGGACGAGGGCGGCAAGTTGACTAACTTGGTCTTCTACCTCGTGGGCGTATCTAGTTTGTGGTACAACAACCACGCGTCGAATTTTGCAAACTGGTCCGATTTTAAGACCACTGCAATCAACGTTTTCAATCGTCCTGCCGTTCGCAAGCTGCAGGCCGAGCAGCGCTTGCGTGAACGCGCTCAGCAGGCAGGTGAGTCATTGACCAGCTAAATTGAAGATGTACTGGACTTGTGCAATGAATCCAATCAAACCATGTCCAAGTCTGACAAGATCCAAAACATCATGAAAGGCATTGACGATGATGCCTTCACGATGCTGCTTGCCGAAAACCCCGGTACAGTGGCTAAGGTCATCATATTGTGTCAGAGCTACGAGGAGCTTCGCCGGCACCGTTCGATGACACGTTGCTCCCCACCACGAGCTGCAACGCTTGCTAGCTTGGGGTTAGGTGTGACCAAGGTACGTTGATGACAGACCTCAGGTCCTTAATCCGTGAGAAAATCACGCGCCAGCTCTCTCTCTTGCCCTTTGCCCACCCACTGGCTATTCAACAATCGACCACTACCCTTCTCCCTCCAATCCGTCGGGCGATTGAGCAGGAAATAGCGGAGGTCATGCTTGCGTACCACCCTCAACAACCTCCGGCTCCTGTGCCCCTCAGCTACGCCCGAGTTGTCGCCAGGCCGCCTCAAGTCATTCCAGCGCCGGCCGCTCTGACTTACACCGAAGCTGCCTCTCGACCTCCCTCCTTTGCAGCGGGTATGCCCACTACGTATGTTGGCGCAACTCCTCAGCCTCATTTTCAGCCCACCATGCAGCCTTTCCAGCCACCGTTCCGGGCGAGACCCACCCCAGCGAACCGATGGCGCACACACGACAACCGGCCCATCTGCTTTCCTTGCGGTTGCGCTGGTCACGTACCCCGTTATTGCTCTCGAGTACAGCCAGCTCGCGTTTTTTCACCCGTTGCTAGCCAACTTAGCCATCCGTATAACGACGAACTGCCGTCAATGCCACTGTCGTCTCGCCCTGGTCCGTCTCCTCGAAGATCGCCGTCTCGACGACGTCGTTCCCTGTCCCCCATGCGGCCTAAGTTTGGCTGCTCATGAGCGGAAAAACTAGTCGTCGCAGTCTCAGGGGCAAGGACTGCGACGCTATCGCAATGTAAAAGCCCTCAGAGCAGCCCCTCGAATGTCATTGGCGTGCTTGTGGACGGTGTTCATGTATCGGCTGTTATTGACAGTGGAGCTGCCGTAAAAGTTATGAACGAAAAACTTTGCCGCTTCGAAAAGTGAAGCCGCCACTTTCTGGGTTGTCCCTCCGTACTGCTAGTTTGCATCGTATTTATCCTAGAGCAGGGTGCACAGCTCGCGTTGTCATTCAGGACGTTCTGTATTTCGCCCAGTTCATCATACCGACATGCTCTCATGACGTCATCTTGGGATGCGACTTTCTCTCCCGCCACGACGCCGTCATTCATTGTGCCTCTGCCGAAATTGAGCTCTCATCCTTCTCGCATTTGACGCCAGGAGGCAGTCCCTCGACACTGAGCAAGATTCTCATGAAAGACGCTACAACAGTGCCTCCAAACTCGACGACGGCTGTGTCGGTCTACTGCACTGATATCTCCGACATAATTGCACTCGTTTCGCAATTCGACCGCGCTTGTAGCAGGAAAGAGTTGTTAGTACCTTTCGCGACCGTGCAAGTCACCTAGGGCAACGCCACTATTTTGTAACCAATCCATCTCCGTACACTGTTACCTTGCTTCGAGGGGAATGTCTCGGCAGAGTAGAACCAGTCGACGACGCACAAGTCCTGGACGTAACCGATGACGCGTTGTGTCTGTTCGCGTATCATCAATGATGTTTCCACTTCTGATCCGTCGTCTGCCGAAGTATTTGGCCCCTCCATTGCTGACAACCTTAAGGTGGTACAGCGTTCCCAGCTTCCGGACCTGTTGCAAGAATATCGTTCTTCTTTCGATGTCGGGCGAAGTTCTCTCGGTCGCACATCCGCGGACCGCATCAACACTGGTGCCCATCTACCTTCACGGCAACGCACATACCGCGTGTCGCCTTCTGAAAGTCGGGTAATTAGCGAGCAGGTTGACGATATGCTCCTACGCGACGTCATTCGGCCCTCGGGGAGTCCATGGGCGTCTCTTGTTGTTCTTGTTGCGAAGAAAGACGGTTGGTTCTGTGCGGTTCTCTGTGGACTACAGACGGCTCCATCAGATCACTCGCAACGATGTTTATCCACTGCCACGCATCGATCACGCGATTGACAGCCTTCACGGAGCGGAGTTTTTTCTTCTCTCGATCTGCGCTCGAGGTACTGGCCAGCACCCATGGCTGACGACACTCGACCGAAGACTGCCTTTGTCACACCCGATGGCTTGTACGAGTTCATTGTCATGCCAGTTGGTCTATGTAATGCACCTGCGACTTTTGAGCACATGATGGACACCGTTATTCGCAACTTGAAATGGTACACGTGCTTGTGTTACCTCGACAATGTCATTGTCTTCGCTCCGGATTTCTCCACGCATCCCCAACGTCTGAAAGAAGGTTTCGCACGTGTGAGCAATGCCGGCTTGCAACTAAATCTGAAGAAGTGCTGCTTTGCAGCACGGCAACTCACCATCCTAGGCTACATCGTGTCCAAGGACGGCATTCTTCCTGATCCGGCCAAGCTTCGCGCCATGGGCGAATTCCCCAAAACATGCGTCCGTCGAAGAACCGCGTAGTTTCGTGGGCCTGTGCTCATACTTACGACGTTTCATACGAAACTTTGTCACGATCATATGACCCCTGACGAAGCTCCTTGAAGGTGATTGGCCCCTCAATTTGTGGTCATCCGAGTGCGACGACGCGTTCACAAAGTTCCGCCATTTGTTGACGTCTTCTCCCATTCTACGCCACTACGACCCTACGGCCCCAACGGAGGTGCACACGGACGCCAGCGGTGTAGGCCTCGGCGCTGTCCTAGTGCAGCGCGAAATCGAATTTCCTGAAAATGTCATTGCATATGCAAGCCGTACGCTCACGAGAGCCGAGGCAAGCTACACCGTCACGGAAAAAGAGAGCCTGGCAATCGTCTGGGTCCTTACAAAGTTTCGACCTTATTTGTATGGTCGCCCATTCGATGTCGTCATCGACCATCATGCACTATGCTGGCTGTCATCATTGAAGGATCCCTCAGGCCGTCTCGCCCGTTGGGCTCTTCGCTTACAAGACTACGACATCCGCGTACTGTAGCACAACGGACGCCAGCAGGCCGACGCCGACGCCCTCTCGCGCTCCCCTCTACCTGAAGACGACAGTGCCCTGCTCAGTAACCTCAATTGCTGTTACTGCCATCGATGTTGACATCCTCGCTACCGAGCAGCGAAAGGATAATTGGATGGCCCCGCTGATCGACTTGCTCTCTCATCCGTCCGCAACACCATCCATGCGTGCTTTGCGTCATCAAGCACACCATTTCGCCATCCGTGACGGCCTCCTACACCGGCGCAATCACGACGCTGATGACCGGCGGTGGTTACTCGTGATACCCCGCAGTCTGCGGTCAGAAAATGTGAATCTATCCATTTTGATCCACAATGCGCCCACTCTGGAATCTCCAAAACTTACCACCGCATTCGACAACGCTACTTCTGGCGTGGGATGTACCGCTACGTGCAGCAGTTCGTACGCGCTTGCCTCGCTTGCCAACGCCGCAAACCGTCAGCACACATGTCGCATGCCAGTCTGCAGCCGTTACCTTGCCCTGATCGTTCGTTTGGACGTGTAGGTATCGATTTGTATGGACCTCTTCCTCTGACGTTGGCTGGTAACCACTGGGCCATCGTTGCCGTAGACCATTTAACGCGATATGCCGAAACCGCCGCTCTCCCGGCGGCTACTGCACGCGATGATGCGTCCTTCCTGCTGCATCAATTCATACTGCGCCACGGACCACCTCAAGAGCTTCTCAGCGATTGAGTCCGTGTCTTGTTTTCGGAAGTCATCGAAGCCATTCTGACGGAGTGCCACTCTGTCCACCGCAATACTACAGCGTACCACCCACAGACAAATGGCCTCACCGAACGCTTTAACCGCGCCCCCGGCGACATGCTTTCGATGTACATCGCCGCCAACCACACTGAAGTGGGATAATATACTGCCCTTCGTCACCTACGCCTACAATTCTGCCCCTCAGAGCACGTCTGGTTTTTCACCTTTCTTCTTGCTGTACGGAAGGCATCCCTCGCACACCATGGCGCACACCATAGACACGACACTCCCGTAGACGCCGGATCCATCTGAGTGTGCACCTATTTCTGAGACAGCCAGGCTTGCTCAAGAGTGTCGCGAGCTTGCCAAGACATTTACGACGCGTGAGCAACAGCGGAAGAAGTGTATTCGTAACGGCTCTATCACTTCTGAGCCCACGTTCCTTCCTGGTGCGCTTGTATAGCTCTCAATTCCGACCTCTGTAGCTGGCCTCTTTTCCAAACTACTTCCCAAATACGAAGGCCCTTACCGTGTCATCGAGCGCACATCTCCGGTCAACTATCTCAATGAACCCGTCGAACAATCTGCAGGACATGCGCCACCGCAGGCACGACATCGTCAACCTGGAGCGCCTGAAAGCTCATTATGACTCGCTCATAGAAACAAGCTGTTAGGTCGCAAGGTGGCTCCCTCTTCGACCCCGGGGTAATTGTAGCGAAGCCTCCGAGCTCTGAAATGGGTCAAACTCTTGAGTACCTTCTAGTGGGGCTACTAAACAAGGGCGCCGCTCGCGCTGGGAGTCCGTGCTAGACCGTCACTGTTGCCATAGCGTATACTCGCTGGTTGCCGGCTAATAAACGCCTTAACAACATTGGTAATTTTCGCAAATAAGTTCTGCGGAAACCAGCAAGGTGGCGGAACGGTTAAGAAAAGGAAAGAAGACAACAACCCGTTTGTAGCACGAAGCCACAAGGAAATACAGAGATATTTCTCAGAAAGAAAAGCCTATAGTGGCCGGAAAGTTCATCCTAATTCGGGATTTGAACCCGGAACCAACGCCTATCCGGGTCGGTCGCTCTGCCAACTGACCTAACCAGGAAGCTAGCAATTGACAACACAAGGGCGAATTCACCGACAACTCGAAGCACATGGACACAAGTTTCGCAAACAAGTTCTGCGGAAACCCGCAAGGTGGCGGAAGGGTTAAGAAAGGAAAAGAAGAGAACCACCCGTTTGTAGCACGAAGGCACGGATTTCCTGTGTGGCGTTGATTTTTAGGGGATTTAAATTTGATTGTGGCGTTCATTCGAGAGCGTCAAAAATTAATTTGATCTCTTAGAAGTAAATGGGTGAAGAAGAAATGGGTGGGTGAAGCTATGGGCCCTAAGGCCAATAATGCCTGCGCTGGTGTCGCCGTCTAGTATAAGGGATGGACAGTTGAACGCACGGATGGACATACGGTAGGACGCGTGGACAGACGCGTGGACGGACGCACTGATGGGCGAACGGGCATATAGATGGACGGATGAATACACGCACAGATGGTCAGACAGATGCATTAACTAACGTAAAGCACGGTTAAACATATATTGTGCTGTAATATAGGTGAAACGACAACGAACACATAAAGTCGATGTTTTACACATACGTTTTCACTTTTTGTTATGAAGCTTGCATCGGCAGCGTTGACCAAATGAACCCGTAGAATAAACATCGTAGTCTCAACAGGAATGTGACCCCAGCCTTTTGCGTGGGAATAAGGTATTCTACCTCGGAGTCACGCCAGCTCTCAGAACTGCTGTTATAGTAGGCCGAAATGTTCGTGAAGCCTAAATTGTGGTAGCGTTTCTGGTTATTCAATCTTATAAACAATACATACGCGCTCCTATGATACAGTCGTCACGTTGGGTTAACGACAATTGTAGGGAAGTGCCATCCACTTAAATTCATTTTTCTAGCAGTGTTCAGAGCCGCCATAATAGCAGGCACAAGGGCTACATATTGGCTTACCGCTTCTTGTGTTGCTAATACCGATGTAGTTGTTGGCATTGTTGCTCAACAGCAAACATGCGACTGTTTAACATATGCCTGTTCGTAAAATACTTGTACATGTTTTTAGCGTCATTTTGTAATGAATCGCACAATAAAAAAAATTGGCAGCATATCCACGGAGTGAATGATGGAGAGTGGGGTGAAGCATTCGTCCGTCCATTCGTTCTTCCTTCCGTCCGTCCATGTGTCCGTCTGTGTGACCATCCATGCGTCCATCCGCTCGTCCGTGCGTGCGTCTGTTCGTGCGTCTGTCCCTGCGTTCGTCCATGCATCTGCCCCTGCATCCGTTCATGCGTCCATCCATGCATCTGTCTGTGGGTCAGTTCGTCCATCTATTCAACACTCCAAGTACCACCATCTCGCAAATTTTCATCATATATTCCCTATATAGAAGCACCGCTATCCAGCGGACATTTCAAGGACTATACGAGAGGTGGCACACGCACATTTTCTTACGGCTTGTGCTTCGGGTCTACTTCTCACCTTTAACCACCTCGAGTTCATGGTATATACTAGTACACTGTATTCATGGCACTGTGGCCCAACGCTAGCTAAACCTTTCTAATTAGAAAACCAAGGAGGTTACGGCCAGCGAATATCACGTAGCAACTTTTTTCTGTCAGATAGCGCTCAATGTACATGCCAATGGCTGCTAATGGGAAATGAGAGACAGGAGAATTCGGCTTTTACTTTCTTTCGGCTTGTGCTTCGTATCTACTTCCCACCTTTGACCACCTTGAGTTAGTGGTATATACTAGTTCATTGTATTCATGGCACTGCTGCTCAACGCTCGCTGAACCTTTCTAAAACTAAGGAGGTTACACCCAGCGAGTATGTAGCAACCGTTTCTTGTCAGATAGTGCTCAATGTACATGCTAATGGCTGCTAATGTGGAAGGAAAGACAGGAGCATTCGGCTTTTAGTCAACGCGCACGCTGCGAACTTTTTGTTGTTCAACAACGCACAGGAGAAATCTCCCACCGGCACCACATTGCAGGCCAAATGTATCACTTGATACACACTACGACTACGACTACGAGGGACGAATGGGTGCCGCTTTAAAGATCTTCGCCCCTTAAGCTATGGACTATTTCCCCGAAGGGAATAATGGGATGAGAAGCAGCAGCAGTGCGCACGGCGTTCACTCGGTCGAAACGGGCGTCGACGCGAGTGCTGGAAGAATGGTCTGAAGCGAAACTCCGTGTGGAGTTTATTAGAAAGAACGTTTGTTCGAAAAGCAAAGACACGCGAGGTGGCTTGGGTTTCGTGTAAGTTTCATCTGAGAAAAAGACTGTTCGCTCGATGGGCGCTCGGACCTCGTAGCGCTGGAGAGGGGGAAGTGAGAGATGACACGCCGCGAGCTGCGACAGGCTAGCATGTGGCCACCGGAGCGCGGATCAGACGGAGTAAGAGAGAATTTTTAATCAAACGCAGATAATTTAGCCGGCGTGTGTATATCGCTAATTTGCTACTCAGCGTGGGGAAGGGGTTTCGGGACTGAAAGACCAGAAGAAAGAGAGAAAAAATATTAAAGTGCCCAGGTAAAGCGTTACACAGGCTAGTCAGAGAGCTGCTTCGTATATAAAATTACAACAGAGTCACTTTTCGTCTGCATGCTTCGCATAACAACTATTCCCAAGGTGGCGGGATCTGCTTACTCTTTCCCCGCCGCGGTGGTCTAGTGGCTAAGGTACTCGGCTGCTGACCCGCAGGTCGCGGGATCGATCCCGGCTGCGGCGGCTGCATTGCCGATGAAGGCGGAAATTTTGTGGACCCGTGTGCTGAGATTTGGGTACAAGTTAAAGAACCCCAGGTGGTCGAAATTTCCGTCTCTCATAATCATCTGATTGTTTGGGGACGTCAAACGCCACATATCAATCAATCTGCCAACGTTTCGTAATTTCATGTTTGTACTGAAAGTAATGCGCTCTTTGCAAGTGCGTGGGTTACGTAAGCGCGAAAGAAATGTTGCTACAGTTTGCGTAGGGAGACACACAGATCGCCTGAGGCCTTCACGAATAAGCACCTCTAAAGACGAACCCGCATTGGGGTAAACTAATCCGGCCATGGTTTTCTCGTTATCACTAATGAAGTAAATGTGCTTAAAAGCATGGGCCTTGCACAAAAGCAGTTTGCAGACACGTAAAAGCAAGGACGAGCATCGCCTTTGTATGTACATTTCATTGCGGTCGCTTGATTGATTGATATGTACAGCAGTCTCCGTGTCAATGAAGAGAGGCACACAGTTGCACGCAGTGCAATGCTGCAGCAGAAACCCACATTTTCCTTTTCTAAAATTGCTAGCATGTTCACTCAGTTGGTCGTTCAGGCACCTTTCGGTCTGTCCGACATTTAATGCACCACAGGAAAAGGGAAGCCCATAGGCAACTTGCAAATAACATTGCACATACCTGCAGTCCTATGTTTAACGTTATATTCAGTAGATGACTGCATCTTGAGGGGCTTTGTTGGTTCAGTAAGCCTAATTGATTCGAACGGTGCTGAAAACCCCACATGAACGCCCGAACGTTTTCCAATTATCCTGAGCAAGTGAGATATCTGATGTTTGGGCGAAACAACAGCCATCCCGTCATGCTCTTTGTCCGTGTCACTCGGATCTTGTTCTTGTTTCAGCTTTGCCTTACTATTCCATAAGATAGACTCAGCGACAGACGCAATAAACGCCTCAGAAAAACCGGGAGCCATAAGCCGGGACACTTATGCTTTGAATCCCGCAGAAATAATAAGGTAGACTAAAATAAGGTAAAAAAATTACCTGCACTGTGTTTTTTATTTGGAATGTGATTTCCCCGAAAGTATCTGTCTTATTTCTTACACATTATAATAACTCATCGTGAGGCAGTCAGTTTTATAGGTCTTTATGTCTACTGAAAAGTCGCACGCATCACTTTTATTGGATAGTTCCATTTGATTAAGAATGCGTCTTCAAACGTTCGACTCTTCACATGATCCCGAATTGAACAAGCCAAGATGCTTTTGATAATTGTTAGGTTTTCACGTACCAACCAAGTTACTTTGTCACGTTCTTTTTTGCGATACAATGACTCCAAACGGCATGTTAACCTTGTGTTTTTACGGAAAAGAACATGCTGAGCTCAATTTCGTCCCTTTTACTAATATGTTGTGCTGACTGCTTCAACTAGAGCTTGCTAGACATTTCGTTGGTTTGGTATTTACATTTATCTAGCCGAATGTCAGTACAGCGATTGCAAACAGAGCTTACAGCTGTGATCACCTTTTCTAGGTCCTGAATTTTACGGATAACTGCAAAAGCACCCTCTTTATCCGACGGCACAACACAGAGTTCACTGTCTCTCGCAAAGTTAGCTGTCTTCGGCAACAGAAAGCAGGTGCTAGGAAGCTTACCTATAGGAGCACATTGACGCCCTCCGAGATGCATCTGTTCGAATCCTTTGACAAGGCGCGCTTAGCAACAGAGCGCACCATCGAAAGAAGCTCTGGGTGGCACCTTTCTCGGTCGGTGGTTAACTTCGGACTTAAAGCGAGGGTTTTATGCACGTAGTCAAAAAGAACAGCATCACTGCAAGCGTGGACCACACCACACTGCCGGAACTTGGCTGAGCACTGAGCACGAAGGGTAGTTAGCTCCCGTGACCACAGATTGTCTGCCATGTGTTCGATTAGGTCGCAGTACTCTCGCCCTCTTCTTTCCTTCACTCCCTCTCAAATATCTGTTTGTTGAAGCAGGACGAACAGGGTGTCACGGTACGTGCGTTCTTGTCGGTGCCATTCAGACGATCAGAATTTTACACACCCGCACACCATGGCCGATAGAGGGGTGGTAACCACCAAACAAAGCTTTTACGTCCGATGCCAGATGCTTGGCACGAATGCAGCTAGTGAAGGTGTGCGCACAGAAAATACACGCTGTTTTGACTGATTGGTGAAGAGCTAGAAACACACGAAAAGGAGCCCGAATAACTAGAAAAATAAATTATTCGCATGGTGGTATGGGCTAGTTGATAGAACCTTACAATTGTTATAGTGCGAGCTCAGAACGACGACAAAAGGACAAGAAGACAAGCTTCTTTTTGTTGTCATTGTGAGCTGGCGCTATAACAATTGTCATCAACTAGCCCAAACCACCACGCTTTAAGATGACTTTGCATGAAATCGTATAAGAGTAAACTATGCAGCTTTTTTTCGTTTGACAAAAGTTTGGACCCATTGCATAACGCCGGAATAACATCAATCGTTGTCATGGAAGCCAGTCATAAGGAGGTACTGCACAATCATAAGATGAAGTATGTCATCTATGAAACAACATTCATCGCAATCGCTTTTGTCATTCCCCAGCTCCATGGCACCTCCACTCACTTGACAGGTTGGATTTGCATAGGGCAAAACTATATTAGACGTTAGCTTCGCAGACATGGGAGCACACGAAATTTTGTGCTTGACATTGTCTTCGGATACTGAAGCCCGCAATGCAAGAGATGGTTGTCTCACTTGCCTTCTACCTATATAACCTTAATTGTTTGACTGCCAGCTGAGGGTGATATGCTGTAACGCAAGCTACGATTAACAGGTGGGGTGAGGCCAGATGCTATTTGCACCGCATGTATCACGGAAGGTTAACTAACTCCATTCCTTCACGCCCCAAAGTACGTTCTGTATCTCAAAAAAGAAGACCGCCAGAAGTTAGTGGAAGAGGGCGAAATTGGCTTCTTGTCAATGTATAATTGGCCTCTTGTCAGCCCATAATCCTATGTTCTGCGTTGACAACCCATATAGTTAAACTCGTGAGCCTGTAACAGGAAGGTTTGGTTATACACGGCATAAGGGCGGCACACTTTTTCAAGTTTACTTACTAAGCTCTGGTTCTTAGTCTATCTTTCAAACTGGTTTTCGTGATTGAGTTGTTGCGTGTGCATGGTGTTCTTAGGATTGTACGCACACAAATAAAAAACATCTGGCAAAAATAATTTAAATGTTTAAACTAACGAAACTTGATATGAAGCAACAAACTTTTTCAACTATTTTGTAAACTATGTAAATTCATTGCATCAACTCACTAACGCAGGGAATAGTTTTCTGGTGCCCACCATGCACTGAAATTTCAACGTAAAAGCGTTATAGAGCTCGTTTATCAAGCATTCTGATGTCGGTTTCTGTGTCGAAGCCGTAAGCTGGGAGTAAAAATCAGCGTCATCCGGGAGTCTAAATTTGAGATAGATGCAAATAAATAAGTCTTGCAAAATATTTGGTTTGCATGGTAATTCAACACAAGCCCTCTGCATGGCACGGGCGTGGTCAACCACTGAGTAGCGCGCTTGTTCAGTATTACAGTGAAAAAAATTATTGGTATATGAGTGTTGTGTACTGCTTGGTAGTGAAGCAGAGTCACACCAGGCTTAAAACCATGCCAACTGCAAAATATGTGGTTGGACCAAAAACCCCCTAATTAGAAACCCCAAACGTACACAAAATTTTTATTATCAAGAACAACATTAACAAAGCGTGAAGTGGCTCAGATGCGTTTGTTGCCTTGCGCGCATGCACAGGGAGGGGAGGACACCTTGTGAGACGCCAAAAAGAATAATTATGTCTTTGTGGGCACTTGGCAACTGTACTAGCACTAGCCATTCTAGGATAATTTGAAAGAGCCAGTACACAGGAGTGTAGACGCTCCTTTCTTTGTGACATGGTATAGTTTTCCACCGAGAGACGAAGCTCGACTAGAAATTGAGAGCGCGATCTAAACGGGGAACAATTGCGTTATTGCATTCAGATATTAAAGGCGCAGCTCAAAATCCTCCGAGTTCTTATGTAACAGACATAACTTCGAGCTCTAATATAATCTTATATATCAGGACTTATCAAATATTTCCGGCAGGACTGCATAGAAGAGTTTACAGAAGTAGTATAGCCAACGTTATAAAATTCGTCTATGATTCGTCAGAGAACATTGTGTAAGGGCGTTGGAATCACCAGGAAAAATACGGCGTGTGAAAAAATAACTACAAAATGGGGATACATGCAATTTTGAGTGTGTGAGGTATCAGAGGCATGAGACAGACTATATTAGCGGCAAGACTGTACAGAGCGACTTACAAAGCTAGTTTAGTGAACGTTATTACATGAGTCTACACTTCTTCAGATTACATTGTTGATTACACACACACACACACAAACACACACACACACACACACACACACACACACACACACACAGTAGATTGTACCAGCGCGCGCGCGAATAGAACACACCTGTTTTTATCTAAAGGAAGAGTCGCATGGCCTCCAAGATACACGCCGTGCGCTCGCCATTTCAGAGGTGATGAAGAGTCTCACAATGCCTCACAGATTGTAGCACATTATCTAGAACTTGCTGTTTGCTTGATGAACGCCTCTGGAAAGGCATGATATGTTTTCCGCTAGATGGGCACAGTTGTCTATTTTTAGAGTTGCATGAAAGTTCCTGTGTGTTTTAGCGGCGATGACTGCACTATCCGGGCATTTTTCGACGTAGTTTGATGGCCTCCCAAATGCGCCTACAAATCACCGAAATGCTCGTTTTCGTCGTGACACCTGTAGAAAAAAATGTGTTAAGAAGACTCCTTCTACTACATTTCATTTATGTGGTGTTTTTTCCTAGAAGCAGCTGCAAGTAACATTGTGGCTTCGTAATAGAATACCTGCTTGCCACCCGAAGGACCCAGCTTCGATCCCCTTCTCTCTCGATTTTTGACTCACGGACGATTTTTCGCTTCCAACCAATGGTGCTGACGACGACGGTGGAACTTCTGCGACATGAGCTCTCTAACGCTATCACGTTAAAATAAAAGTCCGATGGTCTGCTTCCATAGCAATGCGACATTATTAATAAGGCTTTAGTCATACAATGTACGCGAACTATATCAGGTTGCGCGTCTGCTCAAGGTGCATACTACAAAAAGACAAGGAGGCCGCCAGGACACAATAATTCCGAGCTGCCTACCATATTTTTTGAGGAGATGCTGCCAATATCATTTACCTATAATAACTTTCTCTGTGTGGTGAAGCACCTCAAGGTCTCGACGTATCGGCTCGCACATTCGTCTGCTTGGTGCTGCTGCTGTCATGACGGAAGATTTACTTGAGCACACGAGAGAGACCACCTTCTCTCGTGAAGAGAGAGTTCAATCTCACTCTGAACTTCTTTTTGACGAGAGAAGGCGGTCTCTTTCTTATGCTCAAGTAAACACCATCTCAGCGCTCACCGCGTGGCAAGACAAAGTGAACGTCGAGCATTTGCTATGGAATCGCTCCACCGCTTGGAAGGGACAACGCGCTGCACAAAACTCAAGTTTGTGGAGCGATGACAACTCCACGATGCGGATCTGGGGAAAAGCTCTGGGGAAACTGGGGATAAGTGCAGTAGAGGTGGCGGCCAATTAATCCTGTTTCACTGACAAGTGAAACAGGAATAATTTAGACTAACAAAAGGAATATTTATATATATATATATATATATATATATATATATATATATATATATATATATATATATATATATATATATAACCACGTTCCATACCACACATTCTCTTCTCTCATATGGACGAAGGACGAAGACGAACGCAGGAAAGCGTGACGTTCTGAGTATCAGCATCGCCGTCGACGGGAAGCTACCGGGGAGACAAAAGAGAAGGAAGCGGATGCAAAGCGGCGATGGCGACCACAAAGTTCTACACCCCAGACTAGGGCTAAGGAAGCAAAAGCTAAGCGAGAAAAACGCCAAGCTGACGCGCAGTTGAGACAACTTGAAGCGGATGCAAGGCGGCAATACCACCAAGAATATTCTACACCAGGGATGATAGCTAATGAAGCTGTGACTATGACGTCAGAACGTAACCCTGAACTCGGAACCTCATATCAGCTACAAAGAAGAATCACCGCTATATCACAATCGGTCTCAGCACTATCTCTTTGAATAAAAGAAATATATAAGTATCACAACCACAATCAGTCTCAGTACTATCTCAACTGTTATCACAATAATCACTTCCGAAAGCTTCGCCCCATAATTATCTTCAAGCAGCTTGAAATGCAGCAATTTTTTGTTCATTGGTAAACTTCGGCAGTCCCGTGACAGCCCAGAGGACATGTCGGTGAAGGAATTCCAGAAGTTTTTTTTTTTTTAATGAGAAGCAGTTCTTAGGGAACTTCAGCTACTTTGGCGTATCTATCCACCTATCTGTCTATCTAGCCACCTACGACTTTTAGCTCTCCAGGTCGTTTCGATATAGGTATCAATACCGAACTTAATATGGTATAACATGACTCTACGAAGAACATACTTGACTAGTCATAACATCAAAATAATGATATGTATGTCATCAACATCACGATTTATTTTTCACTGTTCTGCAGCTCTTGCGGAGGTTTCGTTCACATGGCATGTTGAAAAACTGGTATGGTATGGCATGACTGAATGGTGAACACAAGCGCCAGACCCTAACATAAAAATCATGACATGCGTGTCTTGTAACAACATGACAACATGCCACGCTCGTGATGCGCTCGCAGCCGTTTTGCTAGCGTCGCATACACTAAATTTGGTATTATGGTACGTGAAAAGATGACGAAGGTATGTGACTAGTACAAACATGATAATCGTGAGATGGGTGTCATGTAACATCATGACGACATGCCACGCTCACGATGTGCGGGCGCCTATTTCACTAACTTCCGTTATACCAAATTGGGTATTACGTGAATGACAAATGCATGATACTGTTGCCACAATGATAAACATGAGATGCGTGTCATGTAGCAACATGAATGCATGCTACGCTCATAAAGCACTCGTGGCCGTTTCACTAGCTTCACACATACCAAACTCGGTATTACGTGACGCGAACGGACGACATAGGTAAATGACCCATCCAAACATGATAATCAAGACATGCGTGTCATGTAACAACTTGACTACATACCACACTGATGATGTGCTCGCGGCCCTTTCGCTAGCTTCACATATGTCAAATTTGGTAATATGTGGCGCCAATGGATGATGAAGGTATGTGACTGGGTCAAACATAATAATCATGAGATGTGTGTCATGTGACGCTGGTCGCGCCTGGCGTTTTACTATAGAGTGCTCACATTTTGCTAACGTTGCGTCACTGTGCCGAACGTGCGCGCGCATTAACGCTACATTGGAGTATATTAGGCCCTTCATGATGCGCTCACGGACATTTTGCTAGCTTCACATATACCACATTTGTGTTACGCGACGTCAATGGATGACGAAATATGTGACTGGTGCAAACTTGATAGTCCTGACACGCGTGTCATGTAAGAACATGACAACATACCACGCTCATAGCATACTCGCAGCCGTTTCGCTAGCTCCACATATACTAAATTTGGTATCACGTGACGCGAATAGATGACGAAGGTAAACGACATATTCAAACATGATAATCATGACATCGAAGTCATGTACGACATCATTTACTTTAACCTCGTAACGTTGTGCTGATTTTAAAGTGACATATGAACATTTATCATTTGGGCTTCGCATATCATCGAATCCCACTGTATCCTTTAGCCTTTTTCGTCAGCGTTATGACAGTCGCAGTTATTTTGTTCAGTAGGTTTGTTCATTATTTTTTGAGATCGGTGGTCTAGAGATGTCCCGTATTGCAGCTGTGGAAGGGAATCCCGAGAAGTTTACTATGTCGGTGCGTGGCTGTGACTGGGTGAGCTCCTAGTGTCAATGTTATCGCCTGATCAGAGGAAGGGCACTACGTCTGCCATTGACGCCGAGAAGTTGAGTTTTCTCTGGCGCCAAAGACCGCCCAAATCTTGAAAGGGTATCCTCTAGCGCAATCAGAGCAGCTTGAAGTTGATTTGCCATATCCTGAATATTCCCACCACAGTCCTGTGCTGTTGTCCAAATGGTTATGTCGTCTACATATGTGGTATAGCGGACGCCAGTATTCGATTCAAGTTCTTGGGCTACTGTGAGCATAGCAATATTAAGAATTAGAGGACCCTATATAGAGCCCTGAGGAACGCCTCGATTGAGATAGTAAGTAGTATGGCTTGTATCCGCATTGGTACGAAGTCGTATTGGTCTCCCTTCAAGAAATCTTGTGATCCACTCAGGCGTTAGTTCACTAGCATATATTTTTGATAGATTTCTGAGGATGTGGTCCTGCTTCACGTTATCAAAGGCTCTCCGCCCGTGAACTGCTAAAATATAAAGTCCATAGGTGCTATATAACGTAAAGCACTACGATACTTCCTCTATTCACAGATCACTGTAAAAAAACGAAGAGAAAATAGTCTAGAAAAAAATGACCACAGTTTCCCGAGTGGGAACACTGGTTAGATAGAATGCGGAGCATATATGTTGAGCTGCGATAAATGTGGTTTGTAATTTGCGACATGCTTGTGCGTTATGAGTGAACACGAGTGAACACGCACGCACGTATGCTGCGAAAGACAATGTTTATTCATGAGACGCTTTGGGTATTTTGAGCAAGATGGCTTTATGGTCCGTAAAGTGAAGGTTGAGTGGGTCTGGTTGCAGCGGTCGAAGGTAGAAATTTGCAAAGACGTGGTTGATGCACGTCCCGCGAACCGTGGTCGGATGATGTTCGCCGTCGTGCGTTGCTCGTTTCAGCGAGTGCCACGACTCCATGTAGTCGACCACCCAATCGTCCTTGATGACGTCAACGTTAAAGTCGCCAACTATCACGAAGGGTTGTCGTGTCGGTCGTTAACGGTAATTAACGACTGCTTGCACGTGGCACACCCGACGTAGTCGGCAAATTCGTCGGCGTCGCTTCCAAACGCATCGCAAAGAACCGACAACGCTTTGGTACGATGCAGTTCATTCTGAATGTTGCCGATCCGCGTCAAGTTGTTGTCGAACCCTTGTCGATCACACATTTTGCAGCTGTGGCCGAAGCTCCGGTCGAGGAAGTCGTGCTTGAAGCGAGCGTTTGGCGTAGCGTACTGCTTGGCTCGCCACGAGCTATCGCGGTGCGCTCGCACTCGCGGGCTGCATTGAAATCGGCCTCGCGGCGTCGACGCTTGCATGCGGCTTCACCGTCCGGATTCTCTTGCCGATGCTTACGCCTCGCAGCGGTTTCGCGTTCTCGAAGCTGGAATCATCCGCTTGACGTTGACGTATCGCAGCTGCTTCGCGTTGGGGATCCTCCGCTCGACGCTGACGTCTCGCAGCTGCTTCACGTTCTCGGAGCTGGGGATCTTCCACTCGACGCCGATGTTTGCGTTCCGCATCGCGAGCTCTTCTCAGCGCAGCCTTGTCCACGGTCAAAGTGTCTTCGGAATCGCCTGCGGTTCCGCCAACACACTGGCTGACGCTATTGGAAGGGACGTCAGTAAGTGTGTTTGCGGATTCGTTAGCATACATTTTCTCCAGCGACATCGGACGTGGAGCGACCACACAAGCCAACAGACGAAGGGCGGCGCGCCCCGACCCTCGGTTATTTATAGTGTGTGCTTGCCCCTGTCTGCGCGTGCGCGCGTTAGCATACAGCTGGCACACGTAAAACTAAAGGTCGCGCGGCGCGCGGAGGGGAGAAGCGAGCGCAGCACGCGCTGTGTTGAGAGTAAGAAGGGATGCACAGATGGATGGCGGAGGAGGAGGAGAGGACGCGGACGGCGACGGTCATGACTAGCCCCTTGTATAAGATGCTCCGCATGTTAAAGTGAGTAACTATATAGGTACTCTACTATGGGTAAGCATGAATCTGTCCCGCTGGCCTCACTATTGATGAGGCCCTATGCTTCCAAGACAGCAAGTACTCCCTGCCATTCGAACAGTAGACTGCCCGCCACAGAGCGCTGATGTAGCCAAGTACAACAGGAATCGCAAAGACACGTTACAGCGAAAAGCCTTTATGCACGTCCTGGTTAGTATGATGGTTTTGTAAGTACATGTAAAAATTTTGTAGGCTGAAGATAAGATAAACATACAAAGCAAGAGTACTTTACGCTCGCTTTGTAATCTTTACACCAATGGCACATATATCGAGTAATATACAGTGTTCTACTGGAGCTTACCAAAAGATGCATTTCACCCCACGGACAGAGGAGGAGGAGGAAGGGAAAAAGTTAAAGGGAGGGAGGTCAACCTGGTCTAACCAGACGCACGTCCGGTTTACTACCCTGCACTGGGGAAGGGGTGAGGGGATAAAAGGAGATGAGAGAGAGAAGTGAAGGGCAACGTGTGTGTAGATGTGACCTTGTCTATTGCACGCTTATAAGCGGTCGCGTAGTGCGGTCGTCTTTAGAAAACTTAGCAATGCCCACGTCGCTTTGCTGGCCGGCGACACGTAGAACCATGAGCCAAGGATCTTCTCTTCGGAAAAGGGTCTACCGTCTAGTGTCTTTAGCGTTTCGAGTAGCAAGTTGCGTTCGCTCGCAAAACGTTCACATGAACACAGTAGATGTTCTATTGTCTCGTCCGTGTAGCACGATTCACATCGGGAGCTATCCGCCATTCCTATGCGAAAGGAGTATGGCTTCGTAAAAGCTACTCCTAACCACAGGCGGCACAGTAACGTTGCATCCTGGCGGAAGAGGTCTGATAGAACTTGAAGTTTTCTCGATAGGTCCAATTTGTGTAGGCGGCGGTTCCCGACACTGGGGACACTCAGCCAAGTTTCCGACATACTGTTAGCGAACGAGTGAAGGCCCCTTGCAGCGTCGGTTCTCGACAATGGAATTGGTGTTGTCTGGGCATCCGCGTGGTTGGATCGGGCAGCATTATCAGCAAGGTCGTTATCGACAATACCACAATGGCCCGGTAACCACTGGAACACCACGTCAATACTTTCGATAAAACTCCGTGAAGCACTTTTCTTATTTCATTCACTAGTTGTTGATGCACCCTTTGTCGTAAAGCTGATTGCAAGCTCTGAAGAAATCCCTTGGAGTCGCAGAACACCGCCCATTTTTGAGGTCGGGATTCCGCGATATAAAGTACAGCAGCACGTAAGGTGGCAAGCTCCGCTGCCGTGGATGTTGTCCTATGCGACAGTTTGAACTTTATAGTGACCTGGTACGTCGGAATGACAAAAGCACCTGTGGAGCTGTCAGCCGAGACCGATTCGTCGGTGTAAATGTCGATCCTGTGGCCGTATTTTCCGTTCAGTAGCAACAATGTCACCTGTCGGAGAACCACTGTTGAATGACGGCTCTTGTTCGTTATTCCCGGAATAGTGAGGCACACCTGTAGTTGTTGTAGGCACCACGGAGTTGACGCTGGTCTTGTTGCTGTAGTGAAGCCAAAAGGAAGGTAGACAAGTTGAAGCTTAAAAGCACCATGGAAGATTACAAGCACGCACGACAACTCGCCGCGTTCAGAGCGGTGCCTTCGAGCTACAAAACGCCGCTGCGTGGTGACTGAACCTATCTGTACCATTCGGCATTAACTCCATGCGAATAGGCACCGTTGCTGCACGCAGGCGAAACTGGTCGGGTAGGCGACGAGCTATCGCATAGTATTGGGTGAGAGCATCATGACCAATAGAAGTATGAATAAGCGCTGCTAAGGTTCCGGTATCTAGAAATAAAGTTCTACACTCCATATTTGCGTGCTGTTGTTGAAGTTGGTTTTTATATAGTTTTTTTATATACTCTTCCCCTCACGAGAACCTAAACAGGATGCAAGCGGTAAACTTAAGAGAATTACAAACATATTCATACAGAAACTCCATACACATGCAGGTCATGTATTGTGACATTTCCCCTACAAACAGATATGTACGTCATGTGGTGAGGTTACCAATATTTGCCTCATGCTGTGGGAATGTCAGGGCCCGATAGACCCTTCGAACTGTGCCGATTCATCTCTCTCTACCACCGCCAACCTCCGCTCGCGCTGGAAGACCGCACTGCTCAGCACGAACCTGACAGCGCAACTCTGCGGAAATTTTGCTATCTGGGGTTGTTTAACGTGCACTCACGTCGCACAGTACATGGGCTTGTGGCATTTTGCCTGTTTAAAAATGCGACCACCGCTGCCACGAACAAATATGCGACCTTTCGTGCCAAGCACAACCTTTTATTATACCATTTGGATAAGGCATTGTGTTTTTTGTGTGTGTTTTTGTGCCAGTTACGAGCACCTGGTTTCTCAATTTAGTTGGCCCCCAAAAAAGCTCGATTGTACGCAGAGAACGTCCTATCTAAAGGCGAAGTTTTAGATAACTCGGATTGATATCAAAGGAGAGGAAGAAACGCTTTCACGTTTCAGGCATTTGACTATAGGCCATCGTCGGAAATAGTGTAGCTTTAAACCTGTAAATAGACGTATTTACTCGGCAGCATGGCTTTTTGAGATTACGGCACAGTGACGAACGTGTTTTTGTTTAAACCTAACGCATGCGTCAGCCGTGAGAAATTTCTTAATTTCCGAAGTCGAATCAGGAATCCCACAGTGCATCAAACAACACTGCTCAAGAGGACGAAAATTTCAAATTTCCGTGAGAATCTACTGCTGTGGGGAAGGGAAAGTCGACACTGTAAGATGGGAAAAAAAGAAACGCGCCTGAAGCTAGTTGCCAGTTGGATTGATTCACCTGCTCCTAAAAGTGAATATATGCTGAGGTTGTTGACAATATGAATTTCATGACGCCTCAGTACTCCCTACTCTCATTCAGAATGCCCTGCATTGTGAGACTTTTCCTCAAGCCCAACTATTATCTGCCTGTGACCTAGGTAAGAAATTCGGCAGAAGTGCTGTGAGCTCAAGCAGAGCTGTTGCCGTTGCCAAATCATAGTGCTTTGTCCAGAACGATGAGGATCAATTTTGTTTCAAATTTGTTTTCCCCTCCGAAAGGTAGTTGTTGAAGTTAATGCACTTCATAATTAAGAAGCTAGCAGTGAAAAGTTTTTGGTTGGAGGAGTTTATTGAAATTATTCTTTATGGTTGCTGACAGACAGTTAGCGGTCTTGGTGGCCGATGGTCTTGGTGTCTTTTGCCGCTTTCACACACGTGCCTACTTTTCTTTAAGTATAGATGGTTGTATGGAAACACTTTATTTGTCCAGCAAATTAATGGCCTGGGCTCAAGTCTCCTAAGTAGGGACATCAAGACCTTGCCTCCCCATGCTTTTTGGGCCTGCTTCACTGCTCACTGTTGGTCGGGTGCGAATTACGTGCAGCAGATTCCCACAATGTCGTCTTAAAAAGAACTCAGTCTGAGTGATAGTTATACGAAGCCCATTTTTTGCATCGGAGAGGCCACTTGTTTAGGTTTTCTGTTCTCTTTCGGATCGGTATCCCATGATGACTTTTCGTGCATAGAATTGCACTCAGCTTTTTTTTCCCCGTGCAGAACTGAGAAGCATTAGAAATCTCAGTTCAATGTTTCACCATGTCCGGTCTACTTTCTTACTTCCTTTTTCTGTGCAAAGAAGCAGTCATTCTGAGTACTCTTAACTATCCCACTATTGCCCATTTCTCTTGTCTAGATGTATTTACAACCATACACCGGAAGCCAACGCACGTCGTAACTGTCAGCGGTGAACCAGTTTGTAAGTTCAACCACTGGTTCGGAAAATTAAGGCGTTTGATATGGAGGACGCCTCCCCATGGATTATTAGGACAGTTAGCCTAATTAGGAACGAATATAGTAGCGAAACGTCTTTGATCTACATTGACGTGAGGTGGCACAATGTGGATCATTTTTGGCTACGCAGCCTTTTGCAGAGTCGAGTGCTACTTCAAGCAAATAGGCGCCACATCGACTTGCTGGCGACGTGTATATAGCTAACGCGACCCCATGTCCCAGCGGCAGCTGCCAGCCGTTACAACCTTCGGCGCTCCACTCGCCTGCACCGTGGGTATAGATATATACAACTGGCTCGTAGTGAGCTGGTTGATTCCTTTAATGCATACTCAAGCAGGTAGGGGTAGAGAGACAACGGGTGCGTGTTTTGCATGCAACCGGTGCAATGTTATCCAAGTGGAGCGATGCACGCACGACCAAAACTTTTCGAGAGAGATAAAAACTTGTGTCGCACGCCCGTTCTTATATTGAGCCCACCACTAACTAAAGCCACCAAAGCGTGGTGCTGTATCTATTGTAAGCCGCTTCTATCAAACGCGTGCAGCGGTTTGTACCCTGCATCATGAAGGTGGCTTATCTGGGACGATGTGACGACTGCAAAGTACGCGATTAAGACAATTTTCAGAAAGTTGAACAGAATGCCGCATCATGTTGCTTTTTTCTGCAGGTACATTTCTATATATATAACAAATGCACGACCAACTTGGCGCGAGCGTTTGATGTTCTATTTTAAATGCGAAGGGCACTTTGACCACCTGCATACGCATCTGTCTGCACACAGAATATATATATATATATATATATATATATATATTACCACGACCTGGAAAGAACAGGAGACAGGATGACGGTGCAAACACGACCAGGAAAAACAAGATCTGTATTAAGAGACCAGAAAGAGCAGCCGCTTCGACGTCGTCTTCACTTCGTCGTCCTCCGTCTTCCTGGCCGGCCTTTAGCCGTGACATTAGCCTCCCATTCAAGAGAGCATCGTCCCAATGCATTAAAATCAATGTGGTTTGTACTCGTTTGAAACGCATGTGTTCATTCGGAGAAATAAAGCTTCATCCGAATCACGTGCACAACTTATGGTGCATTCCTTTGACGCCTTAAGCAGTGCGCAGTATTGGGAACAACCTCATAATCAATGTTACTGAGACGTCGTAGAACTTTATATGGCCCGAAGTACCGTCTTAACAGTTCTTCTGAGAGGCCATGGCTCCGAATGGGAGTGCATATTCAAAATTTCGCTCCCTACTCGTATGAGACTGGTTTGTGACGAACGCTGTACCGTCTTGAATCATATTCCTGCTGGCGACTAATACGTAGGCGCGCAAGTTGTCGGCCTTCTTTGACAAGCTGGATGATATAATCAACATCCGTTTCGGCGTCTTCGCACTCGCACGGCAGCATAGCATCCAGCATAGTGGTGTCTTCCCGACCATGAAGAAGGCGGAATGGCGTTGTTCTTGTTGTTTTTTGATGAGCCGTGTTATAGGCGAACGTGACATACGGTAAGATCTCGTCCCAGTTTTATGATCCACATCAACGTGCATGCAGAACATATCCGCAAGTGTCTTGCTCAGACGCTCTGTAAGATCGTTCATTTGCGAATAATACGCCATTGTTCACCGACGAGATGTACCATTAGGTCTTGAAACTGTCTGCAATAGTTCGGCTGCGAATACAGTTCCCCTGCCAGTTATTGCTTCTTCTGACGGAGTGTCATGCCTCAGCGCCACAATCTCTGCTGTTCAACATATACGAAATTTGGTTTTACGGGACGTGAATGAGCGACGAAGATAAATGACACGTCTAAGCATGATCATTATGGCAAGCGTATCATGTAAATCTTGACTACATGCTACGCTCATTGCCCACTAATGGCCGTTCCGCTAGCACTTCATATACCGAATCTGGTATCGAGTGACGTGAATAGATGACGAAGGTAAATGACATGTTCAAATATGATATTCATCTATGACGTGGAAGTCATGTACGGCATAATTTACCTTCGCCTCGTAACGATGTGCTGATTTTAAAGTGACATATATCTACCTTCCTCATTCGTGCTTTGCATATAATTGATTCCTACTGTACGTGGGATCTGCCCATTTTTCTGATTGATTGATATGTGGGGTTTAACGTCCCAAAACCACCATATGATTATGAGAGACGCCGTATTAGAGGGCTCCGGTTCTTCAACGTGCACCCAAATCTGAGCACACGGGCTTACAACATTTCGGCCCCCATCGGAAATGCAGCCGCCGCATCAGGGATTTGATCCCGCGACCTGCGGGTCAGCAGCCAAGTACCTTAGCCACCGCGGTGGGGCGCCCATTTTTCTGCTGTGAGTGTTATACCCGTGACACACGGGCAAAAGTAACTGAGTACTTTGAAGTACACCCCTTTTGTCGCCCAAGGGGACCATTTGCAGAAAGGAGTGGCACTGATGACACACGGCACCGGACTACTGCTTTAGGCGGTGCCTCAGAAGAACACTGCAGAAAAAATGGTGCTGTTTGGGGAAGCAGCAAGATTGGAAATATTAAAAAGAATCTGCGCGTGTACATCACATTCAGCGACGCCGCAGCATAAAATCGTTTTTTTATTGTCTGGTGGCTTATAATGCGCATACCTGCCATTTTCTTTCGCTTTTTGCGTTTTTAGCAGCAACTTAAGTTCGTCTGGCAACTATGAACAGTCGGTGTTTTGCTGTTTTTGTTTTTTGTCGTGCTTTTTACATGGCTGCGTCCAGCTGGGTCAGTGACGGCGTGCCGTGTTTAATCGTGGTTCTGCGATGTCTCGGCGCAGAGACAGAGATAAAGCAACAGTTGAGGTGGGCCTGACTCTTGTCGCCCTCGGCTCCATCGAAAATGAGCTAAACGCTGCGAAGGCAAGAGTGATGAGCCTCAAACAAAGACTCGTCATGAACAGCTTCATTTTGACTGCTCCCGCACTGTCCCCCCGAGCCATCAACCGCGAAAGATGGGCCGATGTGCGCAACGAACGCTGGTTCGAAGACACTTTGCCCTTATTAGGCGACGGCCACCTCAAGCAGTGTTTTCGAGTGAGCCCAGCCACCTTCCGTTTCATTGCGGACAGCCTACGCCCTTCGCTAGAGAGGGTCACAAGATACTACGTCGCCGACACAGCAACTTCCGCTGCCAACCCTAACATGATCGCGCTAGTGACGTAATGCAGGCGTTTGAGAGTATGGACAGACTATAGGCCTTCACTTTTCAACAAATCGCACTGCCGCTGAAAATGAAAACATTTTATCAGCGCAAAAATATACTTACTGGGCACCGCGGTGTTGCGACACGTTTTCTTCTAGTGATAAATTATGCACAATGTATGCGAGAGTACTCCCTTCCTGCCTGAAAAGTAGATGCGGGATCTGCTTTTGCGAAAAGGATCTTTGCCGGAAAGGAGTTACTTCTTTGTCGTGTGTCACTGCGCCCGAATGCCTTTCCGAAAGATGTCCCCTTGTCTAAAGGACTTAAGGGTGCCCGTGTGTCAGGGCCATGAGTCGCCCAGTGGTACACTCATTGACTGTAAGTGTGCTTTCAACGGCCATCGGTAGTCATTCGTGTGCATGTTTTCCACTGCACGGCACGAACGCTCCTGTGGCTCAGTCGGCACCACCCACGACGCGCACCCCTGGCCAGTGCCATCGCCATTCAGCTAGTGCTCCAGCTGCGTTGTTGGAGCCTACAAGAAGCTATGAGGACCTCAGAATTTCTGAGGCCCTCAAACCAAACGCCACTACTATTGTGGACTTGTGGCAGATGAGACGCCCCGCTTCCTCAGCAGCTACAGCTGGAATCATGGCCGCTCCTGCCGTCGCTGTGCTGCCAGGCCCGCCTGCGAGTCCGATGGCACGATCATTACTGACTTTACAACAGGTGACCCCACCCAAGTCATCTCTAGTGCCACCAATGTGCTCGCTCAACCCCAGCCATTGCCCGCTACCTGCGGTCACACATGACGAGCTGATGAACTCCTCGAACTCCCATAAACGATGCCGTGAATACGACGGGAGCGATTGCGACACTCCACGCAAGCATACGCAACCAGCACCAAGTTCACCATGTACGGACGCTTCTGACAGCTGTGACGCACTTCCGCGTCCGCTGCAGGTTTCAGCAAATGGTTGCTGAAACCAAATGGTTGCGAGCACAGCTACTTCAACGCCATAACTTGCGCAGCACCCAGCTGCGGCTTTTCTGAAGCAAAACCCACATCCGATGACCATGAACACGGTGAGGAACAGGGCAAGTCAAAGCGCCGTGGGCCACATGGTACACCGAAGCTCCCAAATCGACCTGCGGTGCACGCAGGCACTGCAACCACGTCACAACATCAGTGCACACAGGAGGTTCCTCACAGCGCCAGCACGGCGGAAAGTTCTGCGCCACAAGCTACCGTTCAAGTTCCAGAGACTTTCACTCTGGTGTGCTGAAGGGTGGCCCGTCGACATGCAAGGGCACTCGCCGCGACTCCTGAGGTTCTTGTTCACCCAGCTGTAGCAGGGACAGTTTGATTCAAGCTGTCAGAACCGAACGGTGCCTTCATTACAAGATCACGCTTGATGCTGGCGTCTGTGCTATCGTCGCGGCGTGGTGTCATCAAGCTGCGAGTCAACAGCCGCCAAAATAATGTGGCAGCCGATGTGTCTTCCCGGGAGTGCCTGAAGGAGCTTCTTTTTTTCATGGAGGTCTGCAGCATCACCGTGCCGCCTGAATCCCTGCTAACCGAGGATACAGCACAGGATACCTGCACAATGTGGAAGGTGCCCTTGCGGATCCCGAGCTGCTGCAGAGCATTGAGTCGAGCGTCCCCCCGGTGGTGTCTGAGGTACGGAGCTGAAATACTGTAACGCTGCGGTTTGCTGGACTAGTCCCACCAGAGCACGTGAGCATCTTCAATCTGTGGTGTCGGGTGTGCCCCGCCAGGCCGCGTCCATTACAGTGCATGCAGTGTGACCGCCTTGGTCACGCAACAGCCCCCTCCAGGTACGCCAAATGCTGCCTACGTTTTGGTCAGAGTCATCCCTCCACAGAGCTGCGGTGCCAAAGCACATTGAGTAAACTTTGGTCATAACCACGCAGCAGCAAATACTCCACCCTGCCGTAAATGGCAAGAGGCAGGCAAGGTGGAAACTATTCTGACCTCCTTTTCAGTACTGCTTTCCAGACGAGCTGTGCGCACCATGGTACAGGAAGAAAATCATCCACAGCTGACGGTCTCACCTGGTAGTGCAGCCACGTGAACGTATGCACAGACGGCTTCCGGTGCATCACGCCCACTACCGACTCCTGGCCACCAGCAGGCCAGTGCCCATTCGGTGCCAACTGCACCTCCTGGGCGTACACGGCTGCATGCTGTACTTTTTGCAGGGCTTTCTGTCGGGCTGATTTTTCCGCATGAGAGCCGGCCACGCGCTGAGCTCTCTACAACCGCTATCGACAGGGGTGCCACAGGGTTCTATACTGAGCCCCTTCTTACGCAACAGCACATTGGCACGCTTGTCATCTGTCAATCCTTCCGGCCAGCGCTACCTCAATCCAATGTTCTGTATACTCTGACGACGTCGCCTTGTGGAATTGGGGCCCTACCAGGGATCCGTGAATGGTCCGATCTCTCTTGCAGATTGCACTGAACGCTGTAGTTGACCATGTCACATCTGTAGGTTGGCTGTCTCTACGGCCAAAATGAAGGCACTTGTGCACCCCAGACCAAGAACACGCAGCAGAGTGGCCCGTCTAATCATCGAGAGCACCAAAATACCATGGGATACTGCGGTGACCTATCTCAGGCTTCACATCAACCATCAGCTGTCCTGGGCCCGCGCATTCAAGAAAGCCATATGCATGCTGAACAGAACCTAGAGGGCAGTGAAGGGCATCTTCCTCAGCAGCCGCGGCTGCTCATCATCCTGGGCTTTTTGTCTTTACACAGCAGCAGCAACATCACGGCTGCTGTATGCATTTCCCGTGATAGCACTTTGTCGGCGGCTTTTGGAACGCCTCGATTTACTGCATAGGGGCTTCATTCGCTTTGTCCTCGGCTTGCCGATGTCCTTTCTAGTCGCAGCCACCCTGGCAGAGGCGGGTGTCTGACCTCTCTCCCTCCTCCTAAAGCAACGTAGGCTTCTACACATTAAATGGCTAGCCCATGCACTTGATGGGTGCCCCCTGTTTGCCCGGCTGCAAAGTCGACCATGATCTCGGATGGGCGAGCTGCAGTAGATATATCAAGCAGCTGTGGGACCGGTGCCTCCAGCCGTGCCTTTTTCCCGCCAACAGAAAAACCACTGGCTATCAACACTGGTCTGGGGGGAGGGCCCTCCAAGCGTCGCTCACCAATTTGCGCACTCAAGCAGGCATCTGCCTCCGAGATAGAGAAAGAGCTGGCTGAAAGGCTTATTGCGTACACAGACGGCCCTGTCATCCCAGACACAGGCTCGACCACAGCTTCCTGCGTTATGACAGCACTTTGTTGGACGGCCTGCTGCCTTCTGCCTTTTGGGGCCTGCTCTACGGATACGAAGACGGCTTGTCTCCACCTGGCAGTTGACCTCCTGGGAGAAAACACCTCAACGTGCCCCATGGCTGTCGCGTTTGTCTCAAGAGCTGCGTTGCTGGCCTTGGCAAAGCTGGAACGGGCAGGCTTCGCAACGCAAACACTCGTTGCCAAACAGCATGCCCTCCTTGGCAGTGGCATCAATGTTTCTCTGCACTCGGTTCAATCTTATGTGGAAATTCAGGGAAACGAGCAGGCTTACGGCCAGGCGAGAGGCACATCACTCTGCCGTCCCTGTGTGCCGTACCGTAGTCGCCTCAGACTTTTCGACGCTCGCACTGAGGAGCTTGGTGCTACGCTGCCACCCTGACAACACCGTGTAGCAAAGATAGAACCACCCATTTGGCTGCCTGAGCGGGGTTTCACTAGTAAGGAGATGTCCCTGCTACTTCACTTACGCATCGGCTGCTCCTGTGCTGCGGCCCGGCCTCATTGGCTTGGCAGAGCCTCGTTCCGTGCATGCACTGTGTGCGGGGCAGATGAAACCACCGAGCACCCGTTTTGTGTTTGCCCAGCGCTTCGCACACAACACGGTGTCTTGCTCGCCGCACTCCGTTGCCACGGTCTGCTCGCGACTACACAGAGGGGCCTTCTCTCTCCTTCACGGCACCTTACCCAGGTCTTCAAGGCGGTTCTTCGCTTCCTTGAGGACACTGTACTAGACAACCGGCTACAGAAGCCACCCGCCATGCTATTGGGCATGGACGCCATTTCTCTTCTTCTTCTCCCTTCTTGATATCTTTAATGCGCTCTACCTCCTCCCCCACCCCCTACAGGCGCTGAGCCGAGCTCCCGATGAGGGCTGCAGAAGGTGCGTCTTTTAATTTCCTGAACTTATCTCTTTCTCTCTACAAGTTTTTTAGCATCAAGTTCAAAGCAAATTTTCTTGGAGAATAAGTCCCCGATACTGGTTTCTCTTGGTTATTTCATCAGAGACAACTTACTTTTCATTTTGATTTAACGTGCGTGGGTTTCTTTCTAAATTCAATCACCAAGCTGACGTCACTGCGCGTTTAAAAAGGTTGGTCACGCGCAGGAAAAATGCGTGAGCTTGTCCTGCACATTTCGGAGCCTGCTGACTGGCCTTTTAAGAAATACACTACATCGGTAGCGTCTACCCGACAAATACAAAGAATAAATGTCAGAGTCCCAGCTGAAATCTAACCCAAGCATTCTGCGTGGCTATGAAGTATTTTACCACTGAGCTATGCCAGGTGTCGGAACTACTTTTCAAATGGACGCTAATCTTTGTGAAACGTCAATAGTGGTTTCAGTGCTACCTAGTCAATTTTATAAACATTACATATGTACTCCATTTATGCAGCCGTCACGTCGAGCTAACATCAATTGTGGTTAGTTGCCATGCGCTGAAGTTCATTTACGCAGCAGTGTCCAGGGCCAGCATTCTCGCAAGCATCAGCGCTTCATATCAGCTTCTGGTGTTGCGAATAGGCATGCTCCAGTTGGCATCGTTGCGCTAATGCAAACAACTGGTTAAAAAAGCATCTGCAACTCACTCTTCAACATATGTCTCTGCGTGCAATATTTGTACATATATTCACCGTCATTTCATGATGTGTCGCTCATAAAAATATTTCAGCATGGTCACCTTCCCTCCGCATGCTTCGCATAACGTCGATTTCCAGGTACGTGGGATCTGCCGAATCTTATTCAACTCATGGTGTGCTTTATTTATTTAATGCGAAAGCAATAAACTTCACTTTTTCTGCCAGTGTACTGACGCACACTTGATACAGTAAAACTTGCACTTGAAAATTTTCATGTTAAAATCAACCAAATCAGGGCTGTAGCCTTTGCGCAATCAAGAAATTTACGGCGCGTTATTTTTTGTGAATATATGATCGAGAATGTTTTAATAATTACCAACCTAATTTCTGCGATGATAAAACGTTTCTAGATGCTGCGAAAGTTAACACAAGTGTAGTCAATATTTGTGGTATGCGTAGGCATCTGAAGGTAGGTAGGTAGGTAGGTAGGTATTTATGTATGTATGTATGTATGTATGTATGTATGTATGTATGTATGTATGTATGTATGTATGTATGTATGTATGTAGGTAGGTAGGTAGGTAGGTAGGTAGGTAGGTAGGTAGGTAGGTAGGTAGGTAGGTAAGTAGGTAGGTAGGTAGGTAGGTAGGTAGGTAGGTAGGTAGGTAGGTAGGTAGGTAGGTAGGTAGGTAGGTAGTAAAGTTTAGCATCTAAAGCAGGAATGGTAATTATCGTGTCATTTGCCTGCACTGTCTTTCAAGTAGCGATCGACATTACGAATGCTGACATTAAATTGCGAACATTTTCGGACTGTCATACTTAGTTTATTATCAGCTACAGCATGGTTCTACCGATTCGTAAAGAAACAATGAAGGAAAGTGACACGTATGATCTGCGTTTGCTCATTAGAAACCACAGAATAACTTCACGTAACGTCGCGTAATAGTAATAGCCTACATAAAGTTTAGTTCAGTAAAATTATATGGCCTCACAGTAATCGTCCTCGCTTACCCTGTTGTTAGGAGTGCAGAATGTGTGCGTATTTTCTTCGCTTTACTCTTCGGGGATCAATCAGTAGGCAGCCACAATCTGGCAAATAAACTATAGGGGGAAGTTTCCGTACGTTTTGGATGTTCCACCTGCTATATGAAATAGTATATACGACGTAGCTTCAGCTCAAATACTATTTGGCTTGTACGCTCTACGAATGCAATCAGATTAACTTTGCTAATGAAAAATCTGAGCGAAAGAGATGCGTCTGGTAAAGTGGGAACCAGAATCATTTTACTGTCAGTATCCTGTGGCTGAGGAAGGAACAGTTTCTCACTTGGATCTTAGATTCGTTATTCATTCAGGTGAAAGTCCATTTTTCGACACCGACGAGCTCGTTGATTGGCCAGCACATACCATCAATCGGTTATCATGTTGGATATGCCGCACCTTGACCCACGCATGTCGACATCTTGAGCTGAAAATTTCATGAGGCCCTCAAACCCACAAAAGAACAAGAAGTAACATTGGTAGTAAATTACAAAACAGTGTATAGAACACCGAATATTTACTAGAAAACGAAAGAAAATACGATCGGCTATATCAGTGTATCTCTTCTTTACATAGTGCACTATATCTCGGTGCTCTCATGGTCATTTTTTCATACTTGTTATGTTGCTTATAACATGAGCGACAAGTTATGCCAGTCGCATACCTTCTGTAGCCCTTTCATATGTAACGTGACGTGCATAACCGCACACTTCAGCCCAGATTGGCGGGTATTCACCTAACAAGTATAATTATCTTAATAAACAAAAACAACGAGAGTAGAATTTGAAAATTTTATGAGACCCTGTGCAATGCCTCACATACAGGAACACGTACTGTTTGCAGCAGCTAGCAATTTTTAAGTAGCCGACAAAGATGGGCCTGGTGCTGCAATAAATGGCTTCTTCCAGCAGCCACAATGTGCAGATTTCGAATGGACGCACCGGGAAAGCTCGTCAATGTGGATTTTATGGAACCAGAAAAAGTGGCTGATTGGAGTGAATGATGAATCACCAAAAGTATCGAAAAAGACTAAACAACTATGTATTGCATCAATACACTTTCACTTGCTTTGTGGATACGTGAATCCTGTTGTTTTTCCTGTAAAAGCAATGTCAAAACTGCACTTTTGGGCATCCTTGGACATAGTTCTCAGTACTTCCAATGTACTAGAATATCGAGTGCAATTACCCAGAACGTTCTCTGCACCTTTCTTTATTTATGCACCGTCAACTGCAAAAGAAATGCCCCGCCGCGGTGGTCTAGTGGCTAAGGTACTCGGCTGCTGATCCGCAGGGCGCGGGTTCGAATCCCGGTTGCGGCGGCTGCATTTCCGATGGAGGCGGAAATGCTGTAGGCCCGTGTGCTCAGATTTGGGTGCACGTTAAAGAACCCCAGGTGGTCTAAATTTCCGAAGCCCCCCACTACGGCGTCTCTCATAATCATAGAGTGGTTTTGGGACGTTAAACCCCACATATCAATCAACCGCAAAAGAACTATGGTCACGTACGCATGACGATTCCGTTTGTGCAGGTCAAATGACCGGCAAGTGAGGATTCATTCAGCACGATGTATCAGACGAGTTTTACGCCAGCATGCCGACATGGCAGAAACCTCTTAGCCTTCAACAGTTACCACATTGTTTTAGTTTTCTGACATTGCGCGCCTGCATTGCATGAGATTAAATCAACGGCGCTGAGTGCGAAAACCATGTGTAGACAAGATTGTGATAACTAACGATGATGATAGTAATGTCGGCTGCGCCTCTTTGTTTCAGTTGCCTGTAGACAACATTTTCAATATTTCGCGTCACACATTTGCACCGCTCCGAGTATTGTACGAATGATCCGGTTTGCAGTCAAATGGGAACAACAGAAAGGAAGTTCGACGCTGCATAGGTTGTTCAGAGCCGGGAACGCGTTCGCGTTATTCAATTTTTCGAAATATTGAGAATCGAACTAATGATCTTTTACCATATAGCAACAATGGCTGACCAGATTTGTTTTGATGGTTGCACTTGTCATCAATTTTTTGTGTTGTTGTCGTTACCGTCTTTCAAAACATTGTAATAAATCATAGATTACTCGACATAGCTTTTGGCAAGTGTGCCTCCTCATCTCAAGAATACTTCAATGAAAGATGCTTACAAAACACTTCGATAATAGTGACTTCGGTGCTGTAGTTTTAGTGCCGATGTTACGGCAAGCCACAAAAAGAGTTTACTTGGCAATGTCGTCGAAATGCCTACTATGCCCAATAATATGAACCCAGCTACTCAATTTATATAACACCTCGGTACACATCGTAAGACTTGGATTGAGGCATCACTCTATAGTATAGAAATTAAAAGTGCTGCATACTCAAAGACTTCCTACATGAAGTCGATTGCAGCAATCACTGGCATTGGCCGAAATTGTTTCAGGTGCGTCTTCTTATGGCTTTATGTTATTTGTAGTATACCAAGAATGTAACTCACTTCTCGTAATATTAAACAAATAACGCCTTCACCAAATACTCATACCTACAGGCATTTGCAAAATGAGACCTTCAATAAAAATTCGGTGACCTATTCCAAGTATCCCAGTCTCTTTCGCAGCTCGTTTCAAAAACGATATTGCTAAGTATACGAAAAGGATGCCAGTGGCTCTTCTATGTTGCCATTGTTCATCGTGAAAATTAGTCATGTTCTTGTATAAATCCGGGGACTCGCAAAGATACACAATTTTGTCATACGTTCTTCGCAGCATCAGTATGTCTCAAGCTTGTCTCTTATTACTAAAGTGGATGTACGAAGAGAAAAAAAATTGGCCCCGTATCTGCATGTAATCTGCAAATGCCGTCGAAAGACGATAGTCTTGCGTGTGCAGAGAGTGAACAAAACATTTATTTGATGTTCCGCGCAAGAAAATTGGTGAATGGTATTCCGGAGGCGCTGCGTTAGAGTGCCTCGAGCGTGCAGTGGAAGCGAACGAACGCATCAAGTCACGTCACACGTGAGACTGCACCGCTGTCTGGCAGTTTTTTTTTGGGGGGGGGGGGGGGGAACAAAGCGCGTGGCTCTGAGACGGGCGTGGGCACCCGTCTCAGAGGTGATAAGATGTAGAACACAAGGAGACGGGTAGGGGCCACCACCGTGTCGTCTTAGCAAAGCGTTGGAAACACTCGCCTGTCCGTGCAAGCGTTGCGTGGTCAGTGCAGTGTGATAAGCGCTACAGTGCTTAGAATTACTTCTGTACGCCTTTTCTAGTAAAAGACGAACATGCAGAATATATACATGTTGTTATGGTGCCTCAGACATGCACAATAATTGCTTTTTAATTGACAATCACCCACGTATGAACGCTGAACCTTGAGCAACATTGGTGGGCGCTGCGGATGGGGTCGGCCATTCGGGGTATCGGCTGGTGCTGTTTATAGTACCAGATTCGCAGCAACTGTGGAGAAACAGACAAATGTACAGACAGACAGACAGACAGACTGACAGACAGACAGACAGACCAAAGCTTTTGCGTCGAACGTCCCCGAGAAAGACTATCGTCTTTAAAAACTGATTCGATGAGATGCTTCATCTGCATAAGCGTGCGTGATACACCAAAATCTTGATAGTGCAGTGCGGCATTCCCGACGACACCGCATTCCTTCTTGTTTTTGTTGCTGCCGTCATTGCTCGAGCAATTGCGTGGGATTACCTCACCGTCTCGGAGTGCAATAAGTGAGAGGGAAGGTGACGCCCACTGCCGAGACAGGCATAACGAACTAATGTGCCGTCTAGGAATGGTGTTCAGTTTGACGGCAGCATATAGGAAATCTACAGCCAGATGCCCTTGGCACCGGTAATGACGGAAAGCGAACAACTGTGTGTAAATTACCTCGGCCAAGGAGCAAGATGCGCTGGCTGTCGAAGCTGAAGTAGGTGCACTAACCGGGTTTCTAGAAGTGCAGCCAGAAAACTGCAATGGACTTCTGGAGTTTCACTGATGAGTTCGTCAATCAATAATAATTCAACGAATCAGTCAATGCAATTTTACTTTCATAAATAGAATATGGAAAATACAAGCATTATTTGGACCGATAGTCGAAAGTGGCTTGTAGCTTATTCAATATATTGTGCAACAAAGAACGTACAGGACAGCTTTGAAGGAAGAAAAAAAACATAATCATAAAAAGCAGGAAAGAACGACCGCAGGGACTGAACGCATGGACGATGGCAGGGACGGACTCGCGCACGGATGGAAGGACGGACGCACAAATGGACGTATGGATGCACGGACTGGTCAGATGCATGGACAGACGCAGGTAATGGACGGGCACATGGATGAACGAAAGCAAGAACGGACGGACGGAAGCGTGGACCGACTGATGGACGCTTCGCCCCACTCATCATCATTGACTCCATGAATATGCTGTGATCTTTATTATTTATCAAACTACAAGTAGCGTCCTCTAGTATCATACCATTTGCATTTTAAGTGTGAATACACTTTATAAGTGACCCCAAACCATCCACCGCCATCGGCGGCGTCCGCAGTCTTCTCTCTATCTTTAAAAGAAAGAGGACTTGGCGGGCCGCAGCGCGACGCTCTACCGAATAAGCCACGGACGCGACGCTGATATCGGTGTCAGTAACGCGCCTTATACCCCCTCCCCCTTCGCTCGCTCCTCCGCTCTCCTTGCTCGCTGCAGCTGCGCGCGCACCCCTCTCTCTCGCGCGCCCGCCTTCTCTCTCAGTCTCCCGTCCAGAGCGGGTCGTGAGGGGGAGTAAAGTTAAAATCCGTTGGCATTCGCCAGTGAGTTAACGTAAACTCCCCCGTGTGATCAAATTGCGATTCCCAAGAACCATTACACCATAAAGGCACCATAGTGTGATTAATAAAAATAATAGTGTGAATTAATAAATACCCCTCATAGCATCACCCCGTGTATTCGCACTTAACCATGTTCACCCTCGGGGAAATGCTTGGGAGTTTTTTTCAGCATATATGCGTTTCGTGTTGTATGTACAGTGTCAATTTTTACGAAAGAGAACACGGCGTCCTGAGGCCTGCGCGCTCCGGCGGCTCGCGTTCAAGCGGGAGCGAGAGCAACCACAGCCACTTTTCGCGTCATTTCACGGCGAGCTGAACAACCATTTGTTGACGATATAGAACGACAAGGTTGCAACCCGTCCCCCTTCAAAACGGTTACCAGCTCTTGCGCAATCGCCTTGAAGGGAGGCGGTCGCATTCCTGCCGCTGGTTTCAAATTAGCAACGAATGGTTGTTTTCCTCGCCGCGAAATGACGCTAGAAGAGAGTGTCGTTGCTCTCACCTCCAGTTGAACGCGCTGCTAGCAGCCTCCAGAGCACGCAAGCCACGCATTCCCGTGTTCTCTTTCATGCGGCAGCTTTAGAAAATAAGCAACAAACTGACGTCATTTCTATTGACTTTGCAAAGGCTTTTGATGAAGTGGCTCAGGATAAGGTTATTTTTAGGCTTCACGAAATTGGTATTCGTAGAACACTAGTGACCTGGATAAAAAAAATACTTGGGTAACCGAACGCAGACAGTACATTTAAATGACAGCTTGTCCCGTCCACTCCAAGCGTTCTCGCGTGTTCCCCAGGGTTCGGTATTGGGCCCTTTGGTATTTCGGATATACATCAACGATATCTTTTCAGTGGTTCAACACCTGGTACGAGTAAACTTTTTGCAGATGACTGCCTAATTTGTTCTACTGTAAAGAGCAAGCATAATCAAGTTAGCATTAGTCATTGCTTGGAAAAATTCAGCCATTTGTGTAACCTATGGGTTATTAAAGTAAACTACAAAAAATCAACACATACACATATGACTAAAAAACAGGCGTTATGCCCTTTCAATATTCTATTGACAGGAATTTACTCCTTCATGCTAACTAATTTAAGTATTTATGAGTCACCCTTACTCACAATTTGGCATGGCATACACACATAGACGATGTGTGCTTGAAGGCGAACCAGATACTAGGCTTCTTCAAACAAAAACTACATCAAGCTACGCGAGCTATAAAACTTGTAGCTTACAAAACCTTCGTTCAACCACTACTATAATTTGCATCAGTCTGTGGGGTGCTCATCAAGACTGCCTGAAAACAAAATTAGAAAAATTTCAACGCCGTGACGTCCGCTTTCTATGCACGAATTATCGCTGGTTAGATCCTGTCAAGCAGATTTTGGAGTCCTGTGAAATGGAATAACTTGAGGCACGAAGACAAAAGAACCGGTTGAAAGCTCTTTTCAGGATATTGCAAGGACCACTAAAAATCAACCAAAATTTGTACGTAAAAGTGCCAGGGAAACGAAGCAGTCAGGTTAATCACGACTGTGTTTTAGTACCGTACTCATGTCGGAGTGATGTGTTTCGTTATTCTTTTTTTACAGCTGCAATTGAGCTTTCGAATGCGTTACCAGGTATTATAGTAAATGCAAGCGATCTTTGTCGATTCAAAAAAAAATGTTGGATATGTTTTTGAGTGATGGAGCTGCGAGATGATAAGCCTGCACGTTTCCTTGGATTCAGTTTCTTGGGTTTTTTTTTTGCTTATTTGAAAAGTGTTACACATGTAATAATTGGTTGCGCTACTACCTGACCTAGACTTATATTGGTTGATTTATGCTTGGTTGTATCCTCTCTGTAAGAGCCCTAAGAGAGGGCAGACGCTATTATGAAATAAATAAATAAATTATAAAATAGAAATTTGCAGACTCCATGAACAGCGGGAATCGATGATATGCGAAGCATAAATGAAAACTGTTAATATGACACTTTAAAATCTTCAAAACGTTACGAGGTGGAGGTAAATGATGCCGTACATGAATTCCGTGTCGGGATTATCATCTTTGGATGTGTCGCTAACCTTCGTCATCTATCCACGTCACGTGATACCAAATTTAGTATATGTGGAGCTAGTGAAACAGCTTCGAGCACGGTGTGAGCGTGGTATGTTGCATAATCTTACACGACATGCGTGTCAGGATTATCATGCTAACACCAGTCATATATTTCGTCAACCATTGCCGTCACGCAACACAAAATTTGGTATAAGTGGAACTAGCAAAACAGCCGCAAGTGCATCATGAAGGGCCCAATATACTCCTATGTAGGTTTGGCACGCACGCACGTTGGGCACAGCGACGCTACGTTAGCAAAACGCGAGCACTCTATAGTCTCACGCCAGACTTGACAAGGTCTGTCGGTGCGGCCCGACGGCGACTGGCGTGAAATGCGACATGCGGCATTTCGTGCCGATGCGTTAACCAGACAACACTGCGTCTCCCTTTTTTCGTAACGGAGGGACGCCGGACGCGTTGAAACGCGCATACATCAAAGAAACGCAGTGCGGCGCGCGCCTGCAAGTATATGGCAAGACTGCTGCCTGGCGTGGTAACGCCGGCGTGGCGTGACGAAATGAACGCTGGCAAGCACGCTCACCACGCCACATCAAAATGCATTGGAGCCTTCACTGTAGCATGTAGTCATGTCCTCACATGACACGCATCTCATGATTATCAAGTTTGCATTAGTCACATACCTTCGTCATACATTGGCGTCACGTAATACCAAATGTGGCATATGTGAAGCTAGCGAAACAGCCATGGGCGCGTCATCAGTGTGACATATATTCATGTTGTTACATGACACGCATGTCGTGATTATCATGTTTGGATATGTCATTTACCTTTGTCATCCATTCACGACCCGTAATACCATATTTGGCATACGTGATGGTAGCGAAACGGCAACGAGCGCATTATGAGCGTGGCATGTAGTCCTACTGTTACATCACACGCATCTCGTGATTATCATGTTTGCACCAGTCACATACCTTCGTTTTCCATTAACATACTGTAATGCCAAATTTGGTATATGGCACGCTAGCGAAACGGCCACGAGGGCATCATGAGCGCGGCATGTAGTCATGTTGTTACATGACACGCATGTCATGATTTTCATGTTAGGGTCTGTCGCTTGTGTTCCCCATGTAATCATGCTATACTATACCAGTTTTCCAAAATGCCATGTGAACGAAACCACCGCAAGGGCGGCAAGACCATGAAATCTAAATGATGACATTCATGACATACATGTTAGGATATTCATGTTATGACTAGTCAAATTTGTTCTTCATACAGTCATGTTATGTCATGCCAAGTTTGGTATTGATACTGTATTGAAACGGCCAGGAGAGCTAGAAGTGGTAGGCGGCTAGATAGATAGATAGATAGATAGATAGATAGATAGATAGATAGATAGATAGATAGATAGATAGATAGATAGATAGATAGATAGATAGATAGATAGATAGATAGATAGATAGATAGATAGATAGATAGATAGATAGATAGATAGATAGATAGATAGATAGATAGATAGATAGATAGATATTAGATAGATAGATAGATAGATAGATAGATAGATAGATAGATAGACAGAAAGACAGACAGACAGATTGATTGATTTGTGGGGTTTAACGTCCCAAAACCACGATATGATTATGAGAGACGCCGTAGTGGAGGGCTCCGGAAATTTTGACCACCTGGGGTTCTTTAAGGTGCACCCAAATCTGAGCACACGGGCCTACACATTTCCGCCTCCATCGGAAATGCAGCCGCCGCAGCCGGGACAGACAGACAGACAGACAGACAGACAGACAGACAGACAGACAGACAGACAGACAGACAGACAGACAGACAGACAGACAGACAGACAGACAGACAGACAGACAGATAGATAGATAGATAGATAGATAGATAGATAGATAGATAGATAGATAGATAGATAGATAGATAGATAGATAGATAATAGATAGATAGATAGATAGATATAGATAGATAGACAGACAGACAGACAGACAGACAGACAGACAGACAGACAGACAGACAGACAGATAGATAGATAGATAGATAGATAGATAGATAGATAGATAGATAGATAGATAGATAGATAGATAGATAGATAGATAGATAGATAGATAGATAGATACGCTCGAAGTCGCCAAAGTTCGTTAAGAAATCCTTCGCATTTAAAAATTGACACTGTACAGGTACCGCCCTCAACGGTGGGCTCAAGAACTAACGAGAGGTGGCTACATACGATTAGGAGACGCTCAGCCGGCACCTTAAGGAGCTTCGCTCCTAAAACAAATATTACGCATATGTGGGCACTACGTCCATACGGAAGCACTAGGCCGTGTGCTTCTTTATTTCTAAAATGCATAGATACATATTCTAATGAGCGGAGTGCTTATTACGTGGAGCTTGCACTATGACGATATGACCGAGAAAACGGGTGTTTTCTGCGCTTCACTAAAGCTTCATGATACTGCCACCTACGGGTGGCCTTGATCTTAAGCAAAACTGCGTTTCTTCAAATCGCTGGTAGATGGCGTCCATATGTCACGCAGTGACAATCACTAATTTTCTCGCACAGAACACCAAACAACATTTTCCCTCCCTCTTTAGAGAGAAAACTATCGTTTCAATGGCCTTTGCCAGCCATGCACGCACATACGGCCTCAATGTTTTTACACGGAGAGTTGTTAGAGATCACAACAAGGGGAACACGCGCCGCAGTTGTCCACCACAGCCGCCGCTATCTGTAACCACCATCACCCAAAAGAAGAAAGAAACTAAGTTAACTACAACATGAGAATAACAACGTAGTAATCTAAGTATGCCTCATTTTCCACAAGTTTGTTTCTGAAGTTTTTGTAGTTCATGTGAAAAGAGAGACATATATACAGGGTGTCCCACGTAACTTTAGCCAGAGTTAAAAAATATGCCAAAACACGTGATTACGATGAGACCAAATTCATGTTGCACACCGTTGCCTGAATTCAGACTCTTTTTGTGTTGTCAAATATTTTTAATCAGATCTGTTTAATTAACCAACTTTTGAAGGAATGAAGATTAATAAAAAATTTCAAAAAGAATGCTTATATTGGTTTACAAAACGTCCATATAGATACTTTGAATGAAATAGATAGTTTGAATGAAAAGAAGAGAAAAGTGAGCCCCGTAACTGTGTCTCAGGGGGAGGACACCTCAACAGTAGCTCACTAGGGATGGGGATAGAGAAGAGCATAAAAGGATAGGATTAAAAGGTAGATAGATAGATAGAGATGAAGGAGAGAGCGAAGCGCAGAGACGGGGAGCGATAGAAGTAAGGAGAAGACAGGACAGATGGACACGGTTGCAGGAGTCCGAGGACGGGGCACCACTGGCGGAGCTCTTGGCGACAGGAGGTGGCGTAGGACCAACCCAGTCGGCCAGAGCTGTGCTCTCTGTCGTCGGAGATTGCGAGTGCACAACCGGTCGGTACGGAATCCAGCGAGCGAGTCAGAAACTTGTTCCATAGTCGATTTTGACGCCAAGTTGTGAAAAATCGAATGGGTGCTCACTTGTACAATGAATAAACTTTGGACACTAGTCATAGCGTACAGAGCTTTTGTTCCGCGGTGATGGGTCAACTTATATTGACACCATCAGGGGTGCCTCAGAAAACGAAATGCTCGCGAGTAATGTCATCTTTGTTCTTGCCTGAACAAAGCTCTTTTAATTCCAATAAGCGGGAACATACCTCGTGTAAAAAAAAAATCTTTACTTCATGCCAGGCCACGAGAGAAAATGTCCGCAGCACATATACTGACCACGCGTTTCAGTCCTGGGTTATAACGAACTGGAAAGCTTGCGAACTACTGGAAAAAGTACATAAATAAGACCTAGTATCAGCGGAGTTGTAAAGCAACAGAAGGCGAAAGCGCCACTTTCTCGTAGTATACTGAAACTTCCCCTTTTCAAGCCCGAGCTCGGAACGCGTGCTAACGCAACGTGGAACAGTTCCAAATAATCATAATTGTGTACATCGCGCGTCTTCGGGAAATTGTTGTTGTTTGACACGATGGGTGTTTTCCAAACACTAGAGCAGTCAGTCACAATGCAGCTTACTTATTTTTTGTTTTGTGATTATATTATAATATTTTTTTAACAGTCAACCTACCACTGTGAAACAACATGCTCTTCTTCCGTATAGCACGAGAATAGGTTTCGTTGAAATTTGGTTGATCCCTTACTAGTAATGATCAACGTGCGTTGATTGACAGAAAAAAAAGTGATGCCTGAAAACCACGTTGTTTACCGAGTCCTGCCAGGTGCACGGCTACCAGCTCCAGATTGCTCAGCAGTGTGACGAAATCAAGGAGAAGAGCCAAAAAAAAAATCTGACCCAGAGAAAAACCATTGTCTAATGAAGCGCTGCCGCACTTGCAGAGAACGAGCAGTACACCAGATGCAATCTGTGCAATCCGTCAAGTGGGAAAATTTCCTGGGCACTTTACTTTCTGGCACTGATTACGCGTAGACAGACCTCGTGGTCCAATGTTGCTTCCTTGCTGCTCATAGGAACTTGAGAAGAAGCGAATGAACCTGGTGACAGGAATGAGATACTTTCGTAGCAGTTCCATTCTCCATTACATCTTTGCTCTAGGTTTTCAGAATCGTGCCCCCTATTTAAATATGCATGAGTGTTCTCTTCATTTGTTTCCACTGTTGCTAGGGTGGCTCCACATCACCACTAGTAAAAGGTTTGCTCATGCAGATGTCATTCCATGCCAAACGTCCTAGACATTTTGGCGACCATCTCAAATGTATTTAAAAAATTGTACAGACTTCGCTGCATTTAAGACGCTGAAACAGTGAAATATTATCAAGAGATAAAATTTTTCGGTCACATGGCTGCCTTCTGAACTTCCCGGAATGTAGTGTAGGTGCTGCTTGTGGAAAAATTTATTTTAAAAGTACTACTCGTCGTTTCCATACCAAATTTGGGCTACATGTTAAGTAGAGTTTCTTGTGTAAGCTGCTTAACGCTCAGCAATACTATTGTGATTTTTCTGCCATATATGCCTCCAAAGTTTTAGTCAAATATGGTTATGTTTGTATTTTTTCTATTAAAATACTGCACTTTGCATGAATATCTCAATAGTAAATACAAATTTCACAAAGGTATATTTTCAGGAAGAATAATTTTTAGACCTCGCCGGCAGGTAAACTTTACGATGAAAATTCCCAAATTTCACCAAAGAGTCCTTTTTGTCCATGCTGAGACGCATTTTGCACCATTCTGGTAAAACTATTAACAACTACCTTAAAATACAAAGAAAATCAGACAAACACTTCTCATATGAAAACCCTTATGATTACAATTTTTGTTTATCGAAGGAAATTATTTTTGAACTTTCCTTTGATCGCCATGGGGAATTTCAAAGTGGCAGCTGCCGTATGGCCACATGGTCAATAGAGAACTTCAATAATGATTTTTTTCTTAAAGCAGAAACGAGTTTCATAACATTTGCTACGTGACAAGAACTGTTTCTTTTCTCTAGATTTAACTATATAGGCGATTTTAATTGGACTACCACATGAAGCAAATGGCGTCTCAGTACAAACAAAAATGACGATTTCGTGAAATTTGTGAATTTACTCGTAATGTTTAGCAACTTGAGAGGTCTAAAAATACATATTCTTAAAATATACCATATTTAAAGTACGTATTCTCTACTCACTATTCATACAAAGTGCAGTATTGCAATATAAAGACACAAACATAACAAATTTTGGCTAAATTCTTGGAGGTGAGTGTGCCAGAAAATTTGCATTAATATTACTGAGCTTCAAGCACCTTTCACAAACACTTTTTTTTGAAGTGTGGACCGAATTCGGTATAGAAAGAAGGAGCGGTACTTTTAAAATAATTGTTTTCACAAACAACACCCGGCGACATTCTGGTAAGTTCACAAGGCAGCCACATGACCAAAAACTTTTTTCTGTCAGAAATATTCAAGCAAGTTACTGTTCTCAATGCAGTAAATCAGCATGATTTTTTTGTTTTCAGATACATTGGAGATGGTCGCCAAAGCGACTAGGACGTTTGGCGTGGAATGACCCCGTAGTGTTAGGCGGAGGATTGTGCAGAACAACCTACACTTTCTCTGAGTAAGAGGGAGAATGTAGCAGTGAGACTGAAGTCAATATAGCGGTTATAGCCTTCTTAAGAGCAACTACTATATATATATATATATATATATATATATATACACGGGTATAACAAATTTGAAAGTAAATACTCCCCTTTATATCTCACCATTGTCATACATTACCCTTTTTTCCCCTTTCGCTCCCCGGGGTAGAGTAAGAGGTTAGAACAAGATATCCCTCAGGCCGACCTCTCTGCCTTTCTGTAAGCAAACCTTTCTCCCTCTGTATATAGCACCTTTTGACTTAACGTTTATGGTAGATTTTACTCACCTTTTGAGCGACTGCAAGTACCTACCATGAGCTTGCACCAACTAACAGTCAGAATGAAATCGGCGAGATTAAAATATTGCAGATATATACATTCACTGAGCAAACTTGAAACAGAGCAGCGCTCACAACAGACAGACTATGCAATGCTAAATAGTAATCAATTGCTTTTGTGTTGTTTCTAGGCCTTAGGTAGGTGATGCAAGTTGTTTTTATGGTCACTTCTAAGTCACTGGTAGGCGTTAGCTTTGCCATGCTAGGTTGTATTTATGTTTATTCACAGCGCGTAGAGGTTCCGACTGAAACCACAAACATTCAGAAGGACGACACGGATGTTCACACTCCAAACTCACACTGAAACTCAAGCTTCGCACTTCTAATAGATCAAATGTCGTCGTTGGCACAGATATTTCATCCTTCCGGTATCTTCTCCCCGCTACCATTGCTTTTACAGTTCTTTATTATTATGTCGTTGTACGTACTCAGAGTTATCGGCTGACATATATCTATTCGGAGCCAATTGCTTTCTTCATTTTTGTGAACCATTGCTAAGTAGTAGTATTCATCTAGTTGCGGTTGCATATACTCTTTTATGATTTGTTAGATTACCTGCTGCATTCAACATGTTCAGTGAGGCAGTGATCAGTAATACGATTGGCCCAATTTCTCTAGGAAATACCCACAATGGCAGTGATTTCTTGGGTCAAATATTGCCTTTGTTGTTTGGGGAACCGTAGTTCGGGGGCAGACTCGCCAAATTTCTGTGACACATATACGTAATACAATAAAATTTTACTTAGGTGAATCCCAAGAAGCCCCCAAAAATGGTTGCCTTAACTTAAACTTCGCTTAGGTGAATATAAACTAGAATACAAAGAATGATTGAGCCCTGGGTAATGTCAAAACAAAGGAATAAAAGGTAATTTTCGGTGAAGAATTCTGCAATTATTATTCGGAATGGCGTTCTTAAACGGTAACGAGATACGAAATTGCCTCGAGTATGTTTCTGTGTGATTCCTATAGAACAGCTTACTGATGTTGATTGCACTAACTCTCGCCACTTTTTAATATATCTTCGGCCAGAGAAACAACATGACCCTCCCACAAGCAATACAACTGCATCTTCGCTTTCTTTTTTTTTTGATTCTGGGTAAACATAGATAACAATATTAAAATTTGATACCTTTGTGGAAGTATTGGAGCGCACATGGCTCGTTTTCATCTACCGCACAGCGGCTTTGCATTAGTGGTGCCAAATGCACAATTGATTTTGCACGGTTCACCTAAGTAAATCGTTTTGCGGCCGCTCGAATCGCCTACACAGCGCTGCAGATCTCAGAACTCCATTTAAGTCATCTCAACAAAGAGGCCAGGCCTACACAAAAAGTTGGTTTAGTTGAAAAATTCCCAATTTAGGAAATCATTTCACTGAAAAATTTTTGCATGGTATGTTTGGGAAAACCACCAGGCATTTCCCAAAAACTCGTTATTTTGACATGTTTGTTCAACAAATGTTTGAACAAATGAAAAATAACTGTAACGCCCCACCGCCATGGCCTAGTGGATAAGGTACTCGACTGCTGACCCGCATTCGCGGGATCGAATCCCGGCTGCGGCGGCTGCATTTCCGATGGAGGCGGAAATGTTGTATGCCCGTGTGCTCAGATTTGGGTGCACGCTAATGAACCCCAGGTGGTCAAAATTTCCGGAGCCCTCCACTACGGCGTCTCTCATAGTCATATGGTGGTTTTGGGACGTTAAACCCCACATATCATCATCATCAAATAACTGTAACAGGCATTTCTTGGACTAACTGACGCCTTCTACAGTTTTATTGGACCAAATGGGAGTTGCAGGATATACCTAATGTCAGTGACACGTGCCTTTTCCAGATGATGATAGTTTTTCCGGTAATACATTTTGCCAGAAAATTTTGCGGTGTCGCTGTAAAAAACAAATATACATGACGACGTCCGCAGGTCTAAACATAGGAGATACCATAAAACTGCTTTACAGCATGGCATTACCCGGACAAAGGATTTGCACATAGCAGAAATACTTTGCAGAAACTAACAAAGCTGCCGTGCAGAACAGGCAGGCTAAACTTAAACCTAAATCTCACCCGTTCTTGCACGAGGGAGACAAAGATTTACTGAGTTGAAGATTAGGGCTGGTATCATGTCTGCAATCCAGATGCTAGAGTCCCGACCGCCCGCCAGGCGAAACGCGCAACTCCAAATAGAAGCCACAGAAGAATGTTAATGGTAGGAGAACACATTCAACGCTGTCTTTACTTATTCTCCAAGAATAGAGCAAAATATTTCGAAATCCAAGTGCTGCTGTATTGCCAACGCAGCGTCTGCTTTTTGCTTTCATTATCTGTTGCACTGCCAGAGGCTGTGTGCTATTTTGACGGCAGAGCCGCAATTTTGGCAGCGTTCTCTTCGTTTGGCATCTGCAATTGGTATGCCAGCAAAGTGCTTGCCCTGAACAAGCACATTAACATTGCGTAATTGCGTCAAGCAAATAATAAACATTTATAGGAAAGTTAAAGTTCATGCTACTGCAGTATATGTCATGCATTTTTGTTATCCTTTAAAATAAGGTTGCTGCATCTTTCTGTCTCCCCTTCGTACGATTGTCTTCTCTGGGAATCCAGCAAGTTACCTTTAATCACCCCCGGTTATCCTGCCTACATGCTACGTGTCCGGCCCATGTCCGTTCCTTTTTCTTGATTTGAACTATGATATCCTTAACCCCAATTTGGGCCTCGACCCACTCTGCTCTCTTCTTGTATCTTAAGGTTACACCTATCATTTTCCTTTACATCCCTCGCTGCGTCGTCCTCATTTTAAGCTGAACCTGCTTTCTAGACCTCTGCGGAACTCCTTAACACACGTGTTTTTCTTGTCTTGTTTACTGTATTCAATGACATCATAATAGGAATATACTTTCATTTCGCTTTACGACTCGCCAAGCAAGAACCTGCCACTCAGCCTGAAACCTGGCAAGTATTCGAATGTTGCAAGTAAGAATACCAGCTAGTCCACACTTCAGAGAAGCTCAGAAGTAGAAAAAATCATAAACTTCAGAAGTACATATTTTATGATCGATTCGGTGTTTATTTTTTTCAGCAAAGCATACCCTTTAAAATATCCCAGGAAAGTAGGCTAAATATATGGTAATAAATTCGCGAATTTCCTACCATTGTAAACATAGTTTTAGGGTTAACATCATACCACCCTAAACTGTGGTGAAATATATACATACAATCTTGGTTTGTTGTTTCACAGAAATCAAAGAAGAATCGTGGACTGCCCGACTGGCCTACACATATGCTTTTCCCCACATTTTGCGCTACACATATCCGTGAAACTCTAGACTAAGCGGACTTTTGGAGCAGCTGCTTGCACATTAGTTGGACGTTATACAGGCGATGTCTTCAGCATCCCCAATACGGAATATAAAGCGTTTAGCTAACTTTGCGTAGTTATCTATTCGCCACAGAAACCATAGACGGTCAGCATTACGAATGAAAACATCAGTTGGTGCGAAAGCATACAAATATTCAACCCTCCTGGTTTTAAATGTCAAGCATTTCTTCGCGAACTTCAGTGACCTCGAACCTTTCTATCTATCTATTGATCTATCTATCTATCTATCTATCTATCTATCTACCTATCTATTGATCTATCTATCTATCTATCTATCTATCTATCTATCCAGCCACCTACGACTTTTAGCTCTCCTGGCTGTTTTAATAATAGTATCTATACCGAAATCGGTATGCCATAACATGACGGTCTGACGAGCATACCTGAGTAGTCATAACATGAAAATCTAGACATATAGTCGCAAGGACACAGGGACGCAGGCACAAAACAGGGCGTTTACTTTCGTAACCAAAGGCCAAAAAAACCCGAACGCCAGAGCACGCGCCCACAGAACTACTTCGTTATCCTCCTTAGAGGCCGGCCACTATAGTTGCCAGCCTACCTTGCGTCAATTCCCTCCTTTCAAGAGGGACCATCCCGGTCGATTGAATAAGACGCTGGAGACGGCCATGGGAAAACATTGTCACGTTAACGAAGGAAAAAAATAACCCCACGCTGTTGTGGATAAGAAGAAAAAGTTCGAAGTGTTCATAACTCGCGGGCGCAGCACGGTTTCATCCGTACTACATGGACTACTTCTGGACGTGGACGTCTTCGATTTAAATTGGTATTGGAGCTTCAGGGAACTACCTCGTAATTCACGTCACTGAGGCAGCGCACAACTTTGTAAGGGCCAAAGTAGCGTCGCAATAGTTTCTCCAAAAGCCCACTATGTTGAACTGGGGTCCACACCCATACATAGTCACCTGGTTGATAGTAGATGTTCCTCCGGCCTTGGTTGTAACGGCGAGCATCAGTACCTTGCTGCGTGCGAATGCGGTTCTGTGCGAGCTGGCGGCTTCCTCGGCTTTCTCAACGAAGTCGTCAACGCTGTCATTTCCGCTGGTGTCCTGATCTACGGGGAGCATAGCGTCTAACGGTGTTGTGACGCGACTGCCATAAACAAGCCCGAATGGTGTTAGGTCTGTGGTCTCTTGCACATCGGTATTTTAAGCAAACGTGACGTACATCAAAATTTCATCCAACGTTTTGTGCTCTACGTCAACATACATAGATAGCATGTCGACCAGTGTTTTGTTTAAACACTCCGTCAAGCCGTTCGCTTGGGGATGATAAGCTGTTGTTTTCCGGGGGTTGGTGTGCGTCAGCTTGGCGACTTGTTGTAATAACTCTGCTGTAAATGCTGCTCCGTGATCGGTTATGCCGTAGGTGCCCCATGACGCAAAACGATGCCGTGGACGAAGAATCTGGCGACTTCAACTGCAGTTCCACTAGGCATAGCTTTGGTTTCTGCATAGCGAGTCAGATAGTCAGTTGCGATTATTATCCACTTATTTTCTGAAGATGACGTAAGTAATGGACCAACAAGATCCATTTCCACTTGCTGAAGCGGTGCTCGAGGTGCATCTAAAGGCTGGAGGAAGCCGGTGGGCATTGCGGATGGAACTTTACGCCTCTGACTGTCACGGCAGGTGCGGTTACAGCGCTGAACGGATGAATACAGCTGTGGCCAGTAGTACTTTCGTCGGATGCGCGCTAATGTCCTAGCAAAGCTTAAGTGACCGGCAGAAGGATCGTCGTGGGACGCTTGCAAAACTTCCTCACGCAGTGCCGTTGGAACGGCGAGGAGAAAGGTTTCCTGGCGGCTCTCAAGATTTCTACTGTAGAAAACATTGCTCCGCAGGCAATACGATATTAATCCACGTGAGAGCCAGCATGGGGTGATAGCGTCTTCTCCTTGAAGATGGTGAATGAGAGGAAGTAGCTCAGTGTCCTCACGTTGAAGCTCAGCCATCCGCGCAACATTGACGATGCCAAGAAACGGTAAATCTTGTTCAGTGTCAGATGACGTCGGGGAAATAGGAGCACGAGACAGGCAGTCAGTATCTGTATGATTATGTCCTGATCACTAGACTACCGTTATGTCGTACTTTTGAAGGTTGAGGCTCCAGCGGGTGAGGCAACCTGATGGATCTTGTAGATTGGCAAGCCAGCAGAGTGAATGGTGGTCACTGACCACTCGAAATGGCCGACCGTATAGGTAGGGCGGAAACTTGCTAATGGCGCAAACGACTGCTAGGCACTCTTTTTCGGTGGTAGACTAGCTAGCCTCTACTTTTGTGAGACTGCGGCTCGCGTAAGCGATCCCACGCTCTACGCGTCCTGCCATTGAACTAGAATGGCTCCAATTCCTACGTTGCTGGCGTACGTGTGAATCTCAGTGTCAGCAGTGTCGTCAAAATGTGACAGCACTGGAGCGGTCTGCAGTCGGTTGCGTAGCTCTACGAAGGTTTGTTGTTGTTCTTCCGTCCATACGAAGGGCACATCTGGCCGTGTCAGCCTTGTGAGAGGTTCCGCAATTTTCGAAAATCCTTCGACAAAACGGTGGTAGTAGGCATAGAGTCCGAGGAATCGCGAACAGCCTTCTTGTCTCCTGGACGAGGAAAATTGGCAACGGCCGCCACCTTCTCCCAATCTGGTCGAACAACCCCCAGGCTCACCACGTGGCCGAGAAACTTGAGTTTCCGATAGCCAAAGTAGCAATTTTCGGGCTTGATAGTAAGGTTTGCTCTCCTCATTGCAGGGAGCCTTTTTAGCCTTGAAAGATGTTCGTCAAACGTGCTTGAAAACACAACGACATCATCCAAGTATACAAGACACGTCTGCCACTTTAGTCCAGAAAGTACAGTGTCCTTCATGCGTTGAAATGTGGCGGGAGCGGTACAGAGACCGAAAGGCAGCATTTTAAATTCGTAGAGCCTGTCGGGAGTCATGGACGCGGTTTTCTCACGGTCTCCCTTGTCAACTTCAATTTGCCAGTACCCTGACTTGAGATCTAAAGATGTAAAAAACATGGCATGGCGTAGACGGTCTAAGGCGTCATCAATTCGTGGCAGGGGGCAAACGTCGCGTTTGTGACTTTGTTAAGGCCGTCGGTAGTCGACGCAGAAGCGTAGTGTCTTTTTTTTACTAGGACAACAGGTGACGCCCACGGACTTAGTCGAGGGCTCGATGACGTCATTATTCAGTATTTCTTGTACATGACGCTTAATTACCTCTCATTCCTTCGGGGACACAAGGTATGAATGTTGGCGAAGAAGGCCACGCCGACTTCTCGGTAACAATACAGTGTTTTGTAACCGTAGTAAGTTGAACTTTCGATGCTGAGGAGAAGCAGTCCGAGAATTCCGTCACAAGGTTTAGCAGCCGCTCTTTTCGTGAACCTCGCAAGTCTAGAATAACGTGAATGCGGCTGCCCAGGTCAGCACAAGCTATTGCATTCGGCGAAGCCATATCCATTGTGCCGACATCGGAAAAGTTGGCGATTTCACTAGAAAAGCGACAGTGGTGCCTCTAGGGACGTGCTCAAACTCATTGCTGAAGTTGATCAGCAGAACTAGAGAGCGTTTATTCTCTAACCTAACAAGGCATCGGGCTATGCAGATGTTTCGTTTGAGCAGCAGCGAGATATTTGTCTCTGCAATACTTTCATAGTCGTTAAATTCATCGAAAACGTCGCAGGTTACCAAGGTCAATACGCCACTCTTCGGCGTTAACGTGACGTCATCGTCAACAATTCTCAAAGCTTTGACGTAAATGTCGTGAGAGTTGCGTGCTAAAGCGTGTGCCGTAGAAACCGTCACCAGCGACTCTTGTAAGTCAATCACGGCTTTGTTATCGTGCAGAAAGTCCAGTCTGAGTATTAGGTCCCTCGAGCAACTTGGCAGTATTACAAAATCTCCGATATACGTAAATCCGTGAATACTTACTCGCGCTGTGCACCGTCCCACCAGAGTGAGAAGATGGCCTCCTGCTGTACGTACCTGCGACCCAGCCCACTGAGTACAAACCTTCTTCAGCCTGCAGGCAAGACCCATGCTCATTACAGAAGTGTCTGCTCCCATGTCGATTAGCGCCATTACTTCTTCGTCGTCCACGGTTATCACAATGTTTGGCGTCACCACTCTTTGTACCACGTTTGACTGCATCAGTACATCTTTTTCCTGACGTCCCTGTCGTCACAGTGGAGGATCTTCCGTTGAGTCAGCGTGAGCGGCCTCACCTCCGTAGGTCTCTGAACTGAGTTTTCCCGACTTGCAGGACTGGGTGAATGGCGTCTCGGAGCACAGCTTGGATAGGCTGGGCTTCGTGATCTGTAGCGAGCAGGCGACGACGAGCGGGACTCGTGCAACTGATGTTCGACACTGCGACGATTCGAGATGAAACTCTCTATCTCCAGTGGTCGCTCACCAGGTTGTGGACGAGGGGCATTAGGCGAAAATTCACGGACGCCCACACGGCGGTATGTACGTGTCCGCCTTCCCCGCAGTGTAAGCAAAACGGCCTGTGGTCGGGTGTACGCTAGATGTCAATCTTCCTCGGTCGTGCTTCGGCGATCAACGGTGGGCGGTGAGGATGGAAGCGTACCTCCATTTGCTGAGCGCGTCACTCAGTGGGGTAAAGCACGCTGGGTGAACTGCACAATAAAGGACGTCGCAGTGCTTCCACGAAGCTCATTTCGATGCACTGCCTCAGTTGTGGCACCTCGGACAGTTGGGGAGCGCGAACGGCTTGCCGTAGCTCGGCGCGTACCATCTCGGCAACGGAGAGCTGCTCTACAGGTGAAGCAGTCACTTGCATCTTTTGTAGCTCTTCCTTAATGATAGCTCTGATGAGCTCTCACAACACGCTGATGTCATTGCTGAGAGTGACAGAAGTGACCTTACTTGGTTGTACACCACGCTCATACTGCCTTGCACACTGTTGAAGGGCCCTCTCCATGGCAGTGACTTCCTCATGGAACTCCGCAAGTGTCGCAGGCGGGTTTCAAATCAGGCCGGCAAAATCTCTTCTTGGACACCACACATTCAGTGGCGAACTTTATTGTATTCGGTCATAGAGGGCTCCGCACACCTGAAAGCCGATCCATATCCTCTATGTAAATCGTCACCCTTTCGTTAGGGCCTTGAACCCTTGCCTCTATAGCACGCTCCGCTGTCTCTTTCCTATCCTCTCGGGCAAATGCCTTGAGAAACTGCTTGTGAAACTAATCCCATGACATGAGCGTTGCTTCATGGTTGTCGAAACACGTTTTAGTGGAGTCCTCGAGAAATTTATTTTATTTATTTATTTATGACATACTGCAGGCCCAGGTAAGGGCCCAAGCAGGAGGGCATAGGAAGTACAAATTATAATAACCAGAGGGAAACAACATTGTAAGTATGGAACGGGAAAAGAAACAATACGAAAGTTGGCATATAAACTAAGCATATGGAAAGCATATACAAGGCAAGAACAAAAAGGTATACACAAGGCATATACAAAGCATAAAAAGCTTAACATCTTAACTGAGCAATAGCGTCAATATTGGATCGCTGTTCACAAGGCAAGTTGTTCCAGTCTGTTATTGTACGCGGAAAAAATGAATACTCAAATACGGTGGTTTTAGTGCTATATGGCGTTGGGGATTCAGCGTGGCGATGCCTTGTCCGGCGTGCTTCGAGCGGAGTTATGAAATGCTGCGGGTTAAGGGATAACCGGGTATTTTTCAGCAAGAACATGAATTTTAGTCTGAGAATTTTACGCCGTAGTTGTAATGTTGGAATGCTATTAGTTAGCATTAGGGTTGATGGGGAATCAGTTGAACGGTATTTGGAGAAAATGAATTTTATTGCTTTGCGTTGTATCATTTCTAATGCGTCAGTGTTACGTTTGGTGGAAGGGTCCCACACAGTGTATGCATATTCTAATTTTGGACGGATTAGCGAGTAATAAGCTGTTAGACGAGTGTTGTGGGGAGCCTGTTTTAATTTATGCCTCAAAAAGCAGAGCTTACGGAAATGCGACTTGCAGATGTTAGAGATATGCGTATTCCAGGATAAATTGTTAGTAATAGTAACACCTAGGTACTTATATTGATTAACTTCAATTAGGGCTTTGGAAGCGATATTATATGGAAAGGATAACTTTTTAACCTTTTTGGTGATTTTCATATAGACAGACTTTTCTGCTTTTAATTCCATATTCCATTTTCCACACCAGGATACGATATTTTGAAGGTTAGAATTAGGTGCAGCTTGGTCGTCACTGCAAGTTATTTTATTGAACACCACACAATCATCGGCGAACAATCTGATTTGAACGGGCTCTGTAATTGTGTCAGTGATGTCATTAATGTAAATTAAAAATAACAAAGGTCCTAAAATGCTGCCCTGTGGGACTCCCGAAGTTACCGGAAGTTCACCCGAAAAATTATCATCGATAACAACAAATTGCTGACGGTTAGTCATGTAGGCAGAAATCTAATTAATTAAATATGCTGGCAAGTTAATCATTTCGAGTTTTTTTATAAGGTTACAGTGCGAAATAAGGTCAAACGCTTTCCTAAAATCTAGAAAAACTACGTCAATTTGCCCAGATTTGCCAAGGACAGACGCAAAGTTGTGAACGATGGAAGTCAGTTGGGTAACCGTAGAAAAGCCTTTACGAAAGCCATGCTGGTAGTTAGAGAGAATATTTCTATCACAAAGGAATTTGTTAATCTCGTTTGCTATGATATGTTCAAGCAGCTTGCACGAAGAGGATGTTAGTGAAATCGGACGATAGTTAGTTAAAAGTGTTGCATCTCCTTTCTTAGGCACAGGTACGACACGTGCCCTCAACCAATCGCTAGGAAGAACTGCAGAAGATAACGATGCATGAAAGATGACAACTAGAAAATGGGACAACTTTTCTGCATATCTGCGCAGAAAAGCATTGGGTAAGGCATCCGGACCAGGTGATGACTTAGTTTTCAGATTGAGCAACATAGAAACTACCCCTGGTTGCGATACTATATCGGGTGGTACAATGTGAGGCATATGTTTTATTAACGGCAGATCATAAAAATGGGAAAAAAACACTGTGAAAAAGTTTGTTAAAATGATCAGCAATGCTTTGCTTCTCGACGACTAGGGATCCCTCGTGTAGAATTTGGTCAACTGACCTTGTTTTTTCTTTTAAGTACCTCCAAAACTTTTCCGGGGTATTTCGCATAAAACCTGGCAGCGTATGCTGGAAGTACCTTTCTTTTGCGTTTTTCACTATTTCAGTTAATTTAGGTTGAATATTTGAATAGTATCACGATAAGCACCTTGTTGTCTTAAGCGTTTATTCTTTCTTTTTAGTTGCAGCGCTTCTCGCGTCATCCAGGAATTTTTCTTCGCTATTTTTTGTTTTTTCAGGAATAAAATTATTAATACAGTACATGCACATGTTTATAAACTTTTTCCAAAGACTGATAACATCGTCACCATGAAAACAGTTGAGACTAAAATCAAGGAAGTCCAACACACTCTCGTCTCTGGCGCGCGAGAAATCTTTAACAGTCACCCTTTTACATGGATTGGTGCTACAAGACTGTATTGGGCAGTAAATCAGTACACATAGCGTAGCTTACGCTCGGGGGTCCAATCGTTGATGACGGCGACCTGGTCGAATTGCTCGAGCCAGTTGTCGGCATCTTCAAAAGCAGCTCCGTGAAACGTCTTCGGTGTCTTGGGCTGGTTGACAACTAGGTGCGCTGGTGCTGGCACGGTGACGTTAGGGGGTGCATGGTTCACAGTCCTCTGACGTTCAGGCAGCAAACCGTGCTTTGGCTCTAGTCCCTCGAGACGACGGCTGGAACCTACGTGCACAGGGGTAAGCTCGGCTAAGCTACTCGATAGGCTTGCGTCAGGGGTGCTCTCTGGGGACCGTATCATCTACTGTACCCCGCACCTCCACCAGAAAATGTCACAAGGACGCAGGGATGCAGGCACAAAACAGGGCGTTTACTTTCGTAACCAAAGGCCAAAAAACACGAATGCCAGAGCACGCGCCCACAGAGCTACTTCGTTATCCTCCTAAGAAGCTGGGCACTATAGTTGCCAGCCGACCTTGCGTCAATATGCCATGAATGTCATGATTTACATTTCATGTTCTTGCTGCTCTTGCGGTGGTTTTGTTCACATAACATTTTGCCCAAATGGTGTGGTATGACATTACTTCATGGTGAACATGAGTGACACACATGGAAATCGTGAAAATGATGACATGCATGTCAAGTCATGACTACACAACAGGCTCTTGGTGCGCTCGCAGTCGTCTAGCTATTTACGTACACCAAATTCGGTATTACGGGACGCGAAGAGAACCCGATGGTAAATGACACGTCTAAAATTATGATCATGACATGCATGTCTTGTAAAGCAAGACTACATGCTACGCTCATGGCGTGCTCGGGGCCGTTTCGCAAGCTTGACATATACCAAATTTGGTATATGTGGAGATTAGGTATGCCGATATTCTGCTCTAGGCATTATTGTACGAGGCTCTAGGTGCCGACTAGTGCGGACGCACGAAGATCGGCTCCTGCTTTCAAGAATGCTTTCCTGTGGTGTCCACGAATTTGTCGCCGAGTTTTCAGTCCCATCGTGTACCTAAGTTCTTAAGAAATTAGCATATACTACCTTTGTGCTGGTGAGTGGACGTTTAAACCATTTTTGGGACATTTTTACACGGCAACACCACCGGGGTATTTAAGCCTAACCAAGGAGGCGATTGTCGCCGATGCGCCGACCCGGCGCCAACTTGACTCAACGCTCTGCGCGTTCCAGGACCTGCAACTGAGAATGGAATACCAAGTAGATGGAGAGGACATCGCTCCAGAGGATTGCACGGAAGACATTGGTTGGAAGGAAGCCCAAACGATACGCTCAAGGAATAAGCTAGCCGCGGTTAGCGTTCTTGCTGCCAAGGGTTCAACCAAGGCTGGCGTCGCGGGAGACGCTCGAGCCAGTCGTAGTAGGCATGACATCAAGCATACAATTGTGCGAGCTGGACGCATGCCGCCACTACCCAAGGACTTCAGAAAAATGTGCTACGACCACGTGGAAGAATAAATATCTCGAGAATTGGCACTGGAGCCGTGGCAGACGCGATAGTACTGGCAGCCAGCGTCAAAGAGGTGGAGGCCATGCAGGACGTCATCTGTTCCAACTTGCAGCAGAACATTATGGCTGGCAAGCACTCCGGACCAAGACAGAGCTTCAAGATACCTCAAAGGTCAAGCAAATTGACATAGGAGCCAAAGTTTTCGAGGTTAGCGAGTACGCCACGGCACCCCACGATACTTGTAAAGGAGTGATTCGCGGGATCCCCATAAGCGATACTCAGGACATATTCACCCGAAAGATCGTGAACGCGAACAACCCGCTCGCACTGCAGGCCAAGAGAATCAAGGACACTGGGACAATCATCATAGCATTCGAAGGACACAAGGTGCCAAGATTCGTGAGATATGGACCTTCACTCTTGCAGTGCTCCATTTACCGCAAGAACATCGATATTCGTTACAGTCTGTGGAAAGCTGGGACATCGGTCTGACGTCTGTCCGAACCCAGCTGAAACCATCTTCAGAGGCTGCGAGATCAAGAACTCAAATAGCCTGCACCAGTGCAATCCAAGATGCAGGCTGTGCGACGGTCACCATCCCTGGGCAGACAAGGAGTGCAAGAAGAGGTTCTTAGTGCCAAACGTCGTCAGACACAGACGTTGGGAAAGATCGCGAGCAGCCGCAGAAACCCGGGACGCATCAATCACATCGAGGCCAGACATCAACGACAAGCAGCTTATTCAAGCCTACAGGACCCAGAGCATCCAAACCACACAAGAACAGAAAAAACGGCCCCACTCCAGGGGGAGGTCACGTTCAAGAAGAGGTTCTAGACCAAAGGCCCGCTCCCAATCACGGGGGCACTCGAGTTCTCAAGGTCACCATCAGGGTATGGATCAGCCTTGACGGCACCCGAATTACCAGCTGCCTGGCGGTCAGTTCGAGATCACGGCTTCCGACCCGGGGAGGACGCCTGCAGTTACGCCAAAATGCAGCTGGGCTGAGCAAGTGCGCAACAGCGTGGCAGAGGTTATGAAAGGTAAGCTGCCAGAGCATGATAGAATTTCACAGTTAGAGCAAGAAAACGCGAGACTTACTAAATCGAATGAGATGCTGTCAGCCGAGTTAAAGGAACTAAATATTCTTCCTACTGAGCTAACCAGCGCGCAGTCTTCACAGCCATTGCCTCAGCCAGTTGATGTCCCTGTGGCTGAAAACGTGGGGGACTCGAGAACCAAAAAAAAGAGGGCAGTCATGGCAGAACACGTCGAAGCCAACCAAACGACCATGTCAGATATGGAAGAGGTATTTGACACGCTCAGCAAAGTAGCAGCCAATCTTAGCGAGCAGATGGGTAGGCTACAATCAAGCGTGGCGGCATTGAAGAGCCTATGACTTTGCGCATTACAAAGGTCGAAGGCATATCTGCACAAAAAAGCAAGGCCTCCTCATGCACCAAACTCACCTCTTCGGCCACCAATACTAGTGGTACCAAACCTGTCGACAGGTGCAGCATACGGCTCTGGCGGCCCATGTAATCACCATGATGGCAGCGCTACGTGAAGCATTTCGTATCTGGCAATGGAACTGTAGAGGTTACCTTAAAAAGACGGCAACCCTACAGCAGTATATCGGGAGCAGTCAAGGAAAAGCCTCATATTATATTATTGCAAGAACCCTTTCACAGCAAGCAACGCTGCCTAGATTCCGGCCTGTAATAAAGGTTACTGAAGGGAGGGGAGTCTGCATCTTCGTACGCATCAAACTAACGCACGTAACCCACGACCTCAAGATAGAAGCAGGCCGGTTGGAACACGTCATGGTAGAGATCGGGCCAGTACCAGCAACCGTGAGAGCATTTCATTCCTAATATATACAGCAGTCCAAAGGAACAAAAGCAAGAGTTCAAGACGGTTCTAAAGAAAGCTGTTAATATCGCCGGGGAATGTCCACTCGTCATAGCAGTTGATTTAAACGCCCCTCGTCATACATGGGGTTACAAGTGCAACACTGGGAAAGGAAATTGAACTTTGGCGAAGTTTCCAGTGAACTTGATCTCACCCTAATCACAGACCCCAGCCTACGAACAAGGATTGGTACATGTTGCTGCAGGGATTCCACCCCGGACCTTACATTTGTAAGGAACATCAAGAAGGCCCAGTGGATGAACCTTGCTGTACACCTAGGGAGTGACCACTGCATTCTTGCCACTACCTTCTCCGTGGAGCGTAAAAAGCAGAGAATTCCACTTCAGAGACTGGGATAAGTTCAGGACGATAAGGATGGAAAGGGAACAAGATGGCCACAGACAAGGCTTCGAGCAGTGGGTCAAACATATTAAAGAAGACATCAAATCCGTCTCCTCAACTATTACCACAGATTTTCCGATAGAAAGAGTGGATAGCCGGCTCGCTCATCTTCTTGAGGCAAAGCAAGCACTACTGAACCGTTGGAAGGGTCAGCGCCTGAACCGAAGACTGAGGAAGAAGGTAGCTGAGGTAAACAGATCAGTCGAGGAACATTGTCGCGCACTATCCAGGCAGCAATGGGACGAAATCTGCAACTCCGTCGATGTTCACATGCGCAATGGTAGGACATGCAATATGTTAAAAGATCTCCTCAACGAAAACACCACCAAAACAAATCGTGTTATCGCTCGAATTTTGCATAAAAAGATATGGCGCACTGCAGAACAGAACGTTGTGCAGCGGCTCGTTCATAAGTACCTCCCAATCAAAAAGGATTGACACCACCAAGTAGACAGTACCAAAGCACGCCCAATCCAGGTCCTGAGGGCTACGTTAACATCGAGGAGATCAGAAGAGCCTTGCAAGATATCAATGGCAGGTCGGCCCCTGGCACGGACGGTATATCAAACAAGGCCCTTCGTAACCTTGATGAAGATTCAATTGACACACTGAAGGATATGATAAATGCAGCATGGAGAGAAGGTAGGGTGCCGGAGCAATGGAATCTGGCCAGCACCATTCTCATTCATAAGCCAGGAAAGCCCCCTAACTTGAACAACATGAGGCCAATATCCTTGACATCTTGTATGGGCAAGGTTGCAGAACATGCCATACTGCACAGGAAAAACAAGTACTTGTAAGATAACGACATATATAGACACAATATGGTTGGATACACACAATATGGTTGGGCAGGGCTATACACACAAGATGCAATGAGCTTATCAAACACCAGGTCATCGACAACGAAACCAGCGACGTGAGAGCCATTCTGTGCCTAGGTCTAGGAAAATCGTTTGACAACATCCACCACTCATTCATACTCGAAGCAATTTCCAAGCTTGGTCCGGGGCTATGATTACGTATGGTCCGTTTTTACAGATCGGAAAGCCGTGATGAAGATTGCAGATATCGAGACCGCAGGAATTGAACTAGAAGCAAGGGGCACGCCGCAAGGGGCAGTGATTTCACGAATGCTGTTCAACATTGCCATGATTGGTCTGTCAAAGAAATTATTGAGCAATGAAGGATTGAAGCACAGCATCTACGCAGATGACATTACCATCTGGTGCACAGGTGGAAGCGAGGAGCAGATTGAGAGCGCCCTGCAAGAGGTGATTGACACCGTAGAAGAGTACCTTCGTCCTTCTGGGCTCAAGTGCTCCTCGAGTAAGTTAGGACTTTTACTGTATCGGGCTGCACTGCCGGGGACCGAAGCCCAGGGGATGGAAGCCGTTAAACCAGATAGACATCCACCTCCATACAAATCAATGAGATGCCATCCAGAGGGTCGACACCATCAGAGTCCTGGGCATGCTGATCGAGTCTACCGGCGCTAACAGCAAATCTATTGCCAAGTTAACTTGGAAAACAGACAGTGCGGTGCATCCTCATACGCAAAGGGGCCAACAAAACAAATGGGATCAAGGAAGACAACCTCATCAGGTTGACTGCATGCGTTTGTTCTAAGCCACTTCACGTACGAGGCAGCAATGCACAACTGGTCAAGAGCAGAGTCCGAGACACTGAATGTGCTCCTCAGGAAAGTTATGAAGAAGATCCTGGGCCTACCCATACGTGCCAGCACCGAGCGTCTACTTGAGCTTGGCATTCACAACACGCTCGAATAAATAGCAGAACTCCACGAGAGAGCGCAGTTGTCAAGGTTATCTACAACAAGGTCGGGAAGAATGATCCTGTAGGAGCTGGGCCAACACCCAATGGCAATCAGACGCAATTACAATGCTATCCCCAACAACATCAGGGAGAATATCACGTTATCTCCTATACCACGAAACATGCATCCTGAACACAACATCGAAAGAAGAGTAGCCAGGGCCTGGACTATACTTCGTCAAGTCTCAAACGAGAAACGAGGGGTCGTATTTGTTGACGCGGCTTCTTACGCCGATAGTCTCAGCGATGGTCGGGACAAAAGACCCAATCATTGCGGAACAGGTGGCCATCGCCTTAGCACTCAAGATGAATAACATTCAAGTCGTCTACAGTGATTCATCCATGGCAGTACTACTGGCCTTCGCCAAGGAGATGGTCTCTGAACAAACGCTGAGAATACTGCAAGGCAAGAACATAACGCATCATCTTCTGAGTTGGTTCCCAGCTCACCTTGAGCAAATCAACGATTCCCCTCCCAATCTCAATGAAGCAGCACACGAGGTGGCGCGGGACCTCTCCAACTGCGCCTCCCCGGGGATGCGTTCTACCGGTGAAGGGGATAACCGGGAAATTCTTACAACATATAACAAGCTCACTAAATATTTCTACCTGTCTAGAAAGATTTTTCCTCCACCTCACAAGAATCTAACTCGGCCCCAAGCACTTACATTAAGGCTTTTGCAAACGCCGATGTACCCTACTTTGAAAATGTTACACATCATGTACCCTGACCTATACCCAAGTAATTTTTGTCCACATTGTGGGGAAATAGCTTCATTAGAACATATGCTCTGGCTGTGCACCAAATTCGCTCATTTATCGAACATCACCTCTGCCAGATGGGAGGCGGCAATCCGCAGCTCGTCCTTGACAGATCAGCTCTGGGCTGTCCACCAAGCCCGCGAGGCGGCTGAGGAGCTTGCCATCTCAGTCCCCACGTGGGAGCTGCCCGCAACACAGTGATCTGTGTTTTGTAGGACCAAATAAAAGTTTATCCAATCCAATCCTCCTTCTCTTAGTATTTGGTATTATTCGAAAGGCCTTAAACTTCATATCCTCAATTCTTGGCCAATCCCCCTGAGTGGGCAAGAGCCATAGTGGAGGCATCATCATCATCATCAAGGCAAAGAAGAAAATACGAGCGCGCGTGTTGTACCCTTTGCCTTCCATTCCTCGCCACCTAGCGAGGGCGCTACGTGGCTACGTGGCTCGCTACGTAGTCGCTACGTAGAAGGATCGCTACATGGCTCATCGGAGATCGGCTCAACGGTGAGCGGCAGGATCCTTTTAGCTAAGATTTGGTTTGCCTTTCATTCCTCGTATTGTTAGTTTCTCTCAACTGAAACGTTGTTACAGCCTTTTGGAGGTCAGGCAAGTCAGAATATTCTGACGTCTTTCTCATCACCCTGCCAAGGGCACTCCCCTTGGCTGGCCTCACTACCGTTCAAGGATCGGCCGCTCGATACCTTGCTACGCAGTGGAGATAGCTACGTCCCTGTGGCTCTGGTTTCTACAAATGGGGGTTCCATTCCAATGAAGAATCCCAAGGTGATACAAGTGGAGCTTCAGAAAGCCTCGTCGCTTTTCCAGAAGATTACTGAGGTCCACTAGTTCGGCCGAAGGGGTATCCTGTGCTGTTCTGCAGACCAGGATTGCGTCCGAGAGCTTCTGAATTGCTCTGAATTTGCTGCACAGCCGGTGAGCCCGTTCATTCCAGCTCATCTTGCATGTACGAAGGGCATAGTCCGTGGGGTGGATACGAGTCTGGCACCTCAAGATATTCTTGACTTATTTGCTGTAGCTGGGGCAGTTTCAGTCTATTGTGGGGAAATAGCTGATTAGAAATAGCTTCAGAAATAGCTTCATTAAAACATATGCTCTGGCAGTGTACCAAATTCGCTCATTATCGAACATCATCTCTGCCAGATGAAAGGCGGCAATCTGCAGCTCGTCCTTGGCAGATCAGCTCTGGGCTGTCCTCCAAGCCCGCGAGGTGGCTGATGAGCTTGGCATCTCAGTCCCCACGTGGGAGCTACCCGCAACACAGTGATCTGTGTTTTGGAGGACCAAATAAAAGTTTATCCAATACAATTATTGTGTGAAGCTTTATGCCCTTTAGTATACAAATAATGTTAGCCCCCAGGAACGCCAACATCATGGAAGTACATATTGCCGCGACAGGTTGGCCACGTCCAAGTAGCCCGCCGCAATTATCATGGCAAGAGCACCAGAAAGACCCGGCTGGCATGCGCCACGCGTTCGTGCACTCCAACAACGAGAAAGAGGAAGTTAGTTGAATCTGTGCCTCTCGGCTACTCGGACTCGACGACCATAGTCATTAGACTTGTGGGCACAAGTTCGCCCTAATAAAGTTGCTTGTTTTTTAGCCTGTCTGCCTCAGCATCGCTACATTTCTGGTGGAGGTGCTGGGTATGAATCGAAGCCCCGCGAGCTCAAGACAGCGTAGCCCCGACGACCAGCGTATCAACCCCGTGGAAGTGACTCCTGTACACCAGAGGGCAAGTCGCCGTCTTCGAGGTGACTCACCTGAGTTCGGTCCTCTTCACTTCATACCAAGGGGAATTCAAACTATGGATGCCACCACTATGACTACCCAGGTAACACCGGCACAAGTGTTCATTAGCCAACCGCACCAGCCGCCAGTATTCCACGGCGACTCGTACGAGGATGTTGAAGATTGGCTGGACCTGTTCGAGAGAGTGGCGAGCTTGAATGGATAGGACGAAAGAGAGAAGCTCCGTCGCGTATACTTCGCCCTGGAAGACTTCGCAAAGACATGGTTTGAGAACCATGAAACCTCGTTGTCTACCTGGGAGGTATTTCGACGACAAGCGGTGGCTACGTTCGCGAACATGGACCGAAAAGAAAAAGCGGAAGCTGCTCTTCAATCCAGGAACCAGCTCACAAACGAGAGTGCTGCCATGTACATTGAGGACATGGTCCGTCTGTTCAAGCGTGCGGATTATAACATGGCTGAGGATAAGAAGGTGCGCCATCTAATGCGCGGAGTGAAGCAAGAACTGTTCGCCGTTCTCGTCCGCAACCCTCCAAGCACTGTTGCTGAGTTTTATTCGGAAGCGACGGCCATCGAAAAAACACTAGAACAACGCGCTCGGCAGTACAACCGGAATCTTAACTGCGCATCTGCACAGGTATTCTCTGGAGGCGTGCAAAACGACGTTGAAGCCCTGCGAGAGCTCATTAGATCAGTCATTAGGGAAGAACTGAGCAGACTACAAATGCACCAGACTCCAACTGCACTATCTGTTACAGACGTTGTTCGTGACGAACTGAGGCAGGTCATACGAGAACCAGAGCGTGAGCTGCAGCCGGTTCGACCTATCCGAACGTACTCTGAAGTTCTCCGACAACCCACAGTACACAACAATGCAGCAGTTGCGATGGCGGCGACTCCTCTCCCATCTACAGCACGCAGCGCACCTCGTCCACGGGAACCAACGGCTACCTATCTGCCCCCAGGAGCACGTAGCACGCATCGCTATGTGGAGCCTAGGCCCAGGAAAAGTGACGTCTGGCGTGATCACGAGCGCAGGCCTCTTTGTTTCCATTGTGGCGAAGCGGGTCATTTGTACAGATTCTGCCCTTACCGACAGGCCGGATTAAGAGGCTTCCCGTCGTATGCACCGTGCCCCCGAAACGGCGAACGACCAGCAGAGATTGAGGAGTACTTGTCCACGCGCCAGAACTCGCCACCTCTACGCCAACGTCGGTCGCGGTCACCATCGCCTATGCGCTACCGGTCATCCAGCCCACGTGCACCTTCAAGGCAGCCTGGTCATCGCTCTCCAAGTCCACTCCCGGAAAACTGAAGCAAGCGACCTGTGGAGGTGAGGCCGCTGATAACATCAATTACGAAGATCCTCCAATATGGCTTGAGGGAGACGACGGTGTATTTCCGGTAAATGGGTGCAGCCACGAAAGCGTTACTTCAGATTTGCGGTTAAGAATGGAAGGATGGGAGCTGAATGCCTTAGTCGACACCGGTGCTGATTATTCAGTGATAAGTCACAAGATGGTGAAGAAGTTAAACAAAGTTGTGACACAGTGGAGTGGATCGCAGATACGCACGGCAGGTGGTCACATTATTACGCCCCTTGGCAGATGCACCGCAAGACTTGAAATACGGGGCTTTATTTACGTTGCCGATTTCATTGTGCTACCAGAATGTTCAAGAGACCTCATTATAGGAATGGATCTTTTGCGAGCTAATGGCGCCGTAATTAACCTGCGTAGGTCCAGCGTGTCGTTTTCGACTGAACGAGCTATACCTGTAGAGGAATCTGAGGAGCGACGCCTAACTGCTCTACGCGTTGTTCATGATGACGTAGCTGTTCCACCACGCTGCAGTATAATGGTGCTCGTAGAGAATGACGCATTTTACAACCGCGAAGGCATAGCGGATACAAATGTAGGGCTGTTTTTGAACAAAGGTGTCTGCGTAGCTAGGGGTCTTGTTCACTTGACAAAAGGCCGTGCAGATGTCCTACTCACAAATTTCTCCAATGAACTTCAACACATCGCTCAAGGCACGGCTATTGCCTACTTACACGACTTCTGTACGGCGACTGAACTATGCAGCTTAACGACATCAACCACTCGACCCGTTATGCTGAGACTGACTCTCCGTACAGTGCGACAGCTGCCGAAGTCGCCAAGTTCTTTGTGAACAACATAGTGCTCAGACATGGTGCGCCCATCGTCGTTATTACGGATCGGGGCACCGCATTTACTGCAGACCTTATGCAATGTCTGATGCGCATGACAAATACCGATCACAGAAGAACAACGGCGTATCACCCTCAGTCAAATGGCTTAACAGAACGCCTCAACCAAACTCTGACCGACATGCTATCAATGTATGTCGATGTTGAGCATAAACAGTGGGATGAAGTATTACCCTACGTAACATTCGCATATAATACGGCCGTTCAAGAAACAACCCACGTTGCCCCTTTCGAACTAGTATTCGGCCGAAGAGTGACCACCACACTGGATGCCATGTTACCACTACAGGACGAAAACAGCTATCCACCTGACTTAGATGACTTCTTGCAAAGAGCCGAAGAAGCACGACAAATGGCAAGATACTGAATACGCCGTCAACAGCGCATCGACTCTAGTCGGTACAACAAGCGACGCAGTGACGCACTCTATCATCCCGGTGACAATGTGTGGATATGGATCCCAGTGCGCCGCCGCGGACTCTCTGAAAAGCTTCTTTGTCGATACTTCGGCCCTTATGAAGTACTCAACCATATCAGCGACGTCACTTATGAAGTCAGATCCGCGGGACACGTGAGCTCAAGACGCCGCAATACCACGGAAGTGGTACACGTAGTCCGCATGAAGCCCTATCATGACAGATCGTCGGAAAACAAGTGAGAGGGCGCATGTATCATTTCACTCTCTCAAGCATCGGGACGATGCGTCTGAGGAGGAGGATAATGCCGCGACAGGTTGGCCACGTCCAAGTAGCCCGCCGCAATCATCATGGCAAGAGCACCAGAAAGACCCGGCTGGCATGCGCCACGCGTTCGTGCACACCAACAACGAGAAAGAGGAAGTTAGTTGAATCTGTGCCTCTCGGCTACTCGGACTCGACGACCATAGTCATTAGACTTGTGGGCACAAGTTCGCCCTAATAAAGTTGCTTGTTTTTTAGCCTGTCTGCCTCAGCATCGCTACAATATGTTTATAAAATACATATGCAGAAATGCAACCACAATGGAAGATTCACTAAGGCTACACTTGCAACAGAGCCTTTATCCAAAACAGTTTTGAGACCTGACGTGGCTCTGCGGTAGACCAGTTGATGCCCGCGAAGAATGCTTGAGTGCGATTCCTGCTGGGACCCGATATTCATTTGTTGCATTTGTCAAGTCAACAATGCCGATGTTTGTTTTTCATCACGCTCTCGCAGTGAAATGACCAATGTCTTCTCTAGATGTCCCTGCGTTGATATGCTTGTCTAACACTCCATCATTGTTTTCCTTTACTTCCGTCTTTCCATTCCTCTTTCTCCCTCCCTCGTTTCACTTCCCTCTTCAAAAAGAGCATGCAGGTGTTGTAGTCATCAAGCCAGTAATATGTTGATCTAGTAAAAATTGGATATTTACATGTGACAACAGTGGCGTATGCATAGGTTAACAGTCATCTTCATCAGATTTCCTGGCATCAAGGCTACTCATTCGGTCGTAAATGGACTGTGAATGCGTTCCGGGAACTAATTCGACAGAAAGATCATTTTCAACAAATGGCATTAGTTTCTTCGTGTGACAGCAAACAAATGACATTACAAACGAATGACATTCGCTGCAAATCACGTTATATTTGCCGTGTGACAGAGGTATTAGAGTATTTAGTACTCGACTATGGGAGACCAAAGAGCCATCCTCGGGGTAAGAGGAGCCTCTATTCAGCAAGAGGAGTTACCTAATGTATACAGACCCAGTTTCTTGTTTGAAAAAGCTGACTCCTCACGCTGCACAACCATTCACTGGCCACCCCGCATATATACGCACTGGATCTTGACCTCCAAGGCAGGGCCGGTGGGAAATTTTTCCTTTACGTTGTTGAACAATGAAAATTCGCAGCATGCGCGTTAACTAAAAGTGGACGGTGGGTCTTACGTGTTTAATCGGACTCTTCTGTTTCTCACTGCCAAATAGCAGCGATTGGCATTTTCCAGCGGAAACACACCGATCCATCGCTGCGTTTTTTACCCCTCCCCAGCTTTCTTTCCTGCGCAACGCCACCACGAGCGCCAGCGTCATCGTCGCACTCAGTGTACCGTTAACACCCACTACTTCGCATCTACGCATGGTTTCCTTTAGCAGCAGATGGACTATTTTTTTTTCGATATAACTGCATCAAAAGCTGTAAACAGTCGCAACTTATGCTCATTCCTTTAAATATATCCCGCAATATTTTCAGATGAACATTATCATTCATCTTAGTGATGTATAGCAAGGTAGCGTAAAACGGCTGGTCTTCTATTTCTAGATGAATGTGTACACTGAGTTATAAAAATAACTTTTCGCCTAGCGGCCTCCCTACTCGAAGTTTATTGTGAAGTTCTTCCACTATACCGTTATGGTCTGCCAACGTTTCTGTTTCCAATGTGACTGGCTGCGCCTCCAACCTGCTTTTATCACTACAATGATTTGCAGTTTATATGAGCGAACACTATCCTTTTCGCCCGGGCCTTTACAAATTATGTTCTTTCCACCTTTTGCGTAAATCCTGTCAGAAGCATATTCTCAGCAACCACAAAAAGTGACACTACATAAAAGGCAACCACTTTTCCTATGTAATCGAGTAGGAATCATACTGTTCGGTCTAGATGCTCGGGTAGGCGCAATGCTAGGAAAGTATTGCGCTGCTTATTCCAAGGTTAACCAAAGAAAAACGTTGTTTCGCAGTCAAGGTCACGGGAGGAAGAGAGAAGAGGGCTCGCTCGTAGTTGCTGACCGGACGACTCCTCGGACGGGCGAAGACGACGGGGACATCCATAAATTACGGCAGCCCCCTATATAGCGCTCCCTCGCGCACTTCCGCATTAAAAAAAACGACGCCGGAATGGTGGCTGAAAAAGCGTAGGGGCGGTTTGAGTTATGTGTGCCTCTTCCTAAGCACCCGCAAACATTTGCTTCCCGTGCGCTTTCCGCTTGCGCAAGATATATAGTTGCTGCCCCTGAGAGCGCGATGCCCGCCAAAGTATTGCACAAAGTGAATTAACGACGTGCGATCTTCACGTATATCGGTGAGGAGCTAACGAAGTTAACGATCATACTATGTAAGGCCGCAAGCTTTTAAAAGATGCTTGCGTCCGCAAGTGAGTTTGAGCCAGCGAGAGCTTGTTTTGCTGGCTCAGTTAGACCGTCGAACGAAAACGAATGCGTGAAAGAAAGAGATATATATAAATAAAAAATAGGGAGTTGAAACTAGAGAAATAAATGGAGTATAGGAATAACATATATTGAGAGAGAAAAAAACAGAGAAATAACAAAACGTGAACAGAGGAAGAAAAAATGTAAAAAAAGAGAAGTGATAAATATCGAGATATTAAAGTAAAGGAAAGAAAGAAATGTAGACCGAGCTAGAATGCACCAGAAATAGATGCTGAGAAACAAAATAAATAAAAATAAACAGATTCAAACAGGAAATATAAGAAAGATTGAAAAAAAAAGAAGAACAAAAAGAAAAGATGTGCAGAAGGCCACCCAGCTGCGTCCTTTCTTCATGATTGACAACAGAAGGGCGAAGTGAACACACTTTTTTTTTTCATTTCCTCTTTCACCCATCCACCTCTCTAATTCGTGACGAATATCCATAGTTTCGTATTCGCTAACCACTTTTACCCTGACAGCATGGCCACGCGTCAGTGTTTCACTGATAGTAGGAGTGGTTTTCTGGAAACTCGTTGAACGAGAGGGTTTGCTTGAATACCATATATTTTCGAAAGTACATTATTACCCGGTGAAATAATAATGGCCTTGAACTCCAATTGAAAGAGAAATGGCAGGTTAATATTGTTCATATCGGCCCCAGTTTTAGACATAGACAGACAGACAGACAGACAGACAGACAGACAGACAGACAGACAGACAGACAGACAGACAGACAGACAGACACACAGACAGACAGACAGACAGATAGATAGATAGATAGATAGATAGATAGATAGATAGATAGATAGATAGATAGATAGATAGATAGATAGATAGATAGATAGATAGATAGATAGATAGATAGATAGATAGATAGATAGATAGATAGATAGATAGACAGACAGACAGACAGACAGACAGACAGACAGACAGACAGACAGACAGACAGACAGACAGATAGATAGATAGATAGATAGATAGATAGATAGATAGATAGATAGATAGATAGATAGATAGATAGATAGATAGATAGATAGATAGATAGATAGATAGATAGATAGATAGATAGATAGATAGATAGATAGATAGACAGACAGACAGACAGACAGACAGACAGACAGACAGACAGACAGACAGACAGACAGACAGACAGACAGACAGACAGACAGACAGACAGACAGACAGATAGATAGATAGATAGATAGATAGATAGATAGATAGATAGATAGATAGATAGATAGATAGATAGATAGATAGATAGATAGATAGATAGATAGATAGATAGATAGATAGATATTGCACATACCATAGAGTTTCCTGAAATAACTTGAGGGGACTCTGGCACTGCGATCGTTCAGCGATGATGGGAATGACGGGTAGTGTACGAATTTGCCTAGTCTTCGTACTTGCGGGTGGCGAATCGCGCTTTTGGCTTTGTGCATTGCTGTGTCGGTTTTATTTAAAAAAAAAAAAGAGCGAACAGTTTTGACCTTCGCAACCCGATTTTAAGTGGTCAACTTAGAAAGATTGAGGTGGTTAAGTGCAACAGTTGAACACTTGCTTATTTTTGTTTTGTGAGAAAACAGCTCCAAGCCACACGGACACCACAGAGCCAGAATTACGAAGATTAGACAAATCCGTATATTACTCATCTTTCCCATGTTCGTTGAAGCGCCGTGCATGGCAGCTCCCCTAGACACTAGCGCCAGAGTTGCCTCTACACTCCTAAAAAAAAGGGTGGTAACTTGCTAACTTTGGGCTAGTAATGGTTTGTCACATAAGTTATAACCCTGGTAGCATGCGCATTTAGTAACGCTGAGGGTGGTAACAGTTACTACCTTCGCTGTTACTACCAGCATTTAGTAACTGTTTTCACCCTAGCTGTTACCACCCATGAGTAGTAACGTTTAAAGGTTTCAAGAATAAAGTAGTAACCGATACCACAACGTTCACTCATTTTGGCTTATATGTCTGCATTGCTAATGTTTGTTTCCATTACAACACAGCTTTTGATAATGTAGCGTGGTGTGCCATGATCACGAAGAATACGTAGACCTAACAAGTTCACCATTTTTTTACGCATACAGTATGAAATAAGCGTGGGGTATGTATAGCCCTTACTTTACAGGAGCACGTCTGGCACAGGGGAACACTTCTGTTTCAGGATAAATTACAACAAATTTGAACGTATACCACTACCTAGTTACGTGTGTGGGGGGACGTAGCAGAAGACTTCTAATCAGATTTACTTATAAGCCCTATATGTCATATCTATTTATTATAAAAGGGCCACAAGAAGGCGTTATGTACAGTGGCCCAAAACAAGGTAGCGAACTCATTCTCAGTGCATTTCCAATGCTTCACGCGGCTACTATATGAGCTGTGAAAAGGTAATATACGTTCTTTGGGTTTGACGCGCCAAAACAATGATAATAGTTGGAGATATGCCGCAGTGGATCAATTGTGACCATCCTTGGAGCTAATTGTGACTGTTTCGTCATTTTGATTGGCTGGTCTTCCTAATTTGCTGTAATATACTAAGTTTGTTGTAATTGCTTATTACAACGCGTGTAGCACTTCCCTATGGTTCTTTAACCTGTACTTCTCCGTTTCGACAATATCAGAATGACGTTTACATATCTTGGTTCCATAATTTAAATAAAATGTATTTTCTGGATCTAGGAATGTCTTCTGCGTCATTTTTTCGTTAAATTTATGAGAGGAATCGTTAAAGTTATGAGAGGAATCGTCGAGACGATTCCTCTTATAACATATCAGAATTGGAATCACACACTATTTTGGATTAGATAGTCAACAGCCTGGTAGCGAAAAGGTAGTAAACGGGGCAAGAAAGGTAGTAACGGCTGCAGTTACTACCTCTTTCATTCCAGTTACTAACTGTTTACTAACGTAGGTAGTAAACGGGTAGCAAAAGGGTAGTAATGTGGAAAGAAAGGTAGTAACCACTGCAGTTACTAGCTATTTGCGTGCAGTTGCTACCTTTTTGCTAACTCTTTTTAAGAGTGTAGTGTATATTTAAGAAACTCTTAGGGCCATACTGCCTGAAGGTCGCAATTCGGTGCTTCGTATTTGAAAACTGTGCTATGAGAACATTACAGTTTCGAAAATAAACACTGCATTTTTATATACAACATTTAGGTACGTCCTCATACATCGATGATATTCAATAAGTTAAGGGGAGCAGAGGAAAATGCTTATCGGAAATAAAATGAAGACTCACGTGCAGCTTACTCTAACTTGTTAACTCTTGAAGCCTTTATAATTTGAATAAACTTGTCATTTAAGTTGTTTTGTAATGTATGGGTAAATATCCAGCCACCGTAAGTTTATCCAAGGAGAAATGTACAAGAGAACATCGTAATCAGAAGGAAAGGCAACTAAAGGCGGGCCTTCAGTGGTAGAATCGTGCGCGTTCTTAAACACGGAATGTAGGAAATTCCCTACAAACGTCATTACTGGTTGTTTTGTAATAATACGTGCGGGCCACAAAGAGCTTCATTTGCTTTGCAAACGTTTTAAGGATATGCGCACAGGAAATGATTCATGCATAGTCTGGACCACATCAGAAATATCGCTTCTAGCGTTCTACAACGCCTGCCTCGTCGACTGGATAATTTCGTACGAGTATCGCGAGTGAGCAATAGACCCCGACCTTCATAGAAACCCTTTATAGGTCAGTTAATGGGAATGTAGTTGTACGGCCTATACATATCCCTACTTTTAAAACTACTGAGTGCTTAGCTTTTACGAATGCGCCCTAGTATCCTATAGTGCACGGGGCTGCGACATCTTCACAGGCAGGCCATCAGCCTAAGCTTTGGTATAAGCAGCTACCAAATAACGTGAAGTGAAATGCAGAGTGATTTCCCGTAATGGCCATTAGTCTGGAAATGCGGCCTTGCAAACAAACAAAAAAGCACTTACTAGCGTCCGGCCGTAGGAGAGTGTGCAGTGTTCATTACACAAGCGTACAGCGCCAGGCCATGTTCGGCGAGCGCGTTGCTGTACATTTTTGTCTCGCCAGTGAACGGCGCAATGGACAGCGTACGCAGAACAATTGGTCTACACCAAAGGGTGCGCACGAGTTTTGGTCAATATCCATCTCTATCATGCATCATCCCGAGAAATACTACAAGAATGCATCTTAAAAACGAAACTCCGAGAAACTGTCAACAACCAAGAGATTAACTGAAGGTTAATAAGTCAGAAGCACCAACGGCATTGTTGAAAGCACGTCTGCTTATAATGGTAAAGTGCGAAACAAAGAAAAAAGGTTGTAACGGGAATTCATATTTTCAAAAAACTAGAAAAGAGGCTGTCTACTGGTGCAAGAAATTTAGTAGTAAAAAAAGGTGGTAATGAGGCTGCCTAAAAACGTTAGCTGTGATGTTTATAACCCAATCTATATTAACGAATGCATACCTGATTACTCCTGGCGAAATTGGCGGGAGGGTCAGTTATGATGAACAAATAGCTGCAGAGTTGGTACCTATATTCAGAAATCAAAATCTATTGAACCAGTCTTCAAAACATTCAGGTTTCAACGAGGATGCATGTAAACTCTTTAGAAGTTTGAATATTATTTTTCCTGTCTGGTGTACATAAATTTGGCGGTAACACAAAGCGTTAAAGCAGAATAAAATCTTCTCAAAAGGACCAACGCATGGCGTCAAATTTGTTTAAACTTTCGACCACTGGTCACTACAAAACCAACTTGATCCAGTTTGTGTTCACTTAATGCGTGTATCGTTACACTACTAAGTTTGTGAAAATACGAAACAAAGAAACACAGATTAGCAAGATGTTTTTTTTTATTATTGTTCGTCGTTTTCGTTAATATTTCCGCTCCGTGCAGCAACTGAACATTGTGAAAGTAGTTGTGCGGAAATACTAAACTTCAGCGAAATGTTCAATTACCATGCATTATACATGGCTGCATACCCCTTTCTCCTTTTCAGAAAAAAAACGCTAAATTACAATTACATATGAAGCGATAAACCTGCAAAGTATAGGTAGGTTCACCCTCTCTCCAGAAAAAAGAATCAGAGATCAAGGTACAAACGAGTGAACGAGAATCATTGCCTTTCCTAAACGAGATTATTGAATGTGCTATTCAAAAGATGTGCTTGATGACTATAACACCGAGTTGCAGCAGATGGTACTACAATATATATTTTCTTGTTTGGCATTAGCAATCAGGCTTTTAACGTGTGATCAAGACTAAGACGCGATCCCAATTTCCTTGACAAAATAATGTTTCATTTGGGTGACCAGCTTCATGTTTGACGGGACAGACCTTGTACATTCGTATTCGTCAAACCTTCAACAACAAAATGTGCAAAGTGATTCGTTTTTGCGATGTAAATATACACTTTCAGTGATAATAGAAGCACAATGATGAATCTCATGGCAAAGTACCCACGGTTTATTCTGATTCGTTGAACTTCATAATGAATGACAGCTAGCAATATGTTGTAGTGTAAAACTTGTAGCGAATACGAATGCTCAGCGCTGCAGCCACCTTACCAATTCTTCACGAGCCACGAGATGCACGGAGCTGCTGTCCGGTGACTGCTGGCTATATCTCGACATCTTCGAGCTAAAATACGTTCAGCCTTCGACGCTGACGTGCAATGTGCCCATGCGGGTGTGTTGAAAACACCCGAGTTTCGTCATGGTTTTAATGGTGAGGAGAGTACACCTTTGTGTGCAAGTACGTTCTGTCACGACAACAATGCCAACGCCACCAAGCTCCTCCTCAGCACGTCTTTTGTAGGCTCCAGCCAGTCCTTTTCCCGGTTAGGCCCTTCTACCGTATAGGCATTGATTTTTCTCAGACTTTTCCCGTTCTCGTCTTCCGGAGGCCACTGGGTAGTCGTCACCGTCTACCACTTAAAGGGGCCCTGCAACACTTTTTGAACATGGTCAGGAAACGCTGCCTATAGGTTGTAGAAGCTCCCGACAACAAGCGAGCCAAATATTATAGCACAGCACGTGGCCTGGAACTCACAATTTATTATCAAACTCAGCTAAAAATAGCTTTCTCTTTTTGATAATATATGGAATTAAGCCCAGTAAGCCCATCTATTAGCCATTGGCTGATTTGAGCATGGCGGGCTAGGTTCTTCCAGAAATCGCTACGAGAAACCGTCACTTGTCCACGCATGCGCGCGCGATCACCCTGAAAAAGCCGCGTATTCGAAGAAAAGAAAGAAAAAAGCGCTCAAGGTCACAAGGCGTGAGTGACGTTTTGTTTTTGTTTTTTTTGCCCCTCCCATTCCTCCCTGCTAGCTTTCAGTGCTTTCGCCGGGACGTGAGAAGAGAGAATGTGATTGCAGCGTGTGACATATTGTAACTCCGCTCGTACTGAACGGATTCTTAAAATTTTTGCGGTTTTCAATTTCTGCGGTAATACACTTTTCAGTAAATTAATTCTATGGTCACTCAAAAATTGTTTCAAGGCCCCTTTAACGCTGTACGCAGAAGCAGCCACTCTGCCAGCTGCCACAGCCCATGGCGTAGCATCTTTTCTCGTGCGCAATTTCATTTTCCTTCACGGCCCACCACGCCACGACCCGCCAGTAGTAGAGGAAGTGCGTTCCTTTCTCAAGTCAAAAATGCACGCTTTGCTGGACGCCGTATTGTTCATCGCGCTACTGTCGCCGACCATCGCAAAACAAATGGCTCTACGTAAAAATTCAACCGCACCCTTAGTGACATGATCTTCAACTACGTTGCCTCTGATCACTCTGGCTGGGTCCTAATTTTACCTTTCGTGACGTACGCCTACAAAATGGCTCCGCAGGTGACTACAGAGTTTTCCGCCATTTTTGCTGTTATATAGACGAGAACCTCCTATCACCCTCGACACCATTTTGCCGTACCGACCCGATTCCTCTGAACCAAAGCCCATCTCTCAATACCCCATCTCTCAAGTTGCCCAACGCGCCGAGGAATGCCTACAGCTAGCCCTCTCGTTCAGTACTGGAGACCAGTGGGCACATACATTTTGTCGGGACGATGACCACACGTCAACTGAACCCCATTTTCCTCCGAATTCTCTTGCGTTGGTTTGGGTTTCAGCTGTGCTTACTGGTCTCCTCTCCAAGCTTGCTTCGAAATATCAGAAACCCAACCGTGTTGTTACGCAGACATCACCTGTAAACTATATATGCCACCGAACCAGTTGCACCTAAAGCCCCTATTTGCCCCGAGATCGAGTGGAGTCGCCGCCTGGCGGCCACTGGCTGAAACGCACCAAGTGTGGATTGCTCCCTGCGTCGCCTGCTATAGGCTACTAGCGCGTGCGCGTACGTCATGCTCGTGCTCAAAGGGCGGTATGTCTCACTCTGTTAGCGCGAGAGTAACTATTTGTATGTTTGCCTAGCACTGTCTACAAAGCATTTGGCCGTGCTTGGCTGTGTATGTACCACAATAAAGTTAGGTTGAGCACTTGGCCAGAGTGATGTGTATCGTCGTCGTAGCCTCTCTTCGCCAGGACCACGTCAGTGTAGGTGCCGCTTCGTAAAGCCCATCGTAAAGTGCACTTGGCGTTGCCCCAAACATGATGAATATTAAATTTAGTGTGAATGCAGCGTTTTAGCGACTCGGGGATAAACGGAAGTTTTACATTGTTTTTAGGAGACTACATCCAAAACATTGTGGCGTTCTTGCTTATTGGTTAGCTATGCGACGAGCTTTAATTGTTATTTGGATAACCCAGTTTTGTACGGTGATAGTCCCATGACACTGCTGTATAGCAAAGTCTGACACTTTGGTACTTCAATTGAATGACATGGAGCTAATTAAACTTGAGTTGTCGGGCGCGATTTCAGCATTGGGCGATATTTATACAGGCACAACAGTGTGCTTATCAAAAGTGAACATTTCGCAGAAGTCTGCCTGGTTGGGATAGAAGTGAGGCTATTAGAAAACCTCAACCAACAATTGTATTCAGAAAGCCGACGTTTCGAAGCCAGATCAAGCGCTGACTCAAACACTATAGTACAATTTTTGGTTGGGGTTTCCTAATTGCCTTGCCCGTGTTCTTAGATTTCGGTTCGCTTAAAAGAGGCCCGATTGACGAAATTATTCCAGATGACCTTTGCATCACTTTGATGCAGATAATCATAGAAGAAACTGCAGACTGAACTATTACCCATTTGTACTGTTAAGAGGAAGAACAAGTGCGCTTAAGCACTGTAAGTCACGTAGCTTTCCTCAATAAACATATCGACTGTCCTACGTTTATTCCATGAGTAAATGATAAAGACAAAAATGTGGATGACTAATCACTGTATTTTTGGGTTCATCGCCCAAAAACATCCGATTTTTCACTTTTTTAGGGGGGGTGTGAGGGGTTAGGTATTTATGGCCAGCGTGTATGAATAATGAATTCAGTCATGCTACTGCAGCGCATAGTATACGGGTCATAAGATCAACACCTAAAATAAAAATACAATTAACATGACACACTGCAGTGCGAATTAACGCACAGACAGTCGCCAAGCGCGAACATCGCGAACTTGCGACAGACTGCGTGTCTGTCCCAAGTATTAGTAACGGTCGGTGAGCTTTGTGCCTCTGGTAAGCAATGAATGGCATATATATATCACGAGTGGGCAGTAGTCAACGCATTTTATTCGCCGACAATTGGCTCACAGCGCTCAGAAAACGCGCCTCTGGGTGCATTGGCATGCGCGCCACCGGCGGCCTATCCACACTAGTACGGTGACGGTGCTGCCTCCTATAGCCCGATCTGGGGGCTAATACATTCGGAAAAGTACAGCCTTCTTTTGATCTGCGACGCTTCCTCATCTCCCCACCGGATATTCTTGTCTATTCGGGTGGATGCAGCGAAGAACCGGTTTTCGCCGCTCGGCGCCATGTTAGATGCTCCAAAGCGCCACTGTGTTGCTTGTTCGCCGCATGCAATGTGCAGGATATCGTAGAGCATTTCTCTCAAACGTGGTTAATGTTTCGAATTTCATTCTCAAGTGCTGCCTGTGCCTGCAACGGCGTGAATGTCGCGTATGCTCCTTATGAAATGAAGCGCAGGAACATGCAGAAAAAAAAGAACCCGCCTCATTGCAATACATATGACGATGTGTTGAACTTTTTCATTGCTTTGAGGTGATACTGCGCTTCGAGTTCAGATAATACATCGCTAGAAATGAGCGAGCGGTAATTTCGACAATAATGGCATGACTGCGTTTTTTGACCTCTACATTCGAAATTCCAGCAATTCGAAATACTTTCCGTGTGCAAGACCGACCTTTATCACCTACGTTATATGCAACGCCCATGAAGACATGTGAAACTTCAAGACAATGGTTGCGAACTGCGCTGTAGAGGACAAACATTTCAGAATGGCGTAGTTCATGCACAAGTCATTGGACAGGCAGACAATGTAGCATGTGAAACATCACAAAGTTCTGAGCGAGTACTTTCATGGACATTGTTCACATTGCAGCAGTTATAAAATATCCAGATAATTTCTACACGCGGGAACTATTCCTTCCCAAACGGCGTGGTTTAAGGCACCACAGCTGCGATTTAAAAATTTCTTACCAGTTCTCAATAATTAGCGGGCCGTGTTTACCTAATTTAATTTCAACCTGCTCTCAATAACTCCAATAATGTAAATCAGCGCCAGATACACAAGGAAACGCTACGCTGCGAAAAGAAGTTTAAATGCCATGCCATTCGCTACAACTTGTGCATGACTTGCAGCAGCTCTTCTGCCGTAATACCGATGGTGAGCGCACCCAGTCTTGCTTAGGTAATCAACGCAGAAGAATCATTACATAAAGCCGTACGCGAGACACGGTCACGGCTGTACAGGAGCGGCCGTAACTAATGCAGCAGCAACTGCAAGCTCGTGGCGCGTTACAGGGGGCGCCACTGTCGCAAGCGAAAGAACAAAAAAGCTACGCGCTAGAGAGGAGACGGCGAGAAGGAGAGCAGATGGTGGTACTTTTAGGAAGTACAGGGGTTTTAGTTGCACCGCCTTCTTACCAAGGCTTTCGTAATCGAGAAACCGTTGACGCCCAGCACCTGAAGCTCTACTACCATCCACTTGTACTGTGCTCTCCAGGAGCCACCACCATGGCTTCTTTTTGGATAGGGGATAGTTGTAGCGAAGAAGAATGCCCAGCGCTGCAGCCCCATCTCCGGTTCTTCGCGAGCCACAAGCTTGAGCAGCTAGCCGGTGGTTGCTGCAACGCTGCTTTTGTCTGTCCAGCTTTCTGCTAATGTTAAGACAATCCTTGTGTTTTCTGTCCAGTGTTTTCGTTACATTAGTAACATGCACTTGTCCTATTTCGCCGTTCAGAAACCGAACTATGCATATGCAATACAATAGGTTTTATGCTGATTTACAAATGAAAATCAAATACTTGTGGGTATGGATGCCGAAGGTCTACTGCCGAGTTGCTGCACAGAGTGTGCACACTTGGGCTGTGTATGAAGTGGTCAATATTATGTAATTTTACGTCAGTGTGAAATAAATGTGCTGTGCTGATTGAAGTGTTTATTGGGAAGCTGGATCTCGCATGATGTAAATAACGTGTCTAATTTTTCAATGCACTAGGCATTTCTCGAGCACAGTGTACTACGATAAAGTGCATTGACAGATGGAAGAGTGCAGTGGGAGTGTTTTTTTTTTCATTATAACACTTAAGTGAGAAAGATATTTGTAACTTAAGTATGCACGCGAATCTACTCACAAGGTCTTATACAAATTCTCGCAGAAGGTAAAGTAAATGGTAGGTTAGAAATTGACAAACCTCTATATAACAGTTCATAGATGTTAGCCGTCTGTGCATGATCAACACGAAGATATCCGTCAGAAGTCAAGCAGGAACTTTCGCCCCTCACTGTCTGGATATTTTTATACCGAACACAAATACCGACGCATGCTTTTACAGCGTATTAGCACAGCACTCACTGTGACGCTCCCACAAGAACATGGAATCTAACCGCGTGCAAACAGAAGATTCCTAAAGCCTTCCTGGCATATTCGTAAAAATTGCAAAGAATGCCTTAAGTTTTGTCTTACCAAAATGATGAAAATTTTTGCTATCGACGAATACTTTTACTTACTTTTATGAGACCGACCAATCGCTCGTTTTTTTTTTCGATTTTAGGAGTGAGCTATCGGTGTGTCTTTCAACTTCTCTGTGTTGCTGGCCTCACATACTCTACTTTCCTCGGAAGCGAGCAAATAGAAAGTTCTGGCTATAGAAGCAACTAGACGCGTTAATACGAGTATTATTTTCTGAGTCACCAGAGTACAATGATGGTGATTGGTGGAGTGGAGAGCTCCCGCAATATTGACCTTCTGGTGCTTTCTGTGCGCCTGAGCACACAGGACACGGGTCATTAGCATCTTGCCTCCATTGGGATGCTACCACCACGATCGGAATCAATACCGAAACTTTCTAGTCAGCAGGCGAGCTCCGAATTCAGTTAAACCAAAAATGAATGATGCTCTAGTTTTCTATTTCTCCACTTGCCTTCATTTCTTTTTTATCTTCTGTTTCTTCTGCCTTTTTGTGTTCATTTATTTCAACTTATTTATGTCTATCTCTTTCTCATCTCTTTTTTTCTTCCTCTTCTTGTCCTTTCGTGAGGTTTCATTTTCGCAAGCTTTTTTATGCTATTATATACTTATTCTGATCCTCACATCTCTCCTTTCCAGTGTAGCTTCTCTTTTACACCTACTTGCTGGATTTATTGTACAAGGCTATAATTTTCTCGGCTAGCGTGCCAAAAGAGCTGAGTAGTTAGAATGCTGGCCTTCGGTTCGTGATCCCATCTGACATTTTTTTTTTTTCAGCGAGAATCTTTTTGTGCCTCTTTTCGTTTATTTCTGTCTTTCTTGGTCTCGTAGTCCCTGTATTCATTCTCTCGCTTATCGGAGTTATTGCATCCTACGCAGGAGAAATCGCTGCAAATGTGCTGGGAGCAAAGCAGGAGATGGTGAAAGGACGATGAGAGTGAGTTCCGTGTCATAAATATCATCATTACTGTTTTTCTGTCAAGGACGCATGCTTGACGTGAAAGGGTCATAAGCAACCCTTTGCGCTTGGCATAAAAGACACCTCGGAATGATTCAGCCACCTGAATGTATTTCAGGCGTCTGAATTCCAGCTACGTATTTCTCCCAGAAATGCATAGCTGAAACAATTTTAGGGGCGAAGCTTTTTATAGCGGCACCCGTTCGTTGCTCGTAGTCGTAGTAGTAGTAGTGAGTAAGAAGTCTTACAATTTGACCTCCAAGGTGGTGCCGGTGGGAGATTTCTTCTGTGCGTTGTTGAACAATAAAAAATTCGCAGCGTGCGCGTTAACTAAAAGCCAAATTCTCCTGTCTCTCATTCCCCCTTAGCAGCCATTGGCATGTACATTATACACTATCTGACAAGAAAGGGTTGCTTCGTTATACTCGCTGGGCGTAACCTCGTTGGTTTTAGAAAGGTTTACCGAGCGTTGGGCCGCAGTGCCATGAATACAGTGAACTAGTATATACCATAAACACGAGGTGGTTTAAGGTGGGAAGTAGACACGAAGTACAAGCCGTAAGAAAGTGTGCATGTGCCTCCTCTCGTTCAGTCCTTGGAATGTCCGCTGGATGGCGGTGCTTCTATATGAGGAATATATGATGAAAAGATGCGAGATGGTGGTACTTGGAGTGTTGAATAGGTGGACGAACGGACACACAGACAGATTCTTGGACGAACTCATGGATGGCTGCACCAACAGATGGATGCATGGACGGACGCTGGAGCGGATGCATGGATGAACGCAGGGATGGACGCACAGATGGACGTGCGGACGCATGAACAGACGCACGCACGGACGGGCGGATGGACGCACATGCGGCCACACAGACGCACGCATGGACGGACGGATGCTTCGCCCCCCTCTCCATCATTCACTCCATAGATATGCTGCCGTTTTTTTTTTTAAGCTGAAGTAAAGCCGGAGTTACGCGATCGCAAAATTTGCCTGACGCATTCTTCCCCTAATCACTTCATTCCGCCAGAAAGGACAACACTGTTCGTAGTGCCTCGCGCAGTGCATTACGCCACCTTAGTTCAGTGTTGTGTGGTTTCTTTTTCCTCGTATTGCAAAGGCGGTGACGACTGCTGCTGATAGTTCATAGTTCTCGTCAGCTGCTTCTCCATTAGCTGTAGCTGCGCGGTCTGGCGCGGTGTCTCCACTAGGGGGAACTGGATGGCGCTTCGAGCGCAGCGCGCGGATGAAGTAACCACAAGCAGCCTTTTTGTCCTGGAAGCGAGCGTGGCACCACTCTTGTGCATTTGGCGGGCCAGCGTTTCTGTTGTTTAGTTTGCAACAATGCCTTCCTGTAGCGCTTTAAACTTTTCAAGCTGACTAGGAAAGCCATCAAGGAAGACGTGTCCAAATGAGGTGATCCGAATTCGTACCAAGTTTCACTCATTTTGCTACGAAATAAGCACTGTGGTAGGATTAGGAATCGACTGCATTTTTGTCAGCATCTCTGCAAAATGAACTCGAAGGGAAGGCTAAGCTGAGCCTTTTGTTGTCGTCATATGCTGGTATTTTACCTGGCTACATTGCAGTATTTCTGTGTGATTCTGATGTGGTGGAACTCCAATACGAGATGGGTGCCACTGGCGTAGCATCTACACAATATGAGTCACATCAGCAGATGCGCCAACGCTTCCTCACGATCACTGGTGCCATAATTCATGTGCTCAATAAGTGCTTCCCTCGAATAAACAATAAACTTTCTACTATAACGGAAAGTCCAGCAGTGCCATATACAATTATTTTATCAGTGTGAAGCAAGGTCCTGTGTGCATGGAACAATGCACTACGCGCGCTGGACGTTGGTGCGCGGCACACCTATTCGGTGCTGAAATTGGGCTTTTAAATTGCCTTCAAAAATCTGGCTAGGGTCATATCGTAATTCGGCCTAAAACGAGAGCACTGTGATAAAAATCACCATAAGTGACAAAAAATAATGAGCTAGCGAGGCTCGAATCCTGCCCGTCAATGCAGGCTGCAATACCACAACACTACACTTCAAAGACGTGGAGCCGCGTTTTTTGATTGAATTATATGTGGGGTTTAACGTCCCAAAACCACCAGATGTATATGAGAGCCGCCGTAGTGGAGGGCTCCAGAGATTTCGACCACCTGGGGTTCTTCAACGTGTACCCAAATCTGAGCACACGGGCCTACAGCATTTTCGCCTCCATCTAAAACGCAGCTGCCGCAGCCGGGATTCGATCCCGTGACCTGCGGGTCAGCTGCCGAGTACCTTAGCCACTAGACTACTGTGGAGAGGTGGAGATGCGTTTTTATTTTATATCTTATTCCCCATCACTTATCACAATCAGCGCACAAAAAAGCAAAAACAAAAACTCAAGAAAGTGCACGACAAAAGCGTGGGGGCAGGTACACTAGGGAGACGGGACGTTGCCTCAACGTCCGTCCAAGGGAGCACGCTAGCTCTCTAAAAGGTACACCATCAGACCAGCGCACGCGTGAAATCGCCGAAGAGTATGAAATCATAAGTATAAAAAACATGAGCATGACCCCGCCTTCAATCGCCCTGACAGCTGCTCAAATTTCGTATCTGCAGCATACTCGATTTCGTGCTCCGTGGATGTAGCCAAGATTTCTCGCGCCGTCATGCCTTCATATGTATGACACCTTTTTCCATTAAACTTTCAGTTGTTATCGGTGCTTTTGTCGTGCACTCTCTTGGGCTTTTGTGCTTTTTTGTGCACTGATCGTGAGGAGTATGTTCCAACTAGCCAACTTTGCTACTTTACTTCAGTTCAACGCTTTACTATTGTGGCCTGTATATTCAGCACCTTGTTCAGAAATGCAGATTTCTGTCTCCCAGTGCTCGCGACAACCCAACAGAATATAGTTCATTCGTTTGTTATGTGTTGCCCAGAATCAGAACGTCAACCTGGCACGTTTCGTAGAAAAGCATGTGTACCTACAGATGTGACCTGCATTCAACTTCCATTCGTGCTCGCTTGAATTTAGGCGGGTGCCCTTAGATAAGCAGATGGTAGTCGGGCTCTACAAAAAGCGGTCATCCGTTCTAAAACTGGCAAGAAATTTTTTCCACAATTGAGACTCTTTCTTTTAGCCTCTGTAAAACAACAATTCAACAATTCTGCACAGTGCCAACGGGAACAATGCATCTGATCCAAGCTATGTTCTCGATTTTTATCGCTATTTCCAAATGACCTTTTGCGACGTCCGATGACATAAACGGTATGTTCGACCACTGACGCCTGATCACCAACGAGAGTGAGGACCAGTCTCTGTTTGAAAAGAGGGCAGACAAAAAAAAAACTACTTCATGCTCCGCTTCTGTGCTTTAAGCGGTGCGCATGATTGTGATATTCGGTTGAGCAGTACATAGCTGCGTCTGCTTTTCGCAGGGTGTGTTTTTACAACAAGCTGAGGGGTGCCTCTGCTTCCGGACCCCTTTAATCAACTCTGCTGTTAATTGTACCGCGTTCTGCGAAGCACTTAGTCACAGTGGTGGCGGAGCACTGCACAATAAAACATAAGCACTAACAATTTATTAAATTTCGATGATGAAGTCACTGCGCTGTAAACCCCTGAGGCTTGATGTATTCTTGCCAGTATTTTTACATCTTCATTACAATGAAACTAACATAGCGAGAGAGAGAATAAAAGGAGAGAAAGGCATGGACGTAATTGCACAGTTCTCAAGGTAAATCTGTGGACCAGAATTTTGAATTTTCATCTGAGTTTTACGTAAGTTTCTCAACTTATGCTTTGTTTTACGTACTTATTTTTTATTTTTAGCTCGGCGACATAAACATGGTTATAGGGTGCAACTATTTTAAAAAATCGGTATATAGTACAATAGTAATCAATTTGTCCTCCCGTAATTTAAATGCAAAATTACTCAACATGCATGCTTGCAGAATTAGCTTACAATAAGTTTTTCACGGTAAACTTGGTTAATCTCTACAAGGCTTCATTTCTATGCTACAGTGACAACTTGAATCAACTCAAGCGTCTACGCTGATGTTCACGATTGACAGAAAATACAAGGAAAAATTTCTACAGCCATCAACTGCTGCAATCATGGCGCATCCACCTTCAATCGCTACATATTCATATTCAGACACACGACCCAACGGGGAAAAGTAACAATGCATTTATGAGCACCGTGCATGAAAGCACTGCTTTGCAACGCTAGCGTGCACAGGCTATACAGTGTGTCTGAGGTGTGATAACGTCTTCTCACGAAGCATAATTGCCGCGCTCAAAGACGACCTCGTCCGGGCGCCGTAGCGACTTGCATCGGCGGTAGCCTTCATATCTTTCTTCACATGAGTCCAGTTATGTTCATTGGTGTGGACGCTAGAAGCTGAGTGATTTGTTTGTTTGTTTGTTTCCCTGGACTCATGGCTCATACCCACTCAGAGGGATTGACCAAAAAAGCGTAGTGCATTTTTTGTGTGAGCTTCATAACTATGTGTAATTAATTCGTATTATAATATGACTAATGTAAGGAAAAGAGAGAGCAAACAACAAAAAATTGAAAAGTCAACTTGAGAAATTTTGAGATTTCAGGTGTTGTGATTACCACTTAGCTGCGTTTACTTCTCCTCGTCAATCAGAATTTTTTTTGGATACTAAATATAGGTGCAATATTGTCTTGTATTTTCGTCTACCTTTTTCAGGATGTGTAATTTCAACAAGCCGAGGGATGCTTCTGCTTCCAGACCCCTTTAAGCAACTCTGCTGTTAATTATACAGCATTCTGCAAACCACTTTCTCACAGCAGCGGCTGAGCATGCAAAATAAGTTATTAGCACTGCCAATTTAATAAATTTTGGGGATGACGTCACTGCGCTGTAAAAACCCGAGGCCTGATGTATTCTTGCGAGTCTTTTTACATCATCACTACATTGAAACTAACATAGCAAGAGAGAAAATAAAAGGAGAAAAAGGCACGGACGTCAATGCTAAAGTTCTCAAGGTAAAACTGTGGGCAAGAGTTTTAAATTTTCGTCTGAGTTTTATGTATGTTTCTCAATTTATGCTTTGTTTCATATACTTATTCTAACAGTTAGCTCGGCGTTATAATCGTTGTTACAGGGTGCAACTAATAATAAGAAAATGGGTATAGAGTGCAATAGAAATCAACCTGTGCTCCCGAAATATAAATGCGACACTGCTCAGCATGCTTGAACACCTTAAAGTAAGCTTATTAAAATAAGCTTATTGCGTTAAACTTTGTTAATGTGTACAATGCTATGCTACAGTGACCACTTCAATCAACTCAAGCATTCACGATTCACACATGATATAAGGAAAGATTAATACAGCCACCAACTGCCACAATCACGGTGCGTCCACCTTCAATCGCTACATATTCATATTCAGACACGCGACCCGACGGGGAAAAGTAACAATGCATTTATGAGCACGGTTCATGAAAGAACGCTAGCGTGCACAGGGTATACATTGTGTCTGGGGTATGATAACGTCTTCTCGCGAGGCATAATTGCCGCGCGCAAGGACGACCTCGTCCGGGCGCCGTAGCGATTTGCATCGGCGGTAGCCCTCATTTCCTTCTTCACATGAGTCCAGTTATGTTCATTGTTGTGGGCGCTAGGAGCTGGGCGATGTAGGCGGAAGCCTTACACAGCCATTGTAAAGTGTGCCCTGATAAAGGTTATGAGTAGTAAAACACACTCACGGGCACTCAGTAAAATGGTTCAGAAAATGAAAACGAGAAAAGTACTGGCCAACAACATGTGTAGGTAATTTTTGGCCGGTTTTTTCTACGCCGATCACATTTGCGCTTGTGAGAAAAGGGAAGCTCATTTTTTTTTACCTTTAGTATCCGTAGGTACAATTCGTTAAATATTCTTGGCAAGAGGGTCGATCCCTTCCAAAAACAGCATTTGTAGCTTTCCTCAGGTGCCTTCTCGGCAATCCGACAATTAGTTAATTCGTGGAGCGGAAGATAAGGCTCCAGTCCAAACTCGAAAATCGCAGAAAAGCGCTAACGTTTACTTTTTAAGGCCAAGTTCTTGGACTTGCGCAGTTGAAACTCAATAAATGTCTCTCGTGCTAAGCATATTCGCAGCTTGCACAAAAAGAACTCCTTCGATACGAATCGCTTCCCTCCAAGACGGCACACACTGCAGAGACACAGAGACAGAGACTACACTCTGCTTAAAATCTGCTCCCAGAAAGTGATAAATCCACAAGGCGCAAAATATTTATGATCTAGCATCATGCAGGCTTTTTCATCAGGCTTCCCTGAGTTGGTCGTCTTTTCCATTGCTGAAAAGCCCCACTTACTTGCAAAACAGTTTAACTCATAACATTGGCAGAAACGGCTTTTAACGCGATAGTGTTAGAGAGATCGTTCCTCATGAGTTCGGCCGTCGGTGTTGGTATCTGTGTAAGCGTCATTGGTTATGCGCGAGAAATTGTCATCTTGCCCGTGACAGAAAATTGTAGAAATAAAATTAATTAACTTATAAAAAAGTTCCTTCTGGGTGAGAATCGGAACGAGGCCGTCAGCGTGGCAAGGAGGTGTCCTATAACAAAGTGATGGTATTGCTTGAAACTAAATGTTTCGTAGTGGAATGAAAGTCTCGTAGCAGAAAGAATCTTTGCAATTTTTGCAAGATTGCGGGGCCGCAGCGTAGAATGTCGCCAGGTGATAAAATGTGTGAATTTCAGTAAGTGTTTTTTAAAGGAATAAAATTACAAAGTGGTCGCACACCATTGATTACCGTCAGCTGCAAAAACGTCAACAAAGGAAGCATCTCCATATGTACACGTGTTGCCTGGCGGACGCGTAGTGAACCGTCGGCCCATTCACTAAAAAGAATTATAGGCTCACAAAGCTACGCTTGGTGGCGCCTGCGACTCTAGACAGGCAGCCCCATCTCTGGCAAAAAAAAAAGTAACAGTTCGGGTAGACGGCTTAAGCAATGAATGGGATAGCGACACATTGGGCTGTTATACAAAACAATGTTGGGACATTTACTACAATTCCAAATGTAGTGAACATGGTCAATTGTGCTTGAATCGACAGTAATGCAGTAACCACAATATCTAAACAGGTATTTTTTAATAGTTCACTGCGTAACGCCCGCAGTCCGTAACGTCTACGTAACGTGCGACAAATCCAAGTTTGGCTTCGAGAAACGAAACAAGCCTCTGGTTTTCACGTCGATGTACATTAACGTTAAAGTCTTCAGTGAGTATCATTGGCATATGCTGTAGGCACACTCCTCATAAGTTGTGCAGCAAGAATTTCAACTCGCCAGTCCGCAAGTTTCCTGGTGAGATGTACACTGTCGCGACAACAAAGCCGTGCCATGTTCTGAAGGCGCAAGCGTCACCACAACTCATCTGGGCAGCGAGTTAAGCTTGTTCATCAAGAGTTAAAGCGGCGGTTCGCATTTCGATGGGATCCAAATTCCCAAGCACGACAGTACCACCAAGATCCCGAGTAGCCCTGAACTTGATGCGAAGGTTTTTCCCTGTTGCTTCATCGGAACAAGAAGTGTTAAGGCCTGTGTACTGTGCGGTTGATACATCGCACAGTACACAGGCCTGAACCTTTTCGCCTCCATCGGAATGCCACCATCGCGACCGGTATCAGACCTGTGACCCTAGGATAAGCAGGCGATCACGAATCCCACTGCTCCACGGCGCCGCGCCTTGAATATGCTTCACCAATCTGATCTCCTCATTAGCTATACCCTATATACAAACTGGGATCGATAAAAAAACTGCCCAGCCTATTTACATAGCTTTTATACATCATTGGGATTCCAGCATTACTCAAATTAGATGTAACTTTTTCTTGCTAATTTGGATTCTCGGTGCTATCTCACCTTTCTTTGCCACTTTCATAAGTAAGTACTGATTGTTGTAGAGAAAAAACCCCGAGGCAGTACGCCGACCGACCTTCATCTTTGTATCATCCCAACCAGACGGTCTTCCCTCAATCTTTACACTTCAGTAAGTACTGCTGCAAATCGTGGGCCAGTCGTCTTTCGCTTGAAGTTCATTCAGGTACATCGAGTCGACTGCAAAATCACATCTATTGAGACGCATTTTCGGACGCATTCAATAATGCTCAATGCCACATTCTGTAGCTCCTTCACACCCGAATGAAGTTTGTTAGCTGACTGACTGACGTCATTGCCCAAAGGAATAACCTTCCATAAGCTATTGTTTCTATAAAATACCCTGTCTGATTCAGTGAGCCATTGCTAGTTTCTATGTTCTCATGGCTGTGTCTAACAATAGTTTTTTTGTCTTATTTTGTATTTACTGCATTTTCTGATAGCGTTTATTTTTAATCCTCCCAATGTACAATGTTCTTTGCCGTTTTCTTATGTTACACTCACTCTGCTTTATTAAATGAAGTTTTTACATCTACTCAAATAACTTAATAAATATCATTCAGGCCGAGTATTTGTCATTGACCCGGTGTTATACCTCAATGCACATATTCGTGAAACGTTGCAAAAGCCTGCGCCAGCGCAGGTGAGGCGTTTGCACAAAATACACACTTCCGCACTGCTCAAATTAGTGCAACGACACTTCTAAATGGCGGCTCTTGTTGATATGCCAAGGATAACTGTGCGGCTAATGTATGTAAAGCATCAATCAATTATAGAGAGAGTTTTTATAAAGATTTTTTGTGTAGTTTGTCATAACATAATACCTTAGTTCCTTTATTCTTATTTGTTTGGCTCCCTTCTTTATGTTTGTTAGCTTCGTTGCGATAATACCGACACACTGTAACATCGACAGAAATCGCCAGGTTCACCCATCAGCGTTTACGGGACCAACAAATATTTCCAAGTGGCATCTTGTTTCCACAACAACTCCATGTCTAACCTGGCAACCTTTGACATTCATGGGTCTTTCTATTGATAATCAACGTATTTTCGATCATATGTTCTTTTTTCTTCATTAGGGAATGCGTTGCACGACATAGGCTGTCACATTTGTACCCGCGTTCACGCGTACGTCATTATGCCGTAATTATGGGGAAACTGCGGCATTTACACTTACTTAAGCATAACCTTCTTGAACTCACAAACAACGCACATTCATTACATTATTAGTTGGACGTTTCGCTCGTTAGTACGTATTATTTCACTAATCTTGCAAGCACCCCTCTAATTACGAACACAGTAACTAAGCTTTCAGCCCTAATACATCAACAAAATCTAATAGTCACTACAACAAACGAAAATAAAAGAATATTGTTACCAACTAATGAAGCCTTATCAAAAGGAACCTTGATTACCTGTGACTTGCGTGAAGCGATAATTCAAGTGGCAATTAGGAACAATCGAATGGCGCGGTCGGTGATGAAACAAAAGGATTTCACGACTAAGTAACGGTTTGCACTAATCACCTCACTCGCCATCATTTTTTGCGTTTCATGCGACTACGGGTGACTCACGAGTGCTCTGCAGCACACATTACTTGATGGCGATTCCTGAGGATGATTGTTAAAATACAGGCAGACAGTACGCTTAGTTGAAAGAAGACTGGGAGCTGAAAAATAAACTGAGAAAAGTGGAACTTGTTCCTTTTTTTTCAGCGAAATGAGCTTTTGTTCAGCTTAGGACAGTTTTGTGTGCAGGTGCATTTAAAAACAAAATGCAAATCTATAAATATATGCCTGATTTTCTTTACTCAAGCACATTTTCAATTCTCAGACGTAAACTTCAAACAACTAGAAGATAGCTAGGCAGACTATTGATAATATTTGCGAACGTGTTCCTGCACACTTCCCCCGATCTTCAACGATGCAATCACTTCATTTGTCTCGTATTTACTTTTTGTCAGCGGTTGTTTAAACAATCGAACCCATCAAAAACGTGTGTTCTATGCGCATTGATGCTCTTCTACTTGTGCTGAATATTCTTATTAGGACAACGGTGAATTTCTTCATTTATCACTTTGAAAGAACTTTTTCATATTAGTCGTTAATGTCAATCTTTTGTCCATGTAATATCAACAATCGGTATTCTCTAAGCAATTTACCTTCTATGTCACCTGAAGCGTAGTCAGAAAAAAATCGTGTTCATTTTCTACCAATTTTTTAAGAACTTAGTTGCCGCAAGTGACACTGAATAATAACTGCATGTGCTTTTTTTTATATTTTAATAACGAATTCGTTTAAAGTCACCGCATTTTTAGGCCTATCTTGCACCCCCTGTAAAGTATGGGCCACACACATTGAATAAATCCGAAGACTTGCCATTGGTGCACTAAAAATGAAGAAGTAACAGTTAGCCCAACAAGCAGGTACGTGCCGATGACATTTGTGCAGCCGATAAGAGCACTAGCATCATCACAAACGGGTGTGTGATACATAAACTGTGTCAGCCCGCACTAGGCACAACTGCTACACTAAAAGAGAACAGAGAAACAGTTAGCCCAACACGCTTCCTAAAAGCATTTAATAAAAAAATCCAAACTTACTAACATCTGCTCCTCTACGAGTCATCTTTTTCACATAGTCAATTTATTCTTCTCTTTATTTTTTAACAAATTCTACTGCCGTAGGTATTGTGTCCGATCATTCGTGGTCCATTGAGCAACTACAAAAAAAACAACTACGTAATGGGACAGGCGACGACGGCTGCTAGAAGGCCCCGAAGTGAAGTAAGGCCGACGCCAAAGACGACGTGGCGTATATAGATATACGAGAGATGTGAACGCTCGACTTCAGCGTGATTTTCTGCCTTTGGAGTGTGTGCATTGATGTCGTGTCTGCGACTGTATGATTTGGCTCGAAACTCTCTGCGCTAAGAATGTACGCCAATACAACCTAGCATCACCGATCTGAAGCCTAGAAACGACAAAGCAGCAACCTATAGAAACAACTCCCGCCACCTACCTGATGCATAAAAACTGCCTTGAAACAACCAGATTAGTCTAGAGAATCGCCTAGTCCATCTGCTTCACGCATCGCGTGCCTCAGTGCATGCTTCACCAATTTCTTTTTCAGGTAAGCTATGAATAGAAGACGCAGGTAAATACTTCTTACTTCAGGAATAATGTTGAGATAATGTGATGAACGCAAGTAGGTCATCATTCGGTCAGCAATTATTTTAATGTAAGTGCATATGCTTTCCAAGCAGAAACCTGGAGATTTACAATAAGGGTTCAGCTTAAACTGAGGATGACGCAGCGAGCAATGCAAAGAAAAATGGTAGGTTTAAGCTTAAAAGACAAGAGAGCAGAGTGGATTAGGGAACAAACGGGGGTTAAGGATATCATAGTTGAAATCAGGAAGAGAAAATGGACATGGGCCGGGCACGTAGCGCGTAGACAGGATAACCACTGGTCATTAAGGGTAACTAACTAGATTCCCAGAGAACGGAAGCGGGTTAGGGGGAGACAGAAGGTTAGGTGGGCAGATGAGATTAAGAAGTTTGCGGGTATAAATTGGCAGCAGCAAGCACAGGACCGGGTTAACTGGCGGAACATGGGAGAGGCCTTTGTCCTGAAGTGTACGTAGTCAGGCTGATGATGATGATGATATTGATGATGAAATATGCTTTTCATAATCCTGCCTTATAAATTAAAACCTAATAAAGGTAAGAAAAGAACCTCTCCTAAGTATTGGAACAGGTGCTCGCAGTTTAGGAATGAACGCCCGGGAAAGAAACCAGCTGTACTGTTCTTTTTTTCGAAATAACGAAATCGTCTTATGCGTGTTCAATATTCTATATTGCAAGCTCCGCATCTTAGACGTGTAGGAATATTTATAACAACAACATCTCTTTTAACGAAGGCAAAATAAAGGCATACAACTACATTTTTACCACGCATGTTGATTGGAAAAGGCGCCATCTCTAGTAAAATACGTCACAAATAATCTAATCACAAACGTACTGCAGGCCCGTTTAGCGTATCTATCTATCTATCTATCTATCTATCTATCTATCTATCTACACAAATCCAAACCTATTCGAGATTGTGGATTTTGCCACTCATGATGTCTAAAAAATCTCTCGCTTTTAAAATCACTACCTTGTGTTGGAGGGAAAGGCGGTGCGTGGCATAGTTTCACCACCACTTCTGAGGCACGTAGTTTAAGAGAAAGTGAAAATCCAGTTGTACTACGTGGGGAGTTTTCTGTCACGTGATTTTTACCTGTCGTTTTACAGTTTATTACCTTACTGCAAGCTGCAGCTGCTTCGGTGACGCTCTCAATATCGTGAATCGTGAAGGTATACGAGCACCACAGATGTTTTTTTTTTCTTTTTTTTTCAAAGATGGTATTACATTGTCACACGTTATCGCACACCACGAAACAACTAACTTTCACTGAAATTGAGAGCTATATAAGCAAAACTAGAGAGGAAAGCATTCTGTGAACAAAAAAGGGTCATTTCTAAGACAATAAAAGCCTGCTGGAAAGTTGACTTCAAGAGTGTTGTGAATCATTGGCTTTTGTGGCCCTGCAGCATGGAGACAGGCGGAATAAGAAGCTTGCACTGTATGTGTCTGGTTGAGCTGATAAATCTGCCATGTTCTATAATGGAGCGGCCGACCGCGAGCCTGCGAACCTAGCTGGATACAATGCTTCCGTGCTGAATTTCGAAGAGCTTCCAGTGGTAGCAACATCAAGCTGGCGTAATCGTCCATGGTCGCTTCATGTAGAGTGACCCGTTACAACTTCGAAGCGATAAGCAAAAGGCTTCGCTAAGTGTCCACACCGAGCCGGTCAGCGGCCAGTGTGAGTTCATCGCCGGGCCAGGTGACAGAATCGTCGCATTGATTTCGTTTCACGGAATACAATGTAGGTTGGAGTAAAGTGCCGTCCGAATTGTTCACTCCATGCACCAACCGTTCTCACGCATCTATAGCGCGAAAGTGGGAACTGATACGCGGCAGACTGAACCAACGAGCAGCCGCTGGTGAGCACTGTAAAAACCCGGACGGTGATCGGTCTCATTGTTTGGAAGTACAACGTTCCATGAGACGCCGGAGATAGCAGACAGGCATTTTTAGTTTGTGCCGAAGAGAACGAGAAAAATAGCACAGGAGATGCCTTGTGTGGTCAGCTGGTGTCTTTCGTCGCATGGCCGTGCTCCTTAAAAAGGCCTAAAGACGCCGTCGGTAAGAAGCCTGTATACACGTGTGGCACCACTCTCGTTCACCTGCATTTCCCCTTCTTCACGCGTACTTCTTCGCCCGCTGCTGTGTTTGTGCACCGCCGCTCAACGGAAACGATCAAGCTGCCGTGGTTTGTGCGTGCATAGATCTATTTTGTGTACTTGTGCATCAGAAGTGCTAACGCGGGTGGGGCCAACAGGCCGAAGTGTCAGCTACTTAATGGATAATCAAAAGAGTAAGCTCAAGCGAGTCTTCCCTATAGGAGGTCGGTGGGACTCACAGCGACTAGCAGCCCACCCTAATTTTAGGCGTGTGTTTAAACTTTATTGTTCACCAACACAGGAAAACATACCCCTCCTACCAGCACTGCATGGCAGGTCAAAATGATTTTCCTACATATGCCGACTGTCCAAGAGCGGTATGCGTTAACGCGAGCACTAAGTTCAGGTGGTGTTTTATTGTTTATTGGTTGCGTTACTGTACGTGTGCGTCTATGATAATATCTGCATGTGTCATAAATTGTTCCTCATTTGATGTCTGATAAATTCATTCGCTCATGCATTCACAATTGTAACAGTCAGCTTCTTTTTTTTACTACCTGAATTTACCCTCAGAAATCACCTTTAACCTAAAGGCAGCAAAAAATTACTCTATACTCGCTTAAAAACATCAGTGGGCTAAAATAATTACTACCCTTCACATTTTCAACGACTCGGTTAGCATGAGGGTAAATCTTGCCTTAATTTGTAGGTAGTCAAAAAACGCAAAAGGAAGTGCAGTAGAGTACAAGCAGTTTGCCCCCTTTTCAGGTTGTTTCATAATATTTTTGTTATATATATATATATATATATATATATATATATATATATATATATATATATATATATATATATATATATATATATATATATATCTATTCGCCTACGTCTGGGTGTCTGGGTGCTCTTGTTATCACTCCCGTAACTTGAAAGAAACAAAATTTGTATGCAAGGGTTAGAGAGTTTGACAAATCTGGCTCGTTGGTTATCACAAGAAAAATGTGACAATCCCGTCTAATGTGAACTACTTCTTCCAGCCACATGTGACACATACCTGTATGCATACCGGCATAAGTCGTATACCAAGGGTGGGTATGTGCCATGGGTGCGCGGCTTTGTGTCGCAAGTGAATGATAGTTTATTACTCACGAATCGCGAAAAAAAAGACATTGATAATTTAAATGCGAGAGTGTTAAGCAAAAGCGAACATCATCGCAGCATTGACCGCACAACTGCAAATAATAAATGTCAGAGTCCCAGCAGGAATGGAAGCCCAGCGATTTGCGAGGCAATCGATTATTCTACCACAGAGCCAAGTCAGGTTTCGGAACTAATTATCAAATAGACGCTAATAATCGTGAAACGTCAATTGTGGTAGCAGTGCTGGGTATGCAATTTTATAAACATTACATATATACTCCTATGATACAGCAGTCACCTCATGTTGTATTTCAGCGCCATGCACTACATTGATTTGATAAGCAGCGTTCAAGCACAAGCACTACATATCAGCTTACCGCTTGTGTTGATGCTACATTTGTTGCGGTTGGCATTGTTACACGAGTGTGAACAGCTTGTTATATAACACCTAAGATATGGTTTAACACATACATGTTTGTACATTTGCGTGTTAATTATCACTATTTTTTTGAGGTTCGCGCAAGAAAAATTGCAACGCAGTTACCATTCCTACACATTCTTCGCATAACCTCAGTTCCGAAGAAACGTGGGATCTGCCAAATTTTGATGATTCACCAAAACAGACGGGGCAATAAATTGGTATCCTAAAATAAGCTCGTAGTGCTTCCAATTGCGTAGCTACTTCACTTGTAACAAGAGAATGGTTAAGTAAGTCGCAAATTTTCAAGAATTGTTAGCCTGCTCGGTGAAATTTAGGCACAAGGCAGGAAACCGAATAGCGCAACAGTACGCCAAACGTCGAACGGCTTCTGTTAGCTATATTACGAAAATGTTCTGTTTATCTCAAAAAGAAGCACACAGCGTGTGTTTACGTTTGGATCTGTATACAGTAAATGCTGTACTGTGTCCTTACAGACGATAAAAACATGACGTTCAGAGTAATCTTGTCATACATACGTGGTTTATACAGAAACAATAAGACTCGACCACTAAAAAAACTGAGGCGCCCTATAAAACAACGGTAACAATGTCTGCTCAAACTGTCAAAAGATCTGTCTGGTTGGCATACGGGGTTGACATTGAAAAGAGACTAATGCTGTGGAAGAGAGTGCAGTGGAGAGATCCGCATACCTTGTACCACCTGGTATTCTTGAAGGTGCACTGAAATCAAACTTTACCATGGCTTCAAGTATTTTGCCTATCGAAAAGCGACGGCCGCGGCCGGGACCTAAACTGTCTTACTAATCGGCAGCCGAACGTTGTAACTACTAGTCTACCTCGGCGTACAGAGTGGAATATAAATTGCCTGACGCCTTTAGCTCAGGGCATGCCAGAAGATTTAGGCTAATGATAATTTATCTCGCACTTCAGCATTTTTATAGTGGCACGCCATGTAGGTCGCACTATGGATTTAAACATATCTGCCCATATCTCCTCTCGCGTCCTTCCAACGTCTTCCCTTAATCACCAGGGAAGCACTGTGAAATGGCTTCTCGTGCTGTTTTCTCAATAGTTGCCACTTGTACGAAACCCCGATCTGTGCATCGTCGAAGTTCTTCCGCACGGAGTCTAGGAATAACCAACAGGAGAAAAAAAAATACCAGAATTCGTGGTGAGGCCACGAACCGGAGAGGCCATGGTGGGTGAAGCCAGGTCGCTTGAAACCAACCGCACGCAATCGTAACTTGCGATCACCGAGACATTTCGAGTTTAGTTTGGTTTACCTTCTTATCGTATATATCCACGAGGAAACGAAACAGGCTTGCGTGCATTTGGCATAACCTGTCCATTCCGGATCCAAGCAATGTTGCTTTCGCCTATTTTCTTTTCTTTTTTCAACGTGTGCCTTCTCCTGGTTTAACCACCTCGTCTGGCCACGGCATCTTCTCCGTAAGATCTACCGAAGGCTGCTGTGATCCTTTTTTGCGGTGCAGATAAGAAAGTCGCTTTTGCTAAAATGTGTCTTGTGTTCTTAGCCGCAGCTCATTTGCAAGCTTGATTTATGAGCCAACAAACCCGAGAGGGGAGAGGCTGGATAGTTTGACCAAGGAGCCTTCACGCATAAGTGCTGCATGTATAGGCGCCAGTGCTTTCGATATATATCTCTTCAGTGTGAAGAAGAAGAAAAACGTAAACAAACATAGTTTGAGCGCTTTTTGCGCTAGCACGCTGCCAAGTGTAGCTACGTATGTTACTAGTTAACCACTCGTTGATCCAGCGCTTTACATTGGTGTAATGATTTCTGCCATCACGGGGCAAGTTTCTACCAGCGTTAGTATGCGTGCAAGTTCAGTTCATGTTTCAAAATCCTAATTTTCTTGATAAATGTATATTCACAGGTCATGCATTCGCATGATGGGTTATGCTCTCTTTTAAATTCACCCGTGGTGTCAGTTTGTATGATTCTCAGAAGCAACGAACTACGCTAACTTTTACCTGTTTCAGGAGCCATGGAGCAACACTTTGGGCACCCTCAAAGTTCAAAAAACACACAAAATTAGTGCACAATTACATCACTTCTTATACTATATGCACGTTAGAGTTCTTATTGCGATTATGTCTTGAATATGAATATCGGGATACTAGACAAAAGTTTTCCTACCAAGACCTTCAACCAAATCGAAAGATTGGGTACTGAAATCATTAGAGACAACGTTCATTCCCGGTGGAAACACGAGAAAAATAGTGCATTTATTTATTTTTTTCACAAACTGCCGCGTCCAGCGTCTGCGCCGTGAACTAGAGGATGTGGCGTTTGGTGATGTTACAAACACCACCGAACACCATGAAGTCTTCCAGGCTGGATATTTTCAGCCAAAAGGGGTCGCAGGAAACGTCGAAGAAGACAAGCAAGAGGCGGGCAACTGTCCCGCAAGGTGGCTACATTTAGGACTACTGAAATGAGGATGTTACTTTGCATATATACTTTTCTGTGTAAAGTTGTGACAACGTATGACTTGCCGAGCAAAGAGTTGTGTTTTCTATTGGCTGTTCTTCGTCCGTAAGTTCTCTATATTGGAAGCATATGTATACCTTTGTCTTTCGTTATAGACAAGTTTTCATATTAACTTTGTGGTTTTGGACGTAGAGTTCTAGTTTATCATATTGTCATACTTATCCATACTAATTTCAGAATGCGGCGCCAGCAGCTTATGTGCTTAGCCATTCAGTCTTGGGCACTGTCTATACTTTCTGTTTAATTGTAAAAAATATTCAACGTATTCAAGTACTAAGTTGTACAGAGGCGGTATAAATACTGCGGACCACGGGAGCGCGTGTCAAACAGCACTGGGGCGCCTCCTGGTGGCTGCCTACGAAGCTCGAGGGAGCACACGTGTCCCCTTTTAACTACAGTTATACCAGCCTGCTCATTCGCTCTTAACAGCGCTCGCACCGGAACGCCAGAAGAAGCACAAGGTGTCATTCCTTCTGCCCCCGCAGAAATACCAAGCGATGATATCGTGACGAAAACACCTAATTTGTACTGAAAGTGTTACCGGCAATGCTCGATGCGCACCGCATTTTGCACCTAAGTCTCAAAACACTCCGCTCTGCCCAAAACGCATATATCAAAAATCAAACTTTGTGAAGTGGTTTAAGCAGTCACAGCCGAAGTGACGACACCTTGCGCTTCTTCAAGCATACCGGTGCCCGCGCTATCGAAGAAAGCGAATAAGCGGGCTGGTAGGTAAAAAAAAAAAGGGGGGGTGGGGGGTGGGGGGCGTGCGCGAAGTGCGAGCTTTTGAGCTTCGCAGGCAGCCGTCAGAGGGTGCAGCAGTGCTCTTTGACATGCGCTCCCGTGGTACGCAAAATTTTGAAATTTTGACCACCACTCTACCTAAATACGCCGAGAATAAAACGGTGTTGCTGTTTCAATGAGGGAATTAATTGTTTCGTTTATACATTGTCATGAACTTAAGTACAATGATTAGAGAGGCTTCTTTCAATATATTCCGGGAAGGGGAGTATGTCTATGCGAGGCATTCATTCAAATTTTATAGTAAAAAATCATGACTTTTTTGCTAGGTATACTTGCAAACTGCATATTTTGAACACACAAATACGATAAGTTGTATTTTGAACGCACGTTTGCAAAGTAGGCGTCAAAATACAACTTATTTCGTAGAAGGCGTCAATTAAGACTTAGCGTCATAATTGACGCCTACTCTGCAATTTCTTGTGCCTCTCTTTGTTGGGACTGCATTCTATAGATTATACCAGGCAGTTACCGGGAAGATGATGTCCATGAATAGATATCATTCGTCTGTCGTAATCGACAGCATTTCTGTTCACACCGACTTTTTCATCGAAGACATATACACCAAGCTGCTGCCAAACACATAGCAATTATACAACACGTAATAGTAGACTTGATTTGCGTTCATTTCGTACAAATACTTTCAGGCTGCTTTTTATATGGCCCTTTCTTACACTATGTTTCGTTTACTAGTGACAGCCGATTGCTGCTTTTCATTTTGATTGATACAATAAAGGTTTTTCTTTCTCAACGTCTTGTCGCTGGTCGCTGTTTTTGCTCACTGGCGATCGGCTTTGCTTCGCTTCAGTAGACTTTTGCTGTGAGCATTTCCTTTCAAGACTGTTTACAACTAGTGTTTTTTTTTTCTGAAATGTGACAACCGCGGCCGAGATCAAACTCGAAACTTTCACGTCTGAAGCCGAGCACTACGGAAGCCTTAATTCACAGCGGCGGCTCGTTATTTGCGGCTACTTCAGGAGATGCTGGCTCATCGTATTGAACAGCATTATTGACACAGATGCGTACCTAGTACACGTGAATTATTTGTAATAGGTCCGATAATGCTTCTGGAACGATAAATAAAAAATATGCTGTCATATATGTCCTACAGCCACAGCTATACAAAACATCAGAGCTAGTCACTGGCTTTTAAGCAGCGTCAATTAAGGAGACTTGTTTCAATGTGGCGAATCTGCCAGTACTGATCATGCCAATGACAAAAAAAAACTTCGTGATCATCAGTATATTTGTTGAGAAAGCTTTCAAGAGCATAGCTATTTAAGGCTTAGTAAAAAATTTGGTCGCCATCAAAAACCAGAAGTGTGTACGGTCACAAAAAAGATTTATATCTAATTTATATTTACGTAAAATTATTTGATTTAAATCTATCTGCACAAAGCAAAGGGCGAAATAGTAAGACAAAAATAGTGTGAAAGAAAGAAGGAGAAATATAAGGTTAAAAGGGAAAAAATAGGACCATGAAAAGCCGACTTAGTGTCACTAGTGCGAAGCTGTATGTTTTTTGTTCACAGCGCCCACTAAAGGAGACACTCATCTGATTGCGACCCTACAGAAAGCGCGTCGGTTTCCATTTTTGGAGATCTTAATATGGAAATTGTATACGTTTTCGCCAGAAATCAAAGCACGAAATCGCATCTCGAATATATATGAGGAAACCCTACATAAAGGGAATAATCTGGGCAACTTCGTAACCGAGCACGAAGCCAAGAGCTGCGATTTTCTTCCTCGAAGGACACTCTGACAAAACGGATAATTTGACTCAATGCATAATTTGTTTTCCGGTGATTCGAGCAGAAATGAATGAAGACATTGTACCTCGCTCTCCTTGAAGCATATAATTACTAGCTCGCCTGCGAGAATTGTCGCAGATGTCTGATGAAGCTCCCTGTACGTTTTCGGCAAAGACACCCCCGTTCAGCCACTCCTCACGGCCTCTTTTAGTTATTTTAGGCTCGATGATGTGGTCCCATAGTGCTTCCAAATTGTGGAAGTGAAATCGCCCCGAGCACGACAACTATATATGTGTGCGGTGCCAGTGATGGCAATCCTCTCCAAAGCACGGGAATTTCAAAAGAAGTGGCTTTTTTTTCCCTCTACCTTCTTTGGAACTGTGCTTGCCGAGTATACCACGAGTCGAGTAGTTGCTTGTTTTTCCACGCAAAAGACAAAAACGTTCAGAAGAAGACAAGGACCAACCTACACTCTCCTGTAAGAAAAAAGTGCAGTGCACTGAACACGGAGTTTAGTGTTCGGAGCAGTATTTCTAGAAAACGAAAAAAAAAGGTCGCGCATTGCTTGTACGATGAATTCTCGTGTGAATATTGTGGAGTCATTTATATTGATGCCAAGGACGTTCATACACAAAGCTGGTAGCATTATTTTGAATACCTGCGAAGGGATACAGTGTATTGGAAAGTCGTGGCTTTCTCAACGGACGCTCGTGCGCAATGCACAGTTGTATTGAATCTGCTGGTTGATAATATACGAGGTTGTGATGCGATACTCAAGCAAGCAGGTTTTCGGTGGAAGAACTCGGAGGAGAGGGCCTATCTCTGGAGACCGTCGAAATAGCTGCACGCACATCCTGGGTGGCATCATCTCGCATCCTCCTGGCAGTGCGTGCAGTGCTAGCGGCTGGGCAAAGATACGGTGGCATATGCAAAACACACGCTGTTGTTATCTCTGACCCCTTACTTAGGTATGCGACGCAACACCCTTTCTGCTTCAGATAAACGAGGGTTTGCCGAGTCCACGGAGCCAGCGGGTATTGCGTGGAGCGACGCACTTGCATGAAGATGTGAAGATATGCTTTATGCACTGTGCTGCGTGCTGGTGTGTCCGTGCCTTTGCAGCCTATCCGCTGTTCCCGCCTTCCCTCAACACGTTGCATGGCAGGCTGATCGGACACTGCTCAAAACAAAACGAAAAATAGACACACAAGAAGAAAGGCCAAGTTCAGTCGGGCCGTAGGAGGTATAGAGAAGACCATCATAACAAACTTGCGAGTTCTTGAGGAATTGTCTGAGCCAACAAAAAAAAACCATATAGGGCCACCAGAGGACTCACTAATAACAGGGAAACTCAATGGGCCGGTAACGTACCGCGTAGACGGGTTAACCACTGGTCATAAAGGGTAACTGACTGAATTTTAAGAAAAAACAAATGCGTGAGATGGGAACAAAAAAAAATAAGGTTGGCAGGTGTAATTAAAAGAGCTTGCAGGTATAATGCGGTCGCTTAAGGCACATGACCGGGTGGATTTGCGAAACATGAGAGAGGCCTTTTCCCTGTAGTTGATGTAGTTAGGCTGACGGTGATGATGATCATTGAACTTCGACATACAATAAATGTGATTCTTTCAGCACTCAAGATATTGTCTCTATTATAACAACAGTTTTTATAGCTTCGTTTTATTATTTCATAAAAAAGCGTTCCTGTTTCTTCAGAGACTTGCAAAGAAAAAGAGGTACTTCCTGATATAATTTATCGTATTACGGTTTTACGTCCAGGGGCCCACCTCTATGAGAGGTACTGAAGGAACAAAATTACTTATTTTTTGTTTTTTGAAATTTTCAAGGTCGTCACAAAGGTGCGCCGCACAATCGGTAAGCACAAAGGATGAGGATGAGGGTGAAGAGGAAGGGAAGGGAAGAAATGAAAGACAGGAAGGCTAACGTCCCGTTAGCTTTCAGTGACAAAGGTCGTAACGTAGTGGAGTGTTAGTGCATGTAAACGCAATTGAGAAATAAAAGACGCAGGAATCATCTCCAAAAACAATAACAGTCGGAAAATAGACTTCTTAGGCAAGAGCATGAGTATGTATTACAACCAGTTTCATATAAGAGCTGGAAGTCGTTGTCTGGAGAACAGAAATGCTCGGGGATAGAGCACGAGGGCTAAGCTCTTTTGTAAGCCACAGAAAAGTTCCCTATACATTTATATGGAATCTCTTTTATAGTTCAGACTAATCATCAACCTTTGCAATAATTGGAGCAGGCAAAACATCTTAAAAGCAGAGTGTTGAGATTGAGTGAGGCACTGCAGGAATAATAATACCACATGAAGCCCATCAAGGGGTGTGGAAATGTTGGGGCAGACTGCTTGAGCCGCGTTTAATAACCACGGACTACTGCACTCATTTTACCACGGTCACGTTATATCTCATTGCAGTAAACCACTTGTCACAGTAAACTGTTGACATATTGGAATGGGGTGTTTTTTTTTTCAGCCTAATCTGTTTTTTTTTTCGAATAAGTGATCTAATCAAAAGACTGACCGGTAGTTTTTCGTGCAAGAAACCTTTCCCACAAACGGGCCTATTGTGGGGAAGTGCAGTGACACGGTGGTGTTGGCGAAGCGTGATGGCACCATAGTGTTGTATGAGACATGCTGGTAGGCAATGGTAGCGGTGTTTCAGTATTGAACGGTCGAGAGAAGACGACGACCTCGGCGCGAAGTGTCACGCGTAAAACTCCTGCCCGCCGAAACAAGTGGAAGTTCGCGGGAACGTTTACATGGGCAAGGCCCTTATGAAGACCAATGGGAAGCAGACATGAAAAAGAAGAGAAACAAAAATTGAGCAGCCATACACCATTGGTGCGAATACTTCAGAAATGGTGACCTTGCTCATTTCTTTTCCCTTTTCCTCACTCTCACTTTCATTCCTCTTCTGTTCTGTTTTGCTGTGGAGAAGTTGAGGTACATTTTGCCTCGGCTACTCCATATCAACAAGTTCCGCAGCGAAACAAACCTTGACATACAATGTTAAGTATAGTTGCGCTTCATTTTTAACTGTTGTGCTTCATTTCTGTTTTCTTCTACTTCTTTTTCTACGTGAAAGGGAAGAACTGATTCACATCCTTTGTTAAACCATAATGAGCACAATACTCAGAAGCAAGCTTGTTCGCTGGTATCGATAACTCATATTATTATCATACACGTAATAGGGATACTAAACCAGTTTAAATAGTTTTCAAACAACAATAGCGTGATACGTTGGTACATTTACTACAGTTGTAAGTGAAGCTAGAGGTGAACATATAAATGTATGACCTTAAAGGAGTAATACGATGTTAAAAGTTAAGCAAAAGAAAAGCTCATTTCGTCGGCGTAAAATCATCGTTTCTCATAAAATTGTTTCAAACAGCTTAGACTTTACGTTCACTGAGAAGTGCAAGGCTGCAAAATAATGCTCCAGATAGGAAAAGTGTGCTTAGACATACTATTCTCGATTTTCGCATACACTAGGAGTGAAAAAGCAAAGTGTGCATTCTGCTGCCACGGCTTACTATAAAATCAACATTCTGATGGTCTCCTCTTTTCAGTCGTTGCTACGCTGAGGTCTGTTCATTCTCACTTCATCACATTCTTATTGATGTCTGTGAAACGTTGCCTAAACAAAAACTTCCACTAGCTATATTTGTTAGCATTGTCGAAACTTCAGACTGAAATTAACACCATCGTAGAGAGTACTGTTGCGAGGTTAATTATGTTTGAACAAAGGGACAAGAACATGGAGGAGATATTCGTTAGACACGATAACAATGGCACAAATCCGCAGGTGTACCGGGGTTTTTTGTACAGAGAAAAAAGAGAATACGTCCAGCTTGACATTCGTTTTTTTTTGTTGTTGTTCTTGTTCTAGTTGCTTGCAAAAATCAAGCTTGCCATGTGGAAAGGACAAAATGCTGAAAACCTGGTACGACCGAACTCATTTGCATGTCAACATCTGCGGCACGGGTTGCCTGGGTGGGAAAACGTCAATCTTTTTTTCTACTTTTCACTCATTTTGTTTTCCTATAGCGTCTCACGACAATGAATCCGTACTTTTGGACACTTCTGTAGACGGCCCCCTTTTTGTACGTTTTTATTTTATTCTTCAGTGAGCCCATCTGCATGATTCCACGTTCCTTTAGCTTTCATGCATCACTTGTGGCGGAACACAATTGAGCGTGGTGGTCGTTTGCATATGTCGAAAAGCAGACACATCGGACGACGACAGCGATAAGGTGGCTCACTCCGGGCCAGATGGAGACCGGCGAGACAACAATGCCTGCTGCCAGTTCACAGACGGACACCTGGGGAGACAAAACCGCGAGTCAGCGTCTGCAACCCGCAGAGGACGAGGGTGGAAAGAAACCCGAAATATACCGCTTGAACGACGCGTGAGGCGACCGTTGTTCAAAATAAATTGTTACCGCAGCGTTTCTTGACAGCACGGATGCCAGCGTCCCTCTGTCACAAGGTTTCGCTCTTTCAGTTTCTGTTTTAAAGACTTCCCACTTGAAAAACGAATTTTTAAAACGATTGAGTGGCCCTTTTTTTAGCCGAGAGCAGGCAGTCTTAGGAATATTTGCATAGGTTGCTGATTCCCAGCCTATGAGTCACACTTTGACAGCTGGTGATGAACAGGAGGTCTTCTAATGAGCTGTAGGCAGCTGAAAGTGTAGAAATGACAGCACTTTCTTTTAAAGAACACATTTCATTACCACATTTCTAAGAGCCAGGGGTTGTTAAACAATTTATCTAACGAAAAAATGAGGTTGGCAGCTTCAAGTATTGACAACAATTCTTGAATTATCAAGTCTTAGTAGAGAATGAGCCGCACGAACAACGTCTCCTGAGCCAAGTATCTAACAATACCATCCTGGTTTAGAGCTCCGCAACTGGAGTTGCCACTCAGCACGAACGAAAAAGAATAAACAAAAACCCGCGCACTGAAATTTATCTTGGCCTCGAAGATCAAGCCGATCACGGGTGTTTCTCGGATATTATTTGGCGAGATGGTGTTAGCGCTGTGCGTTGTAAGACTTTGTTACTCATCCCTTTCTTTTTCCTGAATGACTTTGGTACTTATAAGTATCACTTTGTCTTGAATTTAGTTGTATGCCAGTGCTTTTTTCTCTGTGTCGTCTCTCTTGTGGCGTGTTTTCGCGCTGTTACTGCCACGCCCTTCAATGAACGAACTCGCCTTAAAACTTCGATAAAGAATTCTGATTCTCAAGATTTTCCCGTCGTGAAAATCTACGCAAGCAGGTTCTAGATCAAGCGGTATTGGCCGCGACACATGGAGGAGTCGCCGCATGGTGATGTCGCGCTATTCGCACCGAGTCCAAACCAAGTCGCCACCTGGTGACTACTGGCTGAAGCCCGCCTAGTGTGGATTGCTTCCTGCGTCGTCTCCTAGCCACTTAAGCTTAGCATGTGCACGTACATAATGTTCATCCTTAAGAGGGCAGCTAGTCCCACTGTGTTGGCGCAAGTTTAACTGCTTGTACGATGCCTAGTACTCTCTACAGGCATATTTGGCCTTGCTCGGCCGTATATGCACTTCAATTAGATAAGCTGTTTCGTGCACTTGGCGAAAGTGTTGTGTATTGTCGTCGAACTGTTCCCCAGGATCATTTCGGTGCAGTGGCCGCTTTGTAGTTGAAACACTTCCTGAAATGAACTTTGCCTTGTTCTAAACACAAGGAGCATCAAATACTTGGTGAACGCAGTGTTTTAGTAACGTACTCATAAACAAAGTTTTGCGTTGTTGTTAGGTGTCAAACCGGGGCTCGCTAGCTTATATGTTATGCGACGAGCTCTAATTGTGATAAAGATAACATTTTAGTGTATGGTCTTGGTCTCACAACAGCGATATATTTCTGTCTGATAAATTCTGGCACTTCGGCACCTGTTTGTCATTTAAGGAGAACAGAATATACAAGGACATGAAGCCTTTACCTTCAGTCACCATGCGCACATCTAACAGTGGGCGAAATCTATACAGACACACTCGCGGGGTTAAATCTTGGTTCACAAAAAAGAATCCAGATGGTCAAAATAATCCTCGCACTTATCTCGTAATTATTTTACGTAAAACGTCGTCATTTTTTACGCTATCTTGAGCACTTTTGCGGCATCGTTCTCGACTGGCGGAAAGAGCAGACATAATTTGCTTCAGAAAAGGTTTTGTACTATAGAATAACCAAACCTTGTTTCACCAGTGCCATGCAAATAATCCATCGAAGAAAGTTGTGTACTGAACTGCTACATATTGTACTGGTATTTAAGTAAGAACAACTGCGCTAAAGCACTGTGAGCCTCGTAGCTTTTCTGAATAAACTTAACTGTACTACGCTCATTTCATGGAGAACTGAATAAGCAAAATTCGGCAGAACCAACGTACCTGAAAATCGATGTTATACGAAGCATGGGGAGAAAAGCGACCGTGTTGCAATTTTTATTGAGCAAAACATTATGAAATGACGCTAAATATATGCACAAATGTTGCACGCATAGATATAAGTTAAACAGTTGAAGATGTTTATATCACAGGTTGTTTGGACTAGCACAACGATGCCAACTGTAACATGCGCATTAGCAACACCAGAAGCTGATATGAAACGCTGATGCTCGCGAGGATGGTGGCCCTGGACACTGCTACATCAACCAACTTCAGCGCATGACAACTATCAATAATTGACAATTACCCGACGTGACGGCTGTATCAAAAAAATACTTATGTAATGTTTATAAAATTGGGTATGCCGCACTGCAACTACTATTAACGTTTCACGAAAATTAGCGCCTATTTGCAAAGTAGTTCCAAGACCTGGCCTAGCTCTGCGGTAAAATGCTTCATTGCCACGCAGAATGCTTGGGTTCGATTGCAGCTGGGAACCTTCTTAGCATTCGTCGGGTACACGCTACCGATGTCGGGTATTTTTTAATGCTCGCGCGTTGAAATCGCCCATGTGTTTTCGTCGTTCCTGGGTAGATAATAACCCCCGTATTCACAACCGCTCTTTCACTTAAGTGCTCCTCTCGACTTGAATTCAAGGCGGAGCGTGGTCCTCCACTCAAGGGGCCGCTGTGTTTCATGAACGTTCCTCCACACTTCCTTCGCCAAGGGAGGCCTCAGAAATGTTCGCATCTCTTAAGTGAACTGCATGGGCCGATAAAAGCGCCTGATAACGAGAGTATTTATAATTGTGGTTAAGAAATGCCCATCTCTGTACAATAAATGAACCGTTTTCTTAATTATTCTTTTTTATAAATTGACATCACAGCAAAATACATGCATTTAGAGTTGTAGCGTGGTTTGCGTAAGCCTTGAGCCGGTATAGTTGGTGAAACGCCCGCTTCAAGTCTGGCAACAGTCGCGCCCAGGCAGCTAAACAAAGAGCTGATGGCTTTTCGTTTGCTGAGAGTTTCTACGTGATTAGTTTATTTCGTCTTGAAGGCGTCTATTATTTGCCGTGTATATTTACGGTAGTGTCTGCGTGTGTGTTGTCTAGAACTCCACTTTCGCCGGGGTGAGTAACGAACTATGTGAGTGATGACAGGAAGCGCACAACAGATCATTTGTTGCTTAGTTGACTTTCGCTTTGCTCAGAGCCCTCTGATCACTAGTGTAGCCACCGAACGCATAACGCGGTGGAGTAATTTTTACTATATCATATTAGATTGGCGTTTTGGCTTTGCTTTGTAGAATATGATTGCTAGGAGTACATCTTGAAAATGATCTTGGTGTCGGTACTGCATTCCGAAGCCTTGGCAATACATAATTTCTGGGAGATGTTTTATTATTGGAGAAAGTGTCGTCAAGAAGCGAAAAATTTTACTCTGCATATTTAACGAAGACGAGTGCAAAAAAGTGATAAAAAATGCGGAAGTACTAGTATTGCAGTCATCGCGGATATATCTGCTTAGAACCCTGTAAATAAAATATCTGCTATTGTTGCAACATTAGCATGTCTGCACGCTGGAACCACGCCATCTCAGTTTCGTGGAAGGGGAGCGGTGCTGCTGTATATCAAACAAGTTTGATTTTTGTACAACTGCTTCCTGTTAGAATCGGAGAAGTCGTTTTTGTGATCCTGTCTCATCCTACAAAGACACACATGGCGATAATTATGTGTCATTAAATGAACAAAGCCGAAATTCCCAATGGCAAAATGAACCTTTATTACATGTGACTGATTAAAAGCAATGTGGCAAACACAAGAGTGCAACTGCGAAGTGTCCATCAATCAAGCATATACAGCTGGCACACTGCCAAGATGAAGTTCGAGCTTGTAGTTCATCATAAATAGGGTCGAGGTAGTAGACCCTTTAGAATGCCAAATACAGTGGAGCTGCGCGCTTTCACTGCATACTTTGTCCTTTTGTATACAGTCGTGTAAACAATGCAACGCATTGCTAATGCGGAACGTTCTAGGAGACTTTTCTTTTGTGTTCTTTTGTGTGCAGCCTGGCCCCTGCACAAAACAGGCAAGAAATAATATTAGAAAAACGCAATGGCTGGGAGACCAAAGCCGAATTCTTCTTTACTTCTCGTGTTAACACATGCATCAATATTTCTTGGGTTAATGAACAGACATGGTTGAGCTATGGAGCTTTGACTATTTTGGCACATGATTGGCTCGGGCACTTGCGCAGCTGACCAGGCATTTGGTTATGTAATTTCATTATCTAATTGCACGAATCAATGGCTGTTTAAGCCATATAATGTAGGGGGGGGGGGGGGTCCAGCAATATATGTTAGGGGAAGAGGTTCAACCATCCAAAAACAATCTTATAATGTATATGTTGTATTTCTATATCGTATGTTTTCGTTTTTATACGACACTCCATGCATTCTTGCGTGCGTGCACGTTTCACAGAGCACGAGCCTCTGCTTGATTCCCTAAAGCTGGATGTGGTTGTTCATTGGTATTGTGAGCTGCATAGACACTGTATATCGAATCTATGTTTCACGCGTAGTAGCAACAACAGCACACTTATTGGGCCCCATTGCATTGTGTTTTGTTCTTCCTAAACAGTCTCTAATAGTGATCTGACCTGAGTAATGGGAAAAGGAACAAAAAAACAAGAAAAAGGAGAACTTACCTTCTCGTGGATACAGACGATCATCTAACGAAAGTGTGCTTCGCCGTATATTTCGGCTAGGGTAGCAAAGGTTCACCGGAGAGGAAGCCGCTCTGGAGTATAGTGAATGCAGTGCATCGAAAGTTTGCTATTACGTTTCCTCTCAGCTTGTTTGTCAAGCTGTCACGCGACGCTTGAAATGGTGTGGTGTGCAAGCTTCATCGAAACACTTGAAAGCACTGGCATCCGCACTAGGTCTTGGAGCACTCGCACGACGAGTATACGCACGCCCGAAGGCAGGTAATCCACTGGCTCATGCACGAAACACAACACATCACGGCACCACGCCTGCCTGTCCCGGTGACAAAGTAGCCGTTGTCGAACCGTTACAAGACAGCTCCGTAGTGAACGTGCACCGTCACTGTTGAAAGAACGTGGCAGTGGCAGCCACATTGATCGATAAACGCTGTCAAAGCGAGATGGGCTCCGCCATGGACGCGATGTTGGCGCAGAAACTTCACTCGAGGGACGATTCAGGGTAGCTCGACCGCTTCCTCGACAATCTCAAGGAAAGCTTTTTTTAACTCTCCCTTACTCTTTCAACCCCTATTCCCCAACCCCAGTGTAGGGTAGCATACCGGATACTAGCATCTGGTTAACCTCTCTGCCTTCCTTTTTTCTCGTCTCTCTCTCTCTCTCTCTCAAGGAAACGCTCAAGATTTTCTCAAGTGAAGGAAGCGTTTCAAGTGAAGGGCGGTTTGTGAATGGGAAAACACCACTTAAGGAGCGTTTCGAGTGAAGGGTCGAGTGGAGGAGCGTTTGTGAATACGGGGGTATATGACGTACGCGAACGGCCTGTGACATCACTCATGTCTTGACAAGCACCTCATAGTCGTCAAATCATCTTACCCTCTGATGCTAATTTTGTTTCACGCAAAGTTAAAGGGGTGACCACGAGAGAACCCAAATGTAAGCGGCTAGACAGACAGTTGCGCTCAGTCGCCGAAGTATGCTTAGAAGTGCTTCACATTTAAAATGTGTATCCGCACTTGTGGTTACATTACTTCATCGCCTAAGAATGTGGGGTTTCTTTTCTTTTCCTCTCTCTTCATTTAGTATTCAAATTTCAGTCGCGCTACAACACTGCAGTATACATGAGGCACAAGCTCAACCATTAAAACATAAAAAAAAAGAAACAGGAAGCGTGACAAAGCGCGAAAGCGCTGACAGTCACCAAGCACGAATATTTCTTTAAAAGGGTAGATTGCAATTTTCTCACAAGTAATAATCACTTCCGACGAGAATTGATCTATTGAACAATGTATATATATATATATATATATATATATATATATATATATATATATATATATATATATATATATATATATATATATATATATATATATATATATATATATATATATATATATATATATATATATAGATATATATATGCAGCAGTCCACGCATTTCGTTTATCGAAAGTCAGCTCACACCACTAAACAGAAAGTGCCGTAGCGTATACATTCTTATGTGCGCCGTTAGCCGCCTACATCCAGACTAATGTGGTGACGGTCCTGCCGTTACAGCCCGACCTCGGTGCGAATAGCAGTTAGCAGTAGATGGAACGCAAGCTCGACGCGTACAAATAAGGCAACAAGAAATGTCGTAAAGTGCGAAAGCGCCGACCGCTACCCAGGGCGAGCACCCCTTTCACTGGCCGATTCCTTCTTCTCTCAATATATATAACAAAGTTCTATAGGCTTCACATGTTGATTGGGCAAAAAAAGCTCAGATATTACCTGTAAGTGGCAATAAACATGACGGCTGTATCATGGGAGTACGTTATGCAATATTTATAAACTTTTAAAGCCAGTACTGCAACCACAATTGACAATACATGAAAGTTAGGGTCTAATAGAAAAGTATCGCAGTGGCCTGGCGTGGCCCTGTGGTGGAATACTTCATGGCCACTTAAAATGTTAGGCTTTGGTTACTGCCGGGACTCTGACATATATTATTTCCATTCGTTCGGTAAATGCTGCCTATGGCAGCTTCTTAACGCTGAAGCGTTAAAGGTACCCATGCGTGTTCTCGCCATTCGTGAGTAGATATAAAATGTCTGTCACTTGTGGCCCATACCCGCACACTACATACCCACATGTTACAAGATTGTGATAATATTCATGTCATGACGAGCGAGTCATATTCGCCAAACAACCTTACCCTCTAGTACTAATTTTGGTGTACTCTACGGCAAAAAGGTGATAAAGAGAGCACCCAGAAACAGACAGACAGACAGACAGACAGACAGACAGACAGACAGACAGACAGACAGACAGACAGACAGACAGACAGACAGACAGACAGACAGACAGACAGACAGATAGATAGATAGCTAGATAGATAGATAGATAGATAGATAGATAGATAGATAGATAGATAGATAGATAGATAGATAGATAGATAGATAGATAGATAGATAGATAGATAGATAGATAGATAGATAGATAGATAGATAGATAGATAGATAGATAGACAGACAGACAGACAGACAGACAGACAGACAGACAGACAGACAGACAGACAGACAGACAGACAGACAGACAGACAGACAGACAGACAGACAGACAGACAGACAGATAGACAGATAGACAGATAGATAGATAGATAGATAGATAGATAGATAGATAGATAGATAGATAGATAGATAGATAGATAGATAGATAGATAGATAGATAGATAGATAGATAGATAGATAGATAGATAGATAGATAGATAGATAGATAGATAGATAGATAGATAGATAGATAGATAGATAGATAGATAGATAGATAGATAGATACTAGAAGTGCTGCAAGTGCACGAAGAAATACTTCGCACCTAAATCGTAGTTAAAGCAGCTGTAACAATGGTATGGAAGAGGCTGTGCACTACGAGCAAGCCGTAATTGTCCGAGACAAAGTTGTACAGGCCCACATCTACCCCGATGATGATAATGGCCGCAGACAACGCATACGGGGTCTGCAACTGCACTTTGTGTTTCAGCAAACCTTCTGTATATGCGCAAATTGTCCTTAAGTCGCATAATATCAAGGCATACACACGTGGCGTTGTTGTACCTAACAGAAGTGCCAAAAGATTTCTACCATCCGCTGAGCTTGCACTCTAATAGTACTGACATTTTCACAAAGCTTGCAAGACAATGCAGGTATGCCGCAGAACATTGAAATAGTGTTGTAAGAAGCGTGACACTACGTTTTTCGCAAAGCACGGGCGCTTCAATAAACAGTATGAGATAAGACGACTTTGGTATTCGTTGGGCGAGGGCCTAGCGTAGTCTCCATTCTTGCATCTCACTCGCTTTCCTAGTGCTATCTCGGTGGCCCAGCGTACTTTCTTTATATAGAGAGCCATAACTTCTGCAGAAACTCGCGAAATGCAATAAAAATTTCCACGTGTTGTGGCCAACTGGATCGAACCTAATGTGGAAGATATCAATAAAACCCACCCTGTACTTTTTTTTGTTGTCATTAATTGGCCAATACCTTACAATATATGCTAGAGGTTGCCATCTTCCTTTCTTGTTTCTTTCCTCCTTACCCGTATAACGCTTCCCACGCTGACTTACCCTTTCTGTCCTCTTGTTATACATGGCCATGATATGCTTTCTATTGCGTGTGTAACTCCGAATGGCGCCTCAAGATCATATTATACGACAACCGCAAATTAACTTCCTCTTACCTTTCATTTCCTCCTCACCGTCACATCGCTGATACTCAGTCTGACTTTTCTTTCTCACACCCATGCTATAAATATTATCTTATAGTTGACTATGTTGCTCGTGGTGTATCCTGTGTTGCACCAGTGATGACTACAGCCTACCATCTACTGGCGCCTAAACTGCTCCGCACCTTGAAATACTCCTGCTGTCTAAAACTGTTCCTCTTTTAGGCTATTCCCTTCAGTGGCGATTATACGTACCATCTCTTAAAAACATTCGTAATTTGGTAAACACAATGTTACGCTAAAATGCTTAATCGCTCGCAACGCTAATCAGTTGGCTCTTGGAAATTATTGACTCTTTACTCACCCCGAATTGTCAGCGTCTTCTAACGATTGTTATAGATCATTACAGAATCACGTAACTGCAATGTTTCATTCCAAACATGCACTGAATGCATGAAAGCGCATCACAAGATATCAAGAGAAGTCTCCTGCAGTCAAATGTATTAAATGCGCCGTGAAACAATAGACATTGTAAGCCAGGCACGGCGAATGCTCTCGAAAAAAAAATCCGTTTGATACAAGACTCTTTGGTCGAATTCTTAAGGAGAATATACATTTCGAACTACCATTCATCGTTGCAATTACTAAGAGAGCCCAGTGTATCGTCACACGTTGAAGAAGTATAAATATCCACATCATTTTGGCTAACTTCGATCTGCCCAAGATTTATGAAAGCGCATTATTTTTAGTTTGTTTCGGTAGAAATTTTTAAAAAATGCCAGCAGTTTATTTGCGTACCATCAGAACCCTGGTGATGCATCGCTAATCTCTCTACAAACCATGTTCAAAGACAGTTTCTTCATGTAGGGAATTTATCTGCTATTGTGTAAGGAATACCGCCTTTAAAGCGCGAACTGGTCGTCCCCTAGAAGCCGAAGCGTCTCTGTTCTTCTGCACCGTTGGAGCAAGTTGCCTAAGTCCAGGGAAAGTCGAGCGAGTACCTGGGGAGTCTCTACGAGCGTCGAGTCCACGTCCACCATGGGGACTTTTCGTCCCTCGCAGTTGTTCGCCGTTCCCCCTCGAAGCCTTCTGGGGATGGACAAGTCGACGTGGCATCGAGATGGCTGAGCCATGACTCCCCCAGACAGTCTTCGGCGGCCCACTGGGACGGTTGAACGCTGCGTGCAGCGTCAACGACGGATGACCTCTCTGGATGCGTGTGTTGTTTTTCTTGATCAGAGACCTGCGCCGAGCAACGGATTACCACGAAAGCAGCTCAATGGCAGTTTATGTGAATAAGCACACAAGGAATACGTGCAAGAAGATTGGTATGTGGTTTTCAGGAGTGATTTGCAGCCGGCAGTGTTGTGTGAAATGCAGTATCACTGAAGTTATGTGTTGTGAGAGAACTGTGACGCGCCCACTTCGTGCGTTCGACGAAGGAGGATACAATGGATACATGTTTGAGGACAAAACGAAAACGCATAAACAGGTCTGTATTTTTTTTCTTATTGCGCCACAATGCGGAAAATAAGTATCGAATTTACTTAGCTTAAGTAATCTTTCTCGAAATATATTTTAGAGCTTGGAAGTTCGACATATGGGTGCTTGTTTCTTGGCGGCCCGGCTCCTACCTAAATGTGGGAGATTTTGCATCTGAACGGCGTCATCAGTTAGGCGCAGCAATAAGCAATATGGAATAGCTTTTAAACGAGATCTATTGTACTCTTTAGCTCAGTAGCAGTGCAGTGGAAAGCAGGTGTAACTGAACGCTTTCTACACCACACGGCAGTGTTTGAAAGATTTCGTTAATTACACGTTCAAAAGTCTAATAATGACTCTTGTACGATGTGATTAACGTAGAAATACTAAGTTTAGGCGCAATCACTTGCATGACAATGGTACTCTAAAATGAGCACACCTCTGATAGCAGTGCTTTAGAGTCAAAATTTGACGATTTCTGTTCTTGATATTCTAAGATTTGCTAACAGCAAATAACTAGCCAGGGACACTAATTCATTTTACTAGGTTGCGTCCTGATGAAAGAAGTTGACCTGCAGAAACGCTCGACGTTGTCCCTAGGGTGAGGCCCGTCAGCAACCCTAACCCTAACCAACTTCGGTACCGAGTTCTGTAGCAAAATATACAGCTTTGCTGGTCACCCAAGCACTTAAAAAGTGTTTTCCTGTATTGCATAGGCAGTCGAGAAGCACATCTTCGTGTAAATGCAGGCTGCATTTCTTGACTAAAAAGCTCCTAAATTTTTTGACGGACTTGACGGATGTTCTCTTTGAAATGTGGCCGAGAATTTCTTTTGTATCGTCTATAGAAAAAGAACAGTCAATACGAGCTGCACGGTGTGAGTTGGTGTGCTGTAGAATCGTCATTGTCAGTTTTCTACAGGATTCTCACCTGGGAGTAAATTGTGCACTTTTTTTATATAGCCCAGTAATAGTTGGTAAAATTTGTGATAAAGCCATTTTACTTTTCATTTCATTTGCTTTCCACTTTAGGCCAGATTTAATTAGGTTTTGGGTGTTTTACATATCCTAATTATTCGGTGACAGCTAAAACAGTCAACCAGTCGATAAGGCAGGTTAACTTAGTCCTTTGAAATTTTCGTTTGATAGTTGGAATGTTTTGTCTCTATTAGCCTATTTTCTTAATTTCTTATTATTCACATGTATAGTTTTAACTTATATTGAAGACAAATTTCAATGCGCACAATAAACATGCAACAACTTTCCGGCTACTGCGTTACCTTTGAAATATGGTATCGATGGCGTGATAACAATCACTAAATCAGCGCTATTTTTGCACTTGCCATATTTTCTGTCAATAATTTCAACATCTTCAAGTGTACTCTATTCTAGATTTATATAATATATGCATGATTGCATCGTTCTCAGCTGCAACAGGTCTCAATCTCGGTGCCTAAATAAACTTTTATTATTTTGGCATACTAACAAGTCTTATAGGAACTTAATACGAATGTACGTGCCCACTTCGCATTTGTATATTTATCCTTCAACAATATTTTTTGTCCTCGAGAAGTATCCGTATAATTTTTCTTCTGCTGGCATAATTCTATGTATCGAAGCTTCAATCAGGGTAGTATAATGTCTGTTCCTGTAAAAACTTCATCAATTTACTATTTGAGGTTGAATCCATGACAACTGTGGCAGACACGCAGTACAATCACTCCAATAATATCAGTTGCCTACGATTTAATGGTTTCATTCTATTGGAGACTTTCACTCAAATTAGATGAGAATATGCACGCACTAGCTCATCTTGAACCATTGGAAGACTGCTTCGGTGCAAAGCACAATGTAACAACTTTATATTATTGACAGATGTATGATCTCCTGTGCTGTGTTACATATCTTTTAAAAATCCAGCAGATCTCACGTACCTTGGGAAGTGATGTTATGCGAAGCATGGGGGTGAAAAGTGAATGTGTCTAATTTTTTTATTGAGCGGGGCGTTATGAAATGGCGCCGAATATATGTGCAAATACACGCACACGCACGTGTTTAACAGCCACATATTTTTTTTACATTAGCAGTTATTTACAGTTGCGTAAGGATGCCAGCAGCCACATAAATATTAGCAACCCTAGAATCGATAAGATGACATGATCCATTGGTGTTGGATCTGGCGCGTTTGGGGACAATAGCCCTCAACACTACTACACAAATGAATTTAGCGGATGGCGCCTAACTATGAGTACACACATAATTTCAGAAAATTTGATAGCAAATACTGCCGCAACAGTTGACGTTACACGAACATTAGGGTCCATTTAGAAATGTATATCCGATTGATATGTCGGGTTTAACCTCCCAAAACCACTCTATGATTATGAGAGACGCCGTAGTGGAGGGCTCCGGAAATTTAGACCACCTGGGGTTCTTTAACGTGCACCCAAATCTGAGCACACGGGCCTACAACATTTCCGCCTCCATCGGAAATGCAGCCGCCGCAGCCGGGATTTGAACCCGCGCCCTGCGGGTCAGCAGCCGAGTACCTTAGCCACTAGACCACCGCGGCGGGGCAAATGTATATCCGAGGTCTGCCTGACGCTGTGGTAGAAATGCTTCATTACCACAAAAAATGCTAGGGTTCGCTTCCTGCTCGTACACTGACATATATTGTTTGCATTCATCTGGCCAAAGCTGCCCACGGCAGGCTTTTTTTCAAGCTCAAGCGTTGAAGTTGCCGATGTGTTTTCTCGCCATTTCTGGGTACAAATAAAAAATCTATTACCTGCGGCACATACCAACGTTACCTAACGTTATATAACCGCCTCCGGGCATGTGGCACTGTTTTTAAATGCGACGCATAATGTTGCGTACTTTAGGCATTTTGTGCATCTATCTATCTATCTATCTATCTATCTATCTATCTATCTATCTATCTATCTATCTATCTATCTATCTATCTGTCTGTCTGTCTGTCTGTCTGTCTGTCTGTCTGTCTGTCTGTCTGTCTGTCTGTCTGTCTGTCTGTCTGTCTGTCTGTCTGTCTGTCTGTCTGTCTGTCTGTCTGTCTGTGTATTTAACTATCTAGACGCTTACGGCTTGGTGGTCTCATGATCGCTACCTAATTTGAGTAAAATTAAAATTGGTATGGGAGAATAAAATGGTCTACAAATACAACTCGCTAGTCATAACATAAATAATGTCTCAATCGCATCGCGAACGTTGTCAAACACCCCCCCCCCCCCCCAAAAAAAAAAATAACAGTGAAACATTCCCTGGGGGCAGCTATGTGCCACTGCCATGTACGTATGTGCCACAGATGTCTGTCAGTTTGTCATCTAGGGACGGTGAGAGCACACATGGGTACTTTTAACGATTGACCGTTAAGAAAAAGTGGACACGGGCACCATTGACCAGACCAATGCAAATAATAAATGTGATCGTCTCAGAAGAAATCGAACCTTAGAATTATGCCTGCCAATCAAGTATTCTACCACAGAGCCTGTTGCACATTGTGTAGAGGACGAGGAGCGACATTACCTTCATCGGGGATTAAAGCAGTGCATTGAGAAAAGTGCTACATAAATTCATTCAGGCAACCGGAAGGATGCGCTGCTAGTGGTACTGCCAGATATATCCAATTCTTTGTCCCCCTTCCTCATTCTTGTTAATTTGTTTTATATATTCTGGTTTATCGCATTCTTCTGCACTTTTTCAAGTTTTTTTAAAGGAACTTTATTATTGTTCCTATCTAATTTCTCTTTCTTTTTTAGCAAGCGCTGTAAAAAAGTTATCTATTATGAGGCACAGTGTGGCCAATCCCCCACGTGGGTATGAGCTAAGATCTCCTAGGCGACAAGACAAGACAAGAAAAGAAGAGGTTGACTGGGTGGGCTTCGCCATGAGCACGGCGCCTCGTCCTTTTATCTACATTTTGGTGCAGTGAAACGCAGGAGAAAGAATCTTCGGAGGTGACACGGAGTGGACTTCACGAATTTCGACCGCCGTCGTAGCCTCAAGGACTTTTGTGAAGTCGCCGTGGGTAAAGCTGATTTGTGAGGCCTAACCACCGCCGATAACCTGGGAGCGCGACTTCGATTGCAACTGAGACCACTAGGAGCACTAATGGACTGACGTGAGTGCAGGCATCGTCTGGGGGTTGGCGAGGCGGGAGCCCTCCCGTCTACTTCGGCTTCATCTTGACTCGCCCTTTACAATGACGGCCCGACATTCACAAGGCAAGGCAGTCCATAGGTCAATGAAGTACATCTTGGCAGTGCAGCCTCGTGAGTGCAGGCACCGTCTGGAGGCTCGCGAGGCGGGAGCCTTCACATCTTCTCCGGCTCAGTACTGACTCGTCCTTCATGACGATGGCCCGATATGCACAAGATCACGCAGAACGACAGCCCTACAAGTGACAGATATTGGTAGTGCCAACCTTCAGCGATGGATGTCGTGTCGACTCCGACTTCGCCTCATGACCCGGCTTACCAGTGACTTCTCACGTTTCCAACACTAGACCGGATCATGGAGGCCCTCTATGAAAGGCGGAGTCAAACACGCAAGGCCGTCACGCAGGTCATCGCCGACGTCGAACGTTTTGGGCAATCGGATTACCCACCAATCTGTGAGTTACGACGTATTCACCGAGTTTTTATTGAGCAATATGAGGAACTCAGAAGAATCGACCAGGAACTAGGGGATGCACTTGACATCAATGATATGGAAGCCGAGATGTAGGAGATGGAAGTTTATGAGCGTCAGATCATTCTAGCGAAAGTCAGAACCGAATATAAAATCGCCGACGCATTAAATGCATGGCAGGCTCGTTTGGAGACAACAAGACTGCAGATTCAAACGGAAGAAGAAAGATATGCACTCACTGCGTCTCCGTCACCACCATCCAGCCAAGGCCTATTAGACAGCAATCTTGTAGCACAGATGCCAGTCGAGTCAGCCTCAGGACATATTCTTGAGCGTGAAGTAAGTCAATCGATCAGGACCTTGGCTGAAGTAACGACCATCGAAGGAGCCTGCGCAGAACTACCACTACTTACAAGGACCCGGCCCACGCTTGCAGAGCTGTCGTCAGCGTGCCATGCCCATGAACCTGTTGCCAAGACGTCTACAACAACTGCGGCGTTCGAGGTGGAAGGCATTCGCATGATTGAAAAGGGGGTAGACTTTGTAGACCCAAAGGGCCATCGACTAGATGCTGAGGATACATCCAAGCCAAGGCTGGCATATTTAGACTTTGTAAAGTCCTCATCGCCCTGCGTACAAGTGCCCGATGGGGGAAAATGAAGGTCAATTCTCAAAGCGGCAACAAACAGATGAAAGAAACAAAAGGCCACAACGAGACAAAAGCCAGCCCCTTGCGCTGCTGAAAGCTTAGGTTCTTCGAGAAAGCTACAGAAGCTAATATTTAATAGAGTGTGCTATAGGCACATCTTATTTCCACAAAGTTGGTAAAGGCTGACTCAGCACAACAGCGGCGAATGAGAGAGACCAGACGAAGGCGGAAGCAGAAAGGTTACAAGGTAAATGCAGCAACGAACAGAAAGCAGAGGAAAAAGTTACTCACACGATATCTTTCTGGAAGAGTATAATCTGCGAATTTTCATGCCAAGGAAGTTTGCTCAACGACAATGCAGGTTCATCAAGGTCAACGCACTCAATATCACGAACTTGGCACAAGCGCCACAAACACCACTGGAAGATCAAGTGCAGGAGAAGACCCGGATGATACTACTAGAACTGACGTGGAACTCTTACTAATACTAACGAACATATTGTACTCGGACTCACGTGAGCGTCCAGTTTTTCTTTGTCGTTAGGTGCTAATGTGCGGGCGTGGAGGATGTTAAATATTGTGTGAACGAGAAAGAGCGCTATATCATCATTAGGAGAGAACCAGTGCTCGGAATAAAGAAGAGGTCGACAGGTGGGCTTCACCATGGGCAAAATGTAGGGAAAAGGACGAGGCGCCGTGCTCATGGCGAAGCCCACCCGGTCAACCTCTTCTTTGCTCAATGCACTGCTCTGATCCCCGATGATGGTAATGTCGCTCCTCGTCCTCTACACAATTTTAAACATCCTCCACACCCCCAAGTGTGGCTTCACGGTGAACAATATCACAGTTGCTGTAAACACTAAACACACAATGTTCGTCACTAATAGTTTGTGGTACAAGTCAATCTACGTGGACCAATCCACGTTTGCTCTTGCACCTGGTTTTCCAACGGTGCTTCCGACGCTTGTTCCAGATACGTGCCTTTGAACGCGTCGAATTCGGTGAACATGCGCTCTCGATGATCAGGTTTCGTTGGCAGAAAAATAGTTTATTGTGCGAGCTTCTGGTGTAGCCAGGTTTGAGAAGTTTTGCCTTTGAATTTCTTGCCTTGACTGTGTTCACCATGGAAGCATAATCTTTCTTCCTCCATCCCGGACATGATTGTTTCATTCGCCGTTTTGGCCCTGTCTCAATATACTTAATCGGTAGTGAGGTAGCTTGTACGGTTCGCATTTTTCCCCCTTGATGTTTGTAGCTTACTCGTAGAGCCCATGAGACTATATAATTACAGGCAGCAGGCTCCTCTGCCCTCACAGTTCTTCTCTTGCTCCTTTTCGCTTGAATGCGTCTTGATTTGCTTGTGTCAGACATTTCTATGCGTGGCTGTGAGGACTGTGCAACATCTGAATCTGCTGGCCTTGGCTTGCATCCATTCTTGATATCCCTTGAATGCCCGTTCAGATCTTCTAAGGCTTCCCGCTATTCATTAGTAGAACTTTGTCCCTCCACCATATGCACTTGAGTTGTAACTGTCGTGTCGTTTGCTTCAATAAAGGTGTACCCTGATGGAAGTTCTAAAGTCGTGGGCCAGTTCTTCGGAAGTAGAGGTTTTGTACGTGCTTGGATGCTCGCTACGGTCGTGAAATCGGCGATTTTCCGGCTTTCAGCACGTTCAGCGATTCGTCGCGAGTTTGAGTCGTCTAGCTTCCGTAGAACAAGATTGCTGCTGAAGAAACAAAGTATAGATGGCGGTGCCACAGGCGAAGTGTGCATGTTAGCTTGTACTCCTGTCCAAGTGCTTTGTCTCATGGCCTCCAAGCGAGATTGTCTAGCATATAATACGTCCGCGATCTTATATTCTACTCTGACCTTGGCAAGAATGGTCTGGTGTTCATAAGGCTCTGCTTTCTCCATTTTTTCTTCCAAACATTCGATATTAACAGCATCTTCTACTCCCTTGTCAATTTCCTTAAGGAGCGAGAAATGCTCAATCGAAATCCGATGAATATATCGGAACTCACTTGCTGACGGACACTTCACGTCTACTAGACGTTCAACGTTGGTGATGGCTTCTGTGATGGCCTTGCGCAATTCATTCCGCCTTGCGAACAGGACCTCCAATATCAAGTCCAGTGTCGGAAACATGAGAAATCACTGGCCGGTCGCGTCACTAGGTGAAGTCGCAGTCAACGTGGTGTCCGTCACAAACGCTTCGTAGCACGAAGTCGAAGCACGAAGCAATGTCGCGGTGTCATGCTTCTTGAGCTGCTTCTCGGGATTGGTTTGGCTTCGCACATCAGGTTCAACCAACGGCGGCTTCACAAAAGTGCTCGAGGCTGCGACTGCGGTCTAAATTCGTGAAGGCCGCTCCATCTCACCTCCGAAGGCCCTTCCTCCCTGGTGTCGGCACCAAAATGTTGAGGAAAAGACGAGCCGCCATGCCCATGGCGACCTCTTCTTTATTCCGAACACTGGTGCTCTCTTAATGATGATATAGCGCTCTTTCTTGTTCACACAATACTTAACAGAGCCACGGCAGGTCTCGGAACTACCTTTCAAATAAACCCTAATGTTCGTGAAGCACCAATGGTTGTTGCAGTGCTGGCTTTTCAACTTCATAAACATTACGTATGAACTTCTACGATACAGCCGTCACGTCGCGTTAACACCAATTGAAGACAGGTGTCATCCGCTGAGAGAGAGAGAGAAAATAAGGTTTAGTCAAAGGCAAAGAGGTTAACCAGATGAAAATTTCCTGTTTGCTACCCTGCACCGGGGAAAGGGAAATGGGCATCAAAAGATAAGGTGGAAAAAAAGAAGAAAAAGGGGTGGTTAAAGAAAAGAAAACAGAAAGCATGCACACACTCAAGAACTGGAATGTCGCAGCCGTTCAGCGAGTCCGGTTGAGCGTAGAAACTTCAGCAACGTTTTCATGGCTATCTAGCTTGAAGGTGTTAGCACTCGAAAATTGACTGAATTTATGTGGCAGCTCCCAGGCTTCGATTCACGCAAGAAGTGCATTATATTAGCTTGACGCTTCTGGGGTAGCCAACATCCTTGTTACTGTTGGCGTCATTACGCAACTATAGACATCTGGTGATATAAAACATATACGACTGTTTAACGTACGTCTGTGCCTGCAATCGAACACATCTTTAGCGCAACTTCGTAATATTTCGCTGAGCAAAAAAATTACAGCACAGTCACTTTCCATGTGCATGTCTCTCAGGAGTGTTTATCGACTGCATTTATTTCATTTTACAGAGAATCTTGAGAAAGCTTTCAGACGTGTGACGTGCACATTCACTGATTCCTATTGTTTAATAATATTTATATAGAAGGTTTACAGGCTTACCGTCCCAGCGTTTATCATAGCCTCTGCTCACTCCTTTTTCTAGCTATACTCTCTATAGGTGATTTTTTGGTCCATACAGAGTTACACTCACTGAGCCTGAATCTGTTCTACTAAAAACATACCCTGAAACTATGCTGTGAAATGCCTTAAGTTGGGGCCCTCCACTGCTCTGGAACAGCACGAACGTTTGACCAGGACGATGTCAGAAATTTCGTCTCGTCATAAAAATACCTGGTCATTTTAATAACTTCGTAGACACAATGTGTACGGACGTTAGCTTATGGCTGACATCCACACTGTTGACGTCCCAAGGTAGGCGTTTCCACGCAGATGATCTTGATCTGTAAAAAAGGATGAAGCAGAATATTGCTTTTTTCAAGTCAGGATGAGTGCATTGACTCAAATTTATTCTTTCAACCGTTTGTGGCTGTATGTCAGTCTTCCTATTTCTGAAAAATCAGATTCTCCCGATGACATCATCGCAAAACCCATTTCCTGTTGCTTCTAAAGTGCCACAGAAACATTTTGATGAAGCTATACGCGACTTCAGCTTCGTAGCATAAAATATAACGAACTACCAGGCGTGAATCTGGAAACGCTGATAGCAACTACATAAAAGTTCGAAGTCACTAGCGACATAAATACACCTGACAGATTTTAGCATCCAATTTGGAAAGACCATTCTACTTATTCGCATTCCTACGAAATTGAGTAATGGCAGTGTCAACTTTTCTCTTTCCCTTCCGTTTTTCGCACAGTTTACCACAATATTCTAGTACTCCGTTGCCACAGTTGTGGTTTTACTTTAAATGAAAACTTTTTGTGCGCGAGAACTGGGATGCAATGTCGTAACGACTTACCACTTCCTGTATTGGACTCCAACTTCTCCTATCACAAGCCGTGTGACAAATTGCTCATATACTCAAAACTCGCAGTTGGAGACACTTCCTGGGACATTCTGACTTCCAAATGCATGTGATCAATCAACCTTACCATGCAAAGCGAACCATCCACTACGCAATCACTAACTAGTCCTTCTTTAAACCTCATGTCTCCCTCTCTACGAATAAACATTTGTTTACCCTATTCTCTTTACAAACTTGCTGATAACTAAACCTTCTCGGCTGCTCAACTTTAGGCACAGTCTTTTTGTTCACGATATTGTTTGTTTGTAGTACTTATTTTGTATTTGTTTTTGTCGCTACGTACGTCTCTTTTAAGACTAATCTTCATGCAGCGACGTCGGGGTTCGAGCATTCATACACAAGGGCATTCCACCTATGAGAATTCTTTAGAGCCTTCGAGTGATCGCTTATTCATTTGATGAAGTGAGCCAGCTCATCTATCTTCCGATACTTTAGCAAACTTCATTCCTCTCAAGTGAACGGCCTACTTTGACTTGGATGCTTTCGTTTAGGCAGTTATAAAGCACAACAGCAAATGAAAACTCGCAGAGTCAGTTGAAGTGTTGTTACTTTAAAAATTCTGCAAAGATTTCGGTATATGAAATGTTATTTAGGTGCTTCATTTTCCCTCATGCTGAAGTTGTCTAAGTTTGCATACGAGTTACATCGCTAAACTAACTTTTAGAAAAAAACACTCTGCACACCAGATGCATTTCTAACACAAACCTATATTTTTAAGCCTTTGAGCAAAGTTATCATTGTACACCAGTGTCTGCGAAATTATATCGCCACGTTTTATGGTGTGAATTGAATGCCAGTGACTTTGACCCAGTTATATTGTTACGGAACATAAGACGAACCCGGAATAGGGCTATGTAGCTATATTATGGTACATTGCAAATACTTGGATATAGTTATATTCATGTGCATATCAAAAAGCTTTTTATTGCCAAAATCAGTTCTGTGTCTCCAAAGGCCACGTTCTCAGTAATCGCGCTGATATAGTTGTATTCAAGTGTGCGTCAAATTATTTCGTGTGGACGAAATTAGTTCATTATCTCCAAAAGAGAAAGCTGAATAGGAAGGTTGGAAGGTTAACGAAATATTGGAATGCAATTTCCTGCCCATAAAGATGGATAAATCGGGGCAACAAAGTGTGCGTAGAAGGGGAGATAAAAAAAACGCAACCGTACACAGGAGGAAAAAAAAACACACATTAAGAGTGCTCCGGCTACAATCGTTTAGAGAGGCCGGTCGATCACAAAAAGCACAGTAGCGTTTACAGGGCCTTCTTCAGAGATGAGTAAAACATTTACTCTGCCTTATTACACGTTGTTATAACGTTTAAAGCATGAATCGGATGACCACCGTTAGTTTGTGAGTGCAGCAACTGTGACAAGTAAATTCATTACTTTGGTCACAATATTGTAGCTGAGACATAATAATAGGGCACATAAACAAGAAAATATAGAGAGCTACGAGAAACGAATGACTGACTATATTCAACGATATATTGAGACCAAATATTCCCCATAATATTTTTAAAAAGTGTCATTTTTTAGTTACCTAGCTTTCAAATTATAAAAAAACCCACTGTTTTCTATCCAACCCTTTGAATTTCCGTTAATAGGCTTGAAACAATACAAGCACGCAGAGAACTACAATAATTTATGCCGTCCCAGTGCTTTTTTAGCAGCAACAACACATTCCCGAAGGCTGAGCAAAAAGTGCAGAACAATCCATGAAAAGTCTGGCAGCAGCAAAAAGCAACTTAGTAATCCAGATACGTCAAGAATAAATGCGCTTGTTTAAAACAATGAGCTTGTTCATGAGGGATGACCTCAAGAAAGGAATGTACCACACGTGCTTCCTGTGCAGAACTTTAATAGTTCTGTAGCGTGTTTTCGAAAACAAATGTAAAAATATAGCACTTAAACCACGAAATGATCTTTCATAAAATAATATAAGGTACTTACGTATGTCCCATCAAAGGTATCTGTATCACGGCAGTATCAGTCTCACTGTTTTTTTTTTTTTTGACAGAAAATTTCAATATTTGACGAGTGCCGTCTTGTAGTGCCACACTAGTGCTCTTAAAATGCAATACGGGCATGCCGTTTATGATGGAAAAGTTTTAATTCAAGACATAAGCGCCATAATAATGTCCAAGTGTTTTCACGGCCGCTTACAGAAGAGAAGATCCTGGGACCTTGGCCGACGGCTTCCCATACGTGCAAAGCCACGAAAGCCCTCTTGTACTTTTTGAGGACCACCAAACTTCACGACCGCTTGTGAAAGAACTGTGCGAGGCCGTGCTGTGTAGTCTCGAGCTGACTATTTATGATTCTCTCTCTTACTCCTCTTCTTTTCTGTCTCTTTCCGTTCTATTATTCCCCTTTTCCCCCACCCCAAGTGTAGGGTAGCCAACCAAGCCAAGCTTGGTTAACCTCCCTGCCTTTCCTCTCTATTTATCTCTCGCTCTCTCCAAGTGTTTGTTTCTGTAAAGTTCAGGGGGGGGGGGGGGTGCTCAATGTCTTTAAATATGACACCGGCGTGCTGTCACAACCTAGTATGCTATATGTAAGGCAGTGCTATGTTTGAGGTCGAGGACTGGTTTCCTCAACGTGACGCCTGCATATTTGCGGGGCTAAAATATACGAGAAATCCTGTATTGCAACTGAAGAGCGCGTGGAAGAATCGCAGTAGTGAAAAAATATTCTTGGCTATTCATGATGGCATGCCCTACAATCATTCGTGTATTTTGCTCGTAAAACAACGCAGTAATTAAGAAGTCTCGTCAATCGATGCTCTACATGTTCCCGCATGCAAGTTTTCATTAACTCATTCAGTATGCGTGTACGATTCTCTGTTATTAATACATGGTTAGCATCTGAAAGAATTAATTATTACGAGAAATCAGCGCGAGATTTCCTGCATCGTCAAAACACACGAACCTGCTTTGGCAGTGCAAGCATATTTATGGGTTAAACTTCAGCGTAGCAGCGAAAGCTTGTGACGAGTTGGCTTAGTGTATGAAGCCCTTCACGAAAACTTCATGACATACGAGTACAGCAAGCTTGCACAAGTTAAAAAAGTTTGGGGACTTTAAGCTTCGCCTTTAAGAATCGAACGCGATAGTCCTCAGTTCTCACTTGGTGTATGAAATATCTCGAACTTGCTATGCACCCACTACGTAACCTTATAGGCGCAATAAGGTGTGTGCCTTCTGTAGTGGGTGACCGGTTTCAAACTAAAAAGTCCTATGATAATCATATGTTCTGACTCCCGACGGCAATTAACGCTTGTACCACGTATTACTGTGGCAATATTTTAGTTGTACTGTGAAGCATACATACAGGGCGTGTGATTTTTTAAAGCACGAAAGTTACTTCCACTGTATTTCCAAGCAGAGTAATTTATTTTCACGGCAATCTCAAGCATATGCGTAGCCACGTAGGACACCCGCTTGCCACACAAATTACCCGGGTGCTATCCCCACTCAGAACTAGCAATTTCTTTATTTATTTTCTTGCATCTTTCTAAATTTTTCTCACGCTAAAAATGATGACTTTTCGCTCATAACGAACGACGCCGACAGCGGAATTTCTACGAACCTAGCTCTTTAAAGGTATCACGTTAAAACAGAATAAAATATAATCTGTTGCACACCAGACAAGCATAGCAAACTAACGAAAAGTCTTTGCAGCACAGAAGAATAAATTCCTCACAACCAGCTCAGTTTTATGGGCAGGCGTTCCGAGTGATCCCTCTGAGGTGAGAAAGGCCGGCAGAAGCGAACCGGTTTGATCAGGTCTTCCTGCTCAAGAATGGAGAGCGCTGCAACGCTCTCTGTTCCTTTAATTGTTTTTATTATTGTTAGTTTTTTTCTCATCGACGCGACACTAGAAGCAATACACTTATTGAAGGGGTCTGTGGGCTGGCCGTGGTTGCCTACAATCAAGCTGAGCAGCTATTAGTGAATATATTACGCTCAATAAAGGTGAGGCTTAGACCTCCAGAGTAACTGGGAGCGGCCCAGACAGAAACCGCCCGAGGGGGGAAACGCAGACCAGTCTACGGAGGTCCCCGTACCACTCCTTGTTGTGGCTAATCGGTGCTATTTGCTGTCTTCACAAAAATGGCATAAATAAAGACATAGTAGCATTGAATGCTACGTGATCAAGTAGCACAACGGCATACAAAGCTACCCAGTGTGCTGCATGTGAACAACTACAAAAATAACACCCCGCTTTCCTTCACGAACATTTCTGTTTCGTAAAAATAAACTTTCTATATATATATATATATATATATATATATTTATATATATATATATATATATATATATATATATATATATAGCAACTAAGTTGCGTCGAGGCAACAACAGTAGACAAAAAAGGGTATAAGCTGTACGTGCTTGCGTTTCGTTTGTAATGATAGATTCTCGACGCACGTTATTTACTTATGAATATCTTGAGAATGCAGCGTCAGAGAATAGAAGCAGACATATGTGGCATTTTCTTTTTTTTTTTTACAACAGGCAGGTTCAGAACCCCAAAATGGGCCGAAGTTCGCGCTAATCCAAAAGGCTAAAAAGTAACCTTAGCTTTTTCAGCAGTTGTGATAAAAACGGGGTAATTTCTGGTGGCATAAACTGAGTTTAAAAAGCGCTTCTGAATAAACTATTAGCCAACTATTTCACCCGTGTAAAAGCTAATTGAGTAAGACTCGTAAAACCAGCACTGCATGCGTGAACAATCCTAAGCAATACAACGTATACATGACCACATCCAGTTTGTTTTATTCGTATCCTAGTTGAATCACAATCGTGCTATATTTCCTCAATTATTTTTTCTTGGGCGAGTCGGTGCGTACTGAAGAGCATGATGCTGTAGGAGATAATTTTAATATAAAGATTAAGGGGGTGACTTTCTACTATACTTTATAACTTCTAGTGTCTCTTTTCGTGTTTGGTTCTGCAGTATCAAGTGCGTCTTTTGTTCCAAGATGGTACACTTGAAGTGGAAGACAATTTAAATAAATATATTCGGGGCTGATTCATTCCACCAAGTAATCCCAAACATTGTTATATGAAAGCAGCAAAAAAGAAACTAAGAGGCATGAAGAGCAAGAAAAAGTTTTTTGGAAGGACAAGAGCAAAAAAAAAAAACAATTGCGCCAACACGAATTAGTGCACCTGTTTCCATGCCTGGAAGGAGCACTTGCTTTACACGTCTTGTCATAACAATTACCCTCATGCAACAAAGAACGGCACCAACGAAAGCACAAGGCTAGAATTTTGTCAAAAAATGCTAGTATATAGTGTTCATTCAGTGCCGTTCACACTTCTTTTCTGGAGAAGGGATCAGCACAGTTGTACAGCTTTGCCACGCATACGAATATACATCTTCCTTGTGAAGTAGTTTTATTGTAGCCGTCGAGAAATAGAGTACAGGTCATGACAATGCTTCTTTTTTACGTGGAAGACTTCCCATTCCAGAACAGCTAGAATCGACCGGTTGGATGTTAATAATACCCCAGTGGACAGTGCAGATTACAAGTGATGCAATTTGACAACATTTAGCGCGAACACACGAATGCCGCAGAACAAATGAAATAAAAAAATGGCCCGAATCTGCATGTTACACTGCAAATGTCATCGAAATACTTTAGCCTTGCGTCTGGAGAGAGTGAACAAAACGTTTATTTGATGTTCTACGCAAGAAAATCGGTGAATGGTTTACTGAAGGCGCTGCATTAGAGTGCCTCGAGCGTGTAACGAAGGCGAACGAGCGCATCTAGGCACGTTAGGCACGCGTGCCATCTGGCAGTTATCTTCGAAAACGAAGGCGTGCGCGACCGCGGAGAAAGATGCGCGCCGGTCACGGAGGTGATAAGGTGTAGAATGCAAAGTGACGGGCAGGTGCCACCACCGTGTCGTCGTAGAAAAGCGTTGGAAACACCTTCTTGAGCATCGCGTTGCACTGTCAGCGCAGCGCTTTAAACGCTACAGTCCTTAGAGTTACCTGTGTGTGCCTCTTCTAGTATTAATGCAGACATACAAAACATAGACATGTTGCTATGACGCTTCAGATATGCTCAATATTTGTTTTTTTTAATTGGCAATCGCACAAAGATGAACGCTAAACCTTGAGCAATATTGGTGGGCGCTGCGACCGGGATTGGCCGTTTAGTGCCGTTTTAAAAATCATTAGGGCGGACAAATGGACAAATAGACAGACAGACAGACAGACAGACAGACAGACAGACAGACAGACAGACAGACAGACAGACAGACAGACAGACAGACAGACAGACAGACAGACAGACAGACAGACAGACAGACAGACAGAACAAAAGAACAAAATTTTTCTGTCGAAGGTCCCCAAGAAAGACTATCGTCTTTAAAAGCGCGCGCGTTTTGGTATTATTCTTTGTTACCCTGTACGCTTGACAACGACCGCCGCAGTTTAGCCTTTCACGAATTACTTGCGAACAACCATATTCACTGTGAGAAAATACCTACGTAAGAGCATTTTTTTCTAAGTCGGCAAAGTCACCCGCTAGACACTCACGCTTGTAATCAGAAGGCATGCTTGCTGCTTCACTAAAATTGCGCAACAAGACATTAACAATATTGTGCAAAAGCAGGCGGGTTCTATACGATGACCACACCAATTATTCTGGTACAAACTGTTAACACGTTCAATATTGATTATCCTTACTTACAAAACTGCCCCTCCGCGGTGGCCTAGTGGCTAAGATACTCGGCTGTTGACCCACAAGTCACGGGATTGAATCCCGGCTGGGGTGGCTGCATTTTCAATGGAGACAAAAACGCTGTAGGCCCGTGTACTCAGATTTGGATGCACGTTAAAGAAACCCAGGTGGTCGAAATTTTCGGAGCCCTACACTACGGCGTCTCTCAATCATATGATGGTTTTGGGACGTTAAACCCCACATATCAATCAATCAAAAAGTTTACGTTTGAAGCGTTCAGTGTCCTTCCAGGGCACAACATTTCGGGGACACGATGTTCAATTTATCGTTTCAAAAAATCTACGCAGATCACGCTGGCAAAAAACAATAACGGCAGCGACCAATGACAACTGAAAAATATTCAACAGAACCCACGTACGTGGGAACCGACGTTATGCGAAGCATGCGTAGGGAAGGTGACCTAGTTGCAATTTTTTTGATTGAGTGACACGTCATGACATGACGCTAAGTATATGTAAAAATACGCACAGATATATGTCGAGGCGTTGCAGATGTTCATAAAACCAGCTGTTTGCATTTGCGCAACGATGTCAACTGGAACATGCATATCAGCAGCACCAGAAGCTGATATGAATCGCTGATGCTCGCGAAGATGCTGGCCCTGGAAACTGCTGCATAAATGAACTGCAGCGCACGGCACCTAACCACAATTGACGTTAACCGGACGTGACGGCTGTATGAAAGTAGTGCATATGTATTTTTATAAAATGAGGTGGGCAGCACTGCAACCAGTATTGACATTTCACGAAGATCAGCGTCTATTTTAAAAGTAGTTCTGAGACATGGCGTAGCCTAGCGGTGGAATACTTGACTGCCACGCAAAATGCTTGGGCTCGATCCCTGCTGGGACCCAGAAATTCATTATTTGCATTCATAGGGGGGTCAACGCTGCCTGTTTCGGGTTTTTCTTAACACTGACATTTATTCTACGCCATCGGCAATTGCGTCTACGCTAGCAATGTCTAGTATTTCTTAACGCGTACGCGTTAAAATCGGCTATGTGTGTTCTCGTCGTTCCTAGGTAGATACTAAGTGTCAATCATTTGTGGCACACACCCGCGTACCAGCGGCACATACCCGCCCCTGGGTATGTGCCGCTCTCTGACGGGAAGTGTTTGACGACGTACATCACTGGATTGTGAGATAATTCATGTCTGGACCAGCGCGTCATGTTCGTCGAACGATCTTACCCTCCAATGTTAATTTTGGTTCAGGCCAAGTTCAGGGGGTAACCACCAGAGCACCCAAACTTAAGCGGCTAGATATATAGATACGCTCAAAGTCACTGAAGTTCCCTAAGAAATGCTTCGCATTTGATAGGTTTGATTGGAATGTAGGGTTGCGCGACCCACGCAACCAAGGCATTCCCTACATGTTCGCAGCCAATGGCACTTGAGCGCACCGCATCGGGATAAGCTTTAGGCGTACTTTAAAAAGCTTTGCAACTTGTTGTATCTTGGTACGTTGAACCATTTGAATGAGTTACTTTATCGGTGCGTTTGGATTGATCGCGACACTTGAAAGCCACCGCTCGGCATGTGCCTCAACTTCAAGGGATACCGCACATCATCCTGAAACTCGCTACATAGATGGTGAAATGTGAAGTACGAGAAAATTCAAGAGTAGTTACAGCGGTTACTCTTGGACTGACCGAGCGCGAGAGGTGATGTGAACGTACTAGAATAAACGAGAACGGTTGAAATGGCAAGACAACGTGGAAGCGAGTAGGCAAAAAGCAGTTTCAAAGGGAAAAAAAAAACAAAATAACAGAGTTTTTTTCACGACACCAAAGCAATGAATGCGATAGGTACACATCGGACTGTTAGACGCAGTAAGTCTAGACGATTTAGGAACCATACGAAATGTATTGAACACGGCCCGATTTGCGTTGAGCTGCAGCGTTTCTCGAATGTGAAGCAGCACGTTCCTCTTGTGCCAGGGCACGTATGAGAGCCCGCCTTGATTCAGCGTGCCTAGCAATCCGTTGGAGCCGTTCGTCTATGACAAGCAGTGGTATCACAAAGGCCCAACTACACAGAGCGTTTTCGCCGTCGTTTGTCCGACGTTTCCTTCCTTGTCGTCAGCCGACGTCGACGGTACTGACGGTTGCGAAAAGTAAAGTTTCAGTGCACTTCAGCAAAACGTTCATTCGAGGTTGTCCTAGATATTGCAGTGTCGGCGTCTAAGCCAAAAGCAGCTGGATGATGATGATGATTACCTCATAGACATTGCCCTCACCCACAAAAGGGGATGGGCCAAGAACCGGGCGGCAGGGTGAAACTAAACTCAGTTTGACAAACTTGTTGACATAAAATTTCGAACTATGGGAGAAGCTTGCTTGCTTGCTTCTTCCTTGATATGAGGCTCCCACCCACCACAGGGTATTGGCCATTGAAGCCAGCGGTTAATATAAAGAGAATTTTTTGTGTTGAAAAGGCAACTCATTTTTCGCGTTACACGCCTGCAAGTGGGACATACAAGCTTTGTTGCAGAATGTTTGTTTTATGTCCATTTACAATAAGGCAGTGGTAAATGCTGAATGTCTGCATAACTCGTCGTTACTGAGACGTACAGCATAAGCGGCTTCGCCTAGTTGGTTAACCCAGTCCGCCGAGGAGCGAGGGGTTTGTAGTTGCAGTCCCCGGTGGGTGTCTTGGAATTTTTTTTTCCTCTGGTTAGTTTTTTTTTTTTGTGCCTTTACTAAATATATACATACACATGATGACGGCGGCAACACAGAAGGCAAAACTCAACTGAGAGTATCCATATAACTGCTATCGCGATACAATAAATGCTCCTATGTTTCCGAAGACTGTCGTGGTGTCTTTGAGCACTACCCTAGGATACACCGACGTCAGTGTACGCTGTTTCTCCGACCGCACCATTCACACGACCACCAAGAAAGGATCACTATCTCCTTTAAAAACAGCTCCCCCATTTCACCTGTCGCCATGAAGTTGCTGGTGGCCTCTTTAGTGGAGGCTATATCGCACTGTAGAACATGTTCTACCATACTTGGTTTCTAATTCAAGGAGTAAGTTACATCGTTCTCTAAACATGAAATTCAATCGCGCGAAAAGGCACGAAGGAAACGCAAAGCACTGATCGACATTCATCCCACTTTCTATAGAGTCTCGGTCACTGCAAGAACACCGTATTTCTGCAGCCGAAATTAACGTGCGTCCACTTCTTGTTTATCAGCGTAACGACAAACGGTCGCCTTAGACTCAGAGTGAGGAGCGGAACTAAAAACCACAAATAAACTGTGGCATGTAACATTTCCAATGAAAACTTGTGTTAAAGAGGGTAGACGAAAGCGCGTAGCCTTAGACGAGGAAGCAAAGCGAAGCAAAGCTGTGGAACCGGATATTACATCTGCATAACCCTGCAACGCCTCGTGTGTGGCGATAGAGTAGATAGCCGCCCCTGCAATTGTTGTTTCTTTTGCGGCTGTTGCCGCGCTGGCTAAGAGACGTGATGTACGGCAGTGGAGCGCCGACTGGGCTGCACTTCAGCAAGGAGTAAGGAGAGAAGGCTGTACGGTGACCTTCGCTGGCGAGTAGAGGTGAACGAACCTGCTGTCTGCGCCCAGGAATGGCGCTCGGTGTGATGGCACGCCAGGGTAAGGCGGCACAGAGCCACCCGGGGAAGGGAAAGAAGCCTAGACGTCTAGCGCCCCGAGCGGGCCACTCAACCAGCTAGACACTCTGCGAGGTAAAATGAGCATCATGACTTAACCAGCAGAGCAAAAGGGCGCGACTGTCACATGTGTGCTTTTTAGGTGCATTTTTCAAGTATAGCAAGAACGTGAAGTTCATAACTGACAAAGGCAAAAAAAAAAAAAAACACATGGGACACAAAATGTTGAGAACACAAGCACAAAGCACAAAACGTGAAGCCTACGTGTACATTTTTTTTAGTCAATACAAGTTTTGACTGACGGAGTGTGTGGAGCCTAAAAAAGAAGGTAAAGCCGGGGATGATGATTCGCGCTCTTTCCACAATATGTGCTCCATCAACTTCAAATTTACTGCAGCTGATTGGGCTTACCCGCCGTTTGGCAACAAGTTGCGTTCTTTATTATACCTTGCTGTTTATGACCGTCTACGGATTTAATTGACACAATTCATTTATGTTCCAAATCAACACCAACTTGGGGGGAGGGGGAGCAGTGTTGAATCGTGATAAAAGTAAAAAAGTGTCCTAATTATAGCAATATATATATATATATATATATATATATATATAAGTCAAGTAGATCCTCCAAGAGAACGGTAACAACGGAAGTGTTTAATTCGACAGTTTCGGCCAGAGTCTGGCCTTCATCAGGAGTCATGGCAATACTAAGAAAATACACACTGACGACGCCACTCGCGAAGCACAGTGGAACCTGGAACTTTCTGGATATCCTTTCCTCTCTCGTTTTTCAAACTCTTTCTTTCTTTCTGTTTTTTTTTTTTTTTTTTTTTTTTTTTCGTTCCTTCCCTCTCATTTTTTACCCAAAATACTATAAATGTGAGCGCAAACAGAATGTACCATGACTCCTGATGAAGGCCAGACTCTGGCCGAAACTGTCGAATTAAACACTTCCGTTGTTACCGTTCTCTTGGAGGATCTACTTGACTTATTGCAACGCTACGGCCATTTTCGCCACCATGCCTATATATATATATATATATATATATATATATATATATATATATATATATATAGAGAGAGAGAGAGAGAGAGAGAGAGAGAGAGAGATCTGGCAATAACATCTGCGAAATTCTCAAAATGCCGTCAGCAAATGTACGTTGAAGTTTTGAGGTGCGCGTTTGAAAGAAGTATACAAATTAGCATCAATACATGCGTATTTTCAATGTTGTTTCCATTTACTAGCACAAATAGTAAATCATAGTACTTCGTTAGGCAAGGTAGCTCAAAAATGAAATGACGGTATCATCTATTGGTTGAAAACAATATTGTTTAACAATATGCACATGGTTTTTCATGTTATTTTTACTTTGAACAATGAACAATGAACATGCAGCTAAATGTTTCTACAATGAACATGCAGCTAAATGTTTAATTCATGAAAATTTCTGTAAGGGCAAGATTTGCTGATTGTCGCGCATTGAGCGCATTTCTTTCCAATACTGTCACAAAAGTAATTTAGCTAGTGTCAATTGCACGGCCGAGCATGCCTGCTACAGCACTACGACGTCCTACGACTGCTCCCTCGTCGGCAACTCTACTGAGCGCGTCTGTACCAATAAGCAAAGGCAGCTGCGCCGCCATTAGGAACGGCGTATTTTCAAACAAACAGAAGCACGAACCAACCCCCTCTCTCAGCGGAGCGGCCGCCATCATTAACCCTCACCGGAGAGGAGGATGGCCTCCACCGTCTGGCTCGAAGCACTGCCGAGGCAGCAGCCGTGGCCATGAATGTCGGTGATACTTTGTTCTAAGTTTGCAACATGGGACCCGGAGAAACGGCGCACCATCAGGCCTTGTTGTTTCTTGCTCGTCGTTTGGAGCCATTTTCTTTTTTTCTCCTGCTTTTCATGACTTCGCCCGAGCCTTTAGCAGTAATGCATGCCAGCCGACGGTCGTTTAAACGGCGAACGCCAAAGGACGTACGCCTGTTAAATCGTTTGCGCTTGTTTCATCGGTGTTTGGCCTATGCCGAAAGGCCTTCTGCAATGCGTGGCTACCATCAGACACTGTGTGCACGCGCCGCGGTGAGACGTCATACCTACGGGGGCAGTCATTACTGGGACGACCGAACATCATAAAGCACAGAGCAAACATTGCCACAGTTGTATGTGTGTGCTCGTGCCTGCCGAAGTGTTCGTGTCTTTAAGAGGAAGACTTTGACTCAGATTAGGGTACATGAGCGGAAAAAAGGGCTACAGCTTTTATAGGCTATTCAAGAAGCAAACCTCCTGCGTTTCAGACTTAGAGCTCAAAATAAAGCTAGTTCGAGTCAAGTAGAATATAAACGGTAAAGCTGGCAAGGAAGCGCTGCCTCATGTCGAACGCAGTTTGCCTTAATTCTTCATCTTTATTGGTCTTCATCTTTCTTGAGCACTGCCAATATTCGAATATTTCGTGTGATGAAATATGCCGCGTACAACAATGCCCATTTACTGCATTATGAAATACGATGATGAAGTATGGTGGTTGGGTGTCCATGCTGAAAGGTAATCTCATACTAAATCCTGAAAAAAAAAGGAGCAAAACGAGAAAATCAAGCAGCTGAATCCAAACGTGCCGCAGCACCTCTACAAATTAGAAGTAAGCTTTGCCGTTTATCACTAAAGGATTGCAAAAAAGCGCACTTTAAAAGCCCGCTACGGTGTGTGTGTGTGGGGGGGGGGGGGGGGGTCGCTTCTATAAATGCACTATTGTACATGCGATTTGAGTAAAATCTTCAGACTTGCAAAGAGTTTGGCGTTCAAAACTTTACAAGTTATAATACATTGGCTCTATGTGGCTTGAGACGATCCGGGAAAATACATCAAATTTACAAGCATATCCGAAAAATCTGCAGTTTCGTTGTCGTTATCAGTGATGTCTTTTGGCATATCTCATGCGATATCATATTTTTCTCACAAGGGTCTGCGTACCCTTATTTCGCCTTTATTCATGCAGCCTGTTTATAGTAATTATCAGTTATAAACATGACGTTTTGTGACGCCTGAGTATTGTTATATGTACGTTCGACTCTATACTGCACCTCTCTTCTATCCATCCTCCTAATCCCCGTAACACACTTTCTCACCGGTGCCCCCCACTCTATACTATACTATGAAAAAACATGCTGTGGTTTACCACCTAACGGCCTCCTTTTCCTTCTCGTCGTTCCAGCCTTTCCATTTTTCTAATCGTTACGTCAGTATTTTTCACACTCCCTTCATTTTCCATCCACCTTACAAGACTGTGCTGTACAAGGTTATGCCAATTCTGCCCCTTTCAACCTTTTTTACTTCTTCCTCACTGTCACAACACTCCTCTGTTTTCCTTTCCTACCCATTGGCAGAGCAGATGGGACACACACACAAGTAATAAACTGCATGTTATCAAGCCGCAGCTTGGTTATTGGCAGCTAGTATCAAAATCACGCCACACAGAAGTAATAATTACAAGGTTAAGAACAGGACACACACGCTCAACACATTCATTTCTTTCGTCTGGTGGCAATCCACCTTTGTGTGACAGGTGTGGAGAAGCACTCACTGTACTTCACATTTGAATCCACGGTAAACAATTATACACTCTGAGAAGACAACCCTTTCCATTACCCTACCGGCAACAGATACCGCTTCATCCTGCAATGTTCGTCAGTAGGGAACCACTTTTCATACATAAATCGTCGTTAGCTTTTTTGAGAGAAGTTCGTACTTTTCATATCATATACCCGGGCATTCCGTAGCACGACCTCACCAGAGAGGTCTTCGCTGTGGTAGCTACACTCAAAAAAGTACTTGCCTCATGGCCCTTGGATGCAAGAGTCTGAACAAACGAGGCACTTGTGCTAATGCCATATACGTCTACCATGGTTTTCTTTTTACACATACTCACGTCATTCATTGACACTATACCTTTTCATGACATGGTCATTATTTTATTGCTTCTATGTTTTTACTCGCCTTAGCGCGAGGAATTTTAAAGCCCTTATAGAGCCGCTTATCCCAATCCATGTCCACGTCCCTAGACTCATGAACTGGCGCTTTTTGGCCATCTATTGGTCCTTGTAAGACGAAAAACCAAACATTATCATCATCATCATCATCATCATCATCATCATCATCATCATCATCATCATTTCCTTCCCTACCCTCTAGCTATACCACCTTATTCATGGCTATGGAATGCTATGGGCTACTAGGCACATGCCTACTGGCTGTAGATAACAGCACGTTCTGCAGAGCTAATGCGTCTTTATTCATAAGAAATCGAAATATACAGTGAAAGATACGAGACTAGGGACGGCGAAGCACACACGCACAGCACTGGGAATCTACTGAATGTTCACTACACGCGATGCAGCCGTGAATATCCACTCACGTCAGCTGAGGGAATTTATTGTGAGTAAAAGAAAGGAACGCGCGGAGTACCATAATGTTTTGATTGTCTGCGCATGAAGTGCAAAACCAAATCAATTTATTTATTGCCTAGAGAGATATTAAGCTGGCTGATGCAGTTCTCTCCATTTCTGATTGATCTATGACTTTAGGATCAGCCTCATGGATGAGTTCAGGTGTCAGGGGCACTGTGAACTATACTCTACAAGGCTACGCCATGTTCTACTTTGTCCCCTACACCTCATCTTCACATCTTTCATCCTCACTCTCACTTCTCATTTCTACCCCGTTTCTTTATTATCTATGCATAGCTGTGCACAGATATGGATATGTACAGATATTCATACGAAAATACGTAGTGTGTCTACCATGGCTGGGATTTAATAGGATTAGAGCTGCTTGACACAGACCTCCTTTCAATGCCACATACCCACCGATCTTTGCGTGGACGACAGTGGAGCATATCCAATATCAAACAGCTCCGCTCCTCAATTATTGGTGGCAGGGTCACACAGGAAGTTGCTTCCTAGGCAGCTATGCTGCTCGCAACGAATAATTACCCATAGTCTGGCTTCAGGCATGACACTTATCATCATCATCATCATCATCCTAATCATGATCATCATAATCATCAGCCCGACTACGCCCACTGCATGGCAAATGCCTCTCTTATGGCCCGCGAATGAACCCTGTCTTGTGCTTTCTGTTGCTTCGTTATACCTGTGACCTTTTCCGTGTGTGTTTATACCTGTGACCTAACTTTCTGTCACCCCTTCGTGTGTTTGCCTTTTCTGGGAATCCAGTCAGTCACCCTTAATTACCAACGATTAGCCTGCCTACGCGCTACAAGCCCGGTTCATGTTCAATTCTTCTACTTGATATCAACTATGATAGCCTTAACCCCGGTTTGTTCCCTGACCCACTCTGCTCTCTTCTTGTCTCTTAAGGTTACAGCTATCATTTTACGTTCTATTACTCGCTGCGTTGACCTCAATTTAGGCTGAACCCTTTTTATAAGCCTCCAGGTTTCTGCGCAGTAGGTAAGTACTGGCAAGACGCAGCAGTTAAATACCTTACTCTTGAGCATCGGAGAGAGAGAGCGGTAAGATTCATAATTAAGTTTAACAAAAGGGGCATGATGAAGGTGGTACACGCCCGCGTGCCTACATAGAGCCACGATTATCATTTGGTTGAACTTCTTTATGAAGACGAAGAGTCGGCCAATAATAAAGTAAAGACATGGTATACTTTTCTAATGGGCAACTTTAATGCCAAAGTAGGCAAGAAACAGGCCGGAGACCATGAAGTTGGGGAATGTGGCATCGGCCCTAGAAACGCCAAAGGCGGGTTATTAGTACTGAGTTCGCAGAAAGTTATAATTAACGGACCTTGAACACCTTGTTCAGAAAACAGGCTAGTAGTAGGTGGACGTGCCAAGACCTAATGGCGAAACTAAAAATCAAGTAAACGTCATTCTGTGTGCACACCCAGGCATTTACAGGATGTAAAAGTAGTTGGCAAGATCCGATGCAGTGACTATTGAATATTAAGATCTCGTACATATCTAGATTTAAAGAAGCAACTGCATAAACTAATATGGAAGAATTCAATGATTGCGCTAGTGGTAAGAGGGAAGGAAGAGGAACTCATAGCCTCACTTCGGGATAGATACGAACCTCTAAACAAGGTAACCGGTGTTAGCGTTGACACAATGAACGACAATAATACTAGTATCATCAAAGAGTGTGCAATGGAAATCTGAGGTACAGTCACTAGGCAGGACACTGGCAAACTATGTCAGGAGACGAACAATCTCATCAAGGAATGACAAGCTGTGCTACTTAGAACCGTAATCAAATATATTTTTGGAAAACCCAACGGCGGAGTATCTGATGAATCCCACGCCACAATTGATTGCTGCTCAGTTTCGAAATGAAGACCTACCATATTACGGTTGCTGGCGACTGCTAGAGGTAGTTCCAGATCGTAATGAAGTTCGACTGATTTCAGTATTCAGAATAGGCCTTCTTTTAAATGCAAATATGACGAATCCGCTCAGCTCATATAGGTATGTACACTAAGAAGTAAATAGGCTGCGTAAATATTTAGTGATTTCATTGTAGTACACTTTTTGCTGAAGTGCAAAGCGAGCATCCCTGCCCTACAAGCAGCAGTAACAAATGCATGCTCGGCTCACTGGAGCGTGGGAGGTTGACATTTGCGAGCTAGACCCGGTTTAGCAGCACCACCTTGTCGAGCAGCCGTCATGGGTGTTGCTAGCCTGACAACCAGCAACACCTCCGATGCCTAGAGTAAGGGACCACATCTCGACTAACTGGTCAGTGATCAAAGAATTTTTTTATCCTTTTCGTCTTGTTAAACTTTTTACTGAATCACTGCCGTCTTTAGAAGGCACTACATAATAGTATGATACACCTGTCTTGTGTTGATTATTGTCAAAAAGAAAAAGAAATAGCAAGCACGTCACAGCAAGGGAAGCCGTCCAAGAAAGGGGACTACTATAGGTGCCAGCACAGCAACTGGTATTTGGGAAACTTCCTTAAAGCTGTGGCGTCACTACGGTGAAAAGTGCTCTCACATGTTCGTTACCCTATCTGGTGGGCTGAGTTTGTTTGTCATAGTGTTTTCCACAATCATCCCTGCTCAGAAAGTGTTTTTCACGGTCAAGTAAAAAAGCAGAAATTGAGAGGGTCTAGACACCTTGCCGCAAACCAAGACATAACTATAGTATTACAACCAATGACCATCAATTAGAGATTCCGTCTTTCGTATTGCAGAACAACAATATTGCCCAGCCTTGAATTTCCCTTGGGTACTTGCGTGCTCCGGTGCACAGTCCGCATTTTTAGGAGGCACTCCTTACTCCACTTTTGATCCCGATAATTCAGTAGCTTCATAAGGTACTCTAGCTTCCTTTACAAGTAATCTCGAGGCAGTCTAAAGTATCTTATGGGCTTGAATCTTCATTTGCTAGGATGAAACTCCCGGTGAGAAACAGAGCTTTGCGCTCTAATCACCCTACCTGCGTTTATGTGTGTGTTAGCACGGGGCTAATCACGACGTCCGCTTACAGAAGTATTGTCATCAAAACCTTGCTAGCTTCCTTGAAGGATGTGCTCGAGAAGTTTTCGAAGAACTGATTCGATTGATCTGACGAGCTTTTCTCTCCAGTGGCCCCACCATAGGCCGTAGCACAGAAAGCATTTTCCCACTATTCGAAGGTTGGCGACATACCCAGTAAATAAGGATCCACTGATACTTTCCCTGTATCACGTAGTTAGTCGCTTGCATTCATGTACAGCATCGCGTTGTTAAAGCACACAGCGAAAGACACTGCTCTTCGAACAAGAAACATCAAGGTAACAATAAATGTTTTGCGTCATCCTAATACATCCACAGCCGTTCATGGGTTTGTTTTGTTTACATCCTCAAGTAGTTTCCTCCTCCGCAAGTGCACATAGTTTCTCACCTTTGCGCTTAATCTTATAGCTACTCTGATTACGTGCGTGGTTTGCACTTCACTGTGGTGCAGTGTGCTGGCGCTGGCTGCAGAGCTTCTCCTTGTTCAATAAGAGCCACTCAGCCAGCTTTACGAGTTCCGCTCTTGTCACGCAGGTAAAATACAGAGCAATGTCACGGGAAAAACAAAACAGACAGCATGCTGTGTTACAGAAACGAATCGTTTACGATCACGTATATGCTGATAAGATTTTTTTTCCTGACGTGCGTGAACAATTCATAAACACTCATGATATTTTTTATTGTAGCTTCAGTGAACCTCGAACATCATCTCATAAACGTACCTGATTAATTCCCGGGTTTCTACACCAAAATACTTATGTCAAAAGTCGAATGGATATTGAAGAACTGGGCAAACTTCAGTGCGTCAATGAGATTGAACATGCTTCTTATATTGGCATTTTTGTTCGTTGCGTTGATTGATTTCAATCGCTTCTACAAAACAGTCTGAAGATATCCAAGTAGAATTTACATTTTCGGCATTGGCCACTCCTGGTTGCTGCAAAGGAGCATTGCCTTTAAATAGGGGAAGTAGTGAAATTGCATACGTTCACTGTTCAGTTTCTAGGTGACGCGTACACAGCCCCGATGAGGCAACGTAAATTCAACTTTAGTTGTTCATGTGATCCATAAGGGCACCACCGCGGTGGTTTAGTGGCTAAGGTACTGGGCTGCTGACCCAAAGGCCACGGGATTTAATCCCGGTTGCGGCGGCTGCATTTTCGATGGAGGCGAAAATGCTGTAGGCCCATGTGCTCAGCTTTTGGTGCAAGTTGGAAAACCCTAGGTGGTCCGAAATTTCGTACACCTCCACTACCGCGTCTCTCATAATCATATTGAGGCTTTGGGTTTTGGGATGTTAAACCCCACATATGATGATATGATGTATAAGCGGCGCATAGGGGACTCGGAATCTGCGCTGTGGGACAAACACTCCAACATTACGCGCCTGTTCTTATTGTCCTATCGTTTCTTGTCTATGAGGTCGCTCGTCACAATAGGCATTCCGAAGTGCGTCACGCTATGTAGCTGCAAAGAAATCAAAACAGAAAAATACCCGGTACGCCTGGCTTCAGCATTACTTGTTAGAAGCTCTCCGCAGGAAACTTCATCGTCACTGCTAAGTTCTCGTCCCACACTAAGAAATACCTGTGGTAAAGCATCGACAATGAAGCTGCGAGTGCTGCTAGCTCTCCTAACGGGAGGGAGCAACCTTCATGTTACCGAAGTACACGAAATGTAACAACAGTCACCTGCCTTCAGAATGCACAACCCACAGATCAGTTAGCGCAAGCAAAAGAAGCAAAACAATGTTGGCACCTAACAAGAGAGGGTCAAAACGGTATGTGTATATTAACAAGTTAGGCGATTAGTTTAAAAATGCAAAAAAAAAAGCATGAACTTGCACTACAGCAATCGTAACGTCATCGCCGTCCCACTGAGTTGCCTTCACGATTTGAAGACGCGTTCGCGTCGGGCTACCGCACTCAGCGAACTTTCAGTTACACAGCTGATCATGACGTTGGTAGAGACAGTTCAAGCCATTGCACGCCACCGCCGCTCTTGTCAATGATGGATCTGCGCGCTTCGAGAGAGACAATGTTTCTCCAGCGAAACCCAGGTCGCTCTTTTTCTTTTCCTTCATGTACGTTCTTGTTCTCTGCCTCCACGGCTGGAAATACACGCAGTCACCCATCGCCCCGCGCCGATGAAGAGCGGTTGGCAGATGCGCAGCGCCCCCCGCTGTGTCGTTCCTCTTGCGTACGTTCCTCTCTCTCTCACTCTCTAGTAAGGCGAGCGTTAAACGATAACCGGTTTCATAGTTGCATATAGTATACACTCTCGAGCACGCCTTCGAACACTGCATGCACTCGTCTAGCTATTGCCAGGTCATCACCCGATCTTCCTCCGCGTCCCGCCGTCTCTCACTACGCAGGCCGGAAACCTCGACTAACGCTTGTTTATCTTGAGGGCGCCGAAGTCCTTACTCTCTGCATGAGGGTGAAACCAAAAATAAGGTTTTGCAGACGTGGAAGGCAGCAGAAGGCAGCCGAAAAAGTAAAACAAAAAGAAAAATATAGACAAAAAAAGGCAATTTAGAAGTTCTCTACTGACAGGCGCGCTAGGTTTAGAAATAGGACAGAGGTCAATGACACAAAAGACCGTGAAAGTTGCATACAATCCTTGATTTTTTTTCTTGTCCTGACACTTCGTTTTTGCTTTTCCTTTGGAGGCTTCGTGGTCCCACGTTTCTTTGCACTTTAACTAAACGAACAACTCTTGACGGAAGCCAAGGTTCAGGATTTTTTAAGAAGATATCGCCCTTCTATGATGACTTGAACGAACATTTTGGTCTGTCGGTCTTTCTGCATGTCTGTCTGTCACACAATGCAGCCAGCTGGCCAAAGTATAAGCACTTCCTCAACGCCCTGCCAACTCGAACTGGTGACTTCATTCATACTTTTAAATATTGTTGATGAGGAATTAAATCTTACGCATATGTGATATGCCACATCGATACGTAAGTATTAAGTGGCTTGTTCCTTTTGTACAACATACATGGATGCGTAACTCTAAAGACCCTGCAGTAGTGTTTCTTACGCTGCGCTGACAGGGCGACGCTATCTATGCTCGAAAAAGACGATCGGTTCATCGACGCACATAAGTGGCCAAATTTTTGTATTTGTTTGCATGTGAGAGAGAGCACGCGCATTAAGTTTTACAATTCTACGGTGTACGCATCATGTATCGCACTAAGCCTCGATTGATTGTTGGGGTTTAACGTCCCAAAACCACGATAGTATTATGAGTGACACGGTAGTGGAGGACGCCGGCAATTTGACTATTTGGGATTCCTTAACGTGCTCGCAAAAATCCTTTCCATTCGCCTCTTATCTAATTGGAACGGTACATTCGTCATAGTTTGTACACAGGTTGGGAATGAGGAGATTGATTAAAGAAAGGCTAGCCGTCAACTGATGGTAACTCTAAAACTGTTAAAAGTTGAACAGCAACAAGAGAATGTAAAGAGAGCGGGGTGATGTTGTAAGACAAACCCATACAAACCCTGGAGCGTCATTATCGTATTGAGTCTTTAGAGCCAACAAGTAATTCGTCGACATCATACTGAGGAACACCTTATGAGGAGGACCCGAAATCACAAAGTACCGAATTCGTTAGTTTTGCAACATGATTGAAAGTACGCAAGCGGTAATGCACAAGACTTGCTTGAACAACTCTGAAAGTGGTTTACGTTTGGCTTTCCCTGCTATCAGCCAAAGATTTTATGTACAGGTCATGAGGTCCACGATGACTGCGCAGCAAGAGGTTGAGATAACATATTTTATCTTGCATCAGCCTCGGCAATCGATGAACATGAAGGTTCTCGGGGGCAGCCATTATCGGAAAATGCTTTGTACCAACAAGCGATTGTTCTGCATCTCGAACCTGTGGTCAGAGTATCCGTTTCCGCATCTACTGGTTTCGTATAACTGACGTTATCCTTCCGTGCCATCTGCAGTTAAAGCGTCTGGCACCAAGAGACCGCGCTAACCGGTACCTATAAATCAAACATCAAGAGAAAACCAACTCGCGAGCCGTGGAGGAGTCCCAGGGATACCTCGAACGCAACGAAACGACCTCCGCACCTCGCTGGGTATCAGATCGTGCCTGCACATACGTTCGTTTCAGTTGCAACCACTGACCGACCTGAACACGCGTGCTTCATAAATATACATGCGGTGTGCACACATTCTTCGTCGAATGTGCGGAGGTCTCACCTGCTATTGGATTCCAGCTCTTTATGAGTCCGTTTTGGCCGTGTGTGTTGTGTTCTTATTTTCAAGCCTAATCATGTCAAAACAACCAGAACATGCATGCCTTACGAAAGTTGCCGCAAAAGAGCTCTATGCCCCTACACAATAGTGAGTTTTTTTTTTTCCTGATAGGGTAGGTGGAGAAGCAAGTTTCATAGCCGTAGCTACGTGCGTTTGCGCGTGTGTGTGCGCATGTGCGTGCGTGTGCGTGCGTGTGTGCGTGTGTGTGCGTGTGCATGAGTACGCGCGTGGCCAATTCGGCCCATCTCACGTCTGGCTGACGCACCCGTCCCCGCGCCCTTCCGTTCACCGCATAGGAGCAGATCACCCAGCTTCGCAGCGGTGATACACTTGTGCGAAAACACCAGAAACTACAAAAAAGAAAAGTCCGGCTCAAACCAGTCTTGTGAGAGACAGCCTCACAACGTCCTCCTCTTGCAGTTTCCCACACGGCGACTCCTTTTCTCCCACGCTCTTTCCAAACTAGCGCATCAATCCCAGCGGGACGATCCAGGCAAGAATTGAGAGAGAAAAGAAAGATTGAGAGAACATGATCATATTTCGCTTTTACGATGTTCTGTGTTTAATTTCTGTGTGTCCCGTCTATTTCGTCTCTCCTTCTCTATCCTCGATGGGGGGGGGGGGGGGGGTTGAAACGCTGAAAGAGTACACTGCGCTTCGGGGCTACGACCCTTCCGAGGCGACAGCATGACCGCACGTATACGAAGAGGCACGGTTGCCACCTAACTAAACCAAAGCGGCGAAAAAAAAAGCAATCCTAACTCTCGAACGCCGCTGTCTGTGCTTGTTCGAGTTCGCGTTGCGGTTGGCTGAACCTACCTTGCCCGTCTGCTAACTAAAACCTGCCCTGCCGGAACTAAACACATTGGGGGAGGGGAAAGAGAGATGTGTGAGTGAGGCTAGCTCTTTGAAGGTGTATCCTGTATGCCTGCCATACATCAGCACACCTGGCGTGGTACATTGTTGCTCGTTCACGTTCGTAGCGCACTCTATGCCAGCGAGATGAGAGGGGAAAGACAATAAAATAGAACACGGCAAGCAATTAAAGATGTGGATGTGGGATGGGCAGACCATGGCGAACATTTCATTTTAAAATTATTCTTTTTCTAGTCTATTGCACCTAAGATTGCACCTACAATTGCACCTGCAATTGCACCTACAATTGCACCTACAATATTGCACCTACAATTTCAGTGTATTCTTCTCACCGCGTTCATTCATTGTTCAGCATTTGGAGATACGACACAGCAGACAACACAAAACAATTTTCGTTCGTTTTAATAAAGCATGACTCTCAGAAAAAGTGGACTGGACACGTTTTTCTTTTCACTATCTAAGTTCATAAAATGCTAAAGGTGCGCAGATACACGGAATAGTTTACCGAAAGATTATCACAGTTTATGGCCCTAACACCAACAACACCCGCTAACGTTCGCGTGCTATTCGGCTAGCAAATGGACGCGCTCTTTGCGTTTTCATCTTGGACGCCGAGGAACAGCTTCGGAGAGGTAGCAATACAAGCCAACAATCTCATTCGATGTAGCCCTGTGCATGGCTGTAATGCCACAATTAAATTTCGGCCAGCGTGTTACGAGGTATCCGTTCCTCACGTCAAGGCCACGCTGAGATAAAGAGTAAAAATTACCCCACTTGTCCCGTAAAGCTTCGCTTTAATAAGGCTGCAAACGTGAATTGCAATTGAATTGAAATTGAATTAAAATTCTGCATATGCCACACGCTTAGGAAATATATGTTGTGCGAAGCATGCGGATGGAAGGTGACCTTATTGTCGTTTGTTTATTGAGCGAAACGTTACCAAGTAGCTCTGCAGATATGTACAAATGCACGCACACAGGTACGTTAAACATTCGCAAGTGTTTTATATAAGTTTTTTTTTCACAGTTGACTAACGATGCCAACAGCAACAGCGATATTAGCAACACCAGTAGCGGTAAGTAGGTATGAAGCCCTGATACTCGCAAGGATGGTAACCTTTAACACGGCTGCACAACTCAACTTCAGCGGATAGCGCCTAACTACGATTGACATAAACCTGACGTGACAGCTGTATTCTAGGAATAACTATATGTAATGTATATAAAATTCTGGAGCTAGCCCTGCATCCACAACTGATGTCACACGAAAATTAGAGTCAATTTGAAATGTAGTTTCGAGTCTTTGCGTGGCTGTCGGTTACAATACTTGATTATTACGGAAAATGCGGGAGTATGATTGCTACTGGGACTCAGACTATTAATATTTGCTTTCTTCGGGTCAACGCTACAAATGTCGGCCTTTTCTCAACCCTCACGCGTTAAAATTACCCATGTCTATTCTCGCCATTCCCGGGTACGTATAAACCGTCAGAGAGAGAGAGAGAAAACGGAAACCGGGGAGGTTAACCAGATATTGGAATCCGGTTTGCTACCCAGCACGGGGGGTGGGCAAATAGGGGCAAGAAAGAGGGGGTAGATAGAGAGGGAAAAAAACGCACGTGCGCACAAGAGAAAACGAAAACACAAAAAGAAGAGCGTTTCCTAATGAGGATCCAACGGCACATATTGCACAAAAACGTGAACCCACCTATTAAGACTCCGCTCAATCTGTTGCGAATGCAGCTACTGCCAGTAAATTTCCACTTAATTATTTGGGACAATGCTTGGAATATCCGGGAATTTTTTTCCTCCTGCCAACCATTCAGTCCCCCTTTCAGGTTCATATTTCCAACACCCAGGCTTTGCATCCGCGCTCTTCTGCCAAAAAATGTGTTCGCGCTAAAATCATCATAATCATCAGTCTATACTTCTGCCACTCTAGGCCGATAGCGCAACCCAGAGACCTACAGCTTCTCTGTCTAGCGTGAGCTCATTCGGTTTCATGAATGTTGATTTGATTGATTGATATGTGAGGTTTAACGTCCCAAAACCACCATATGATTATGAGAGACGCCGTAGTGGAGGGCTCCAGAAATTTTGACCACCTGGGGTTCTTTAACGTGCACCCAAATCTGAGCACACGGGCCTACAGGTTTCATGAATGTGAACTTGTCAACATCGGCACCCAGAGTGACTTTCTTCAGCCTCAGTTTCTGCTTCTAATCATTTGGTACCCGTTACCTTGCTTGACCTGACCACAGGACACCTTTCTTAGGCATTAAGGCAAGTGTAGCAATGTTTAGACTTGAATATTTTTCCGCAATTTCAGTGAACAATCACAAAATACCCATGAAACAGTTCTCTACTTTAACGTATAGGACACATTGTATCGTAAACATTATTTATCACTAGAGACCGGACTATAGGCAAACGCCTATTTTGTTTCTTGTGTTCCTACCATGCCACATTCACATATGAGCATGAATTAGATGTTAGGATGGGCTTTCATATTTTTTATAGTGCCTATTTTGGACATTTCTGCCTAAGCTCTTTTAAGTGCCTATAAATTTCTATTTTCAAAATCGGTGTCTATATGATCACTGCCTAACCCTAAATTATGCTTTGGAGAACAGTTGAAGGCCAATATTCAAGTTACCGAGAAAAACTGAGCTTTTAGAACAGTATAGCTTCATCATAGAAGTTCCTTTCAGCCCTGTCAGGGCTACAAGGCCCGTTAGCTAATCATGTAGGGGCGAGCGTCCGTTAGATGAAGGGCAAGCGGCGTTAATTCTGACATCTCACCTTTTTTTTTAGGGCGCGTAGCCTTGCAACGCTTCGGAGATGACATCATGAGCACCCAGTGCACGCATTTATTTTGCCTGTTAGAAATGCTCGAACCTAATTAATGTTATGGGGGTTCACAGAGACAGGATAAATTGACCCTGTACGATTAGATCCAGTTAATGCCAGGCTAAAAGACCCTTCAACAGAATCGAAAGTTGGGCTAGTTCGATAAGCATAGTATAACTGTCTTTCAAGTGCACGAATAAACACGAAGTAAGAGAGGACAAGCGCTTGTCCTTTCTTCGTGTTTATTCGTGCGTTTGAAGGACAGTGTTACCACAAAAGACCCTTCTAGCCAGGCCCTTCTAACCAGACCCTTCTAGCGGCCTGCCTATTCGCTCCTGTGCTGCCCTTCTTAGCCATGCCGAAAAGAAAGGGGCTCAGGAACGTGTTTATTCGACAGTGAACACTAAATTCACCTTTATGGACAATAAAAGGAGAGACCGTGTTCTGCGAAGCCCGAGGAAAACAAACTGCATGACTATGCGAAATGACTGGCGCCTTTGTAAATAGCAAGACTGGGCAATGTACGTGTCAGCAGACATTCTACCGCGCTGTCACAGAAATAGATTTCCTTCAAAATGTTGGTACACGTGGTGTTCATGGCACGCTGTCAGGACGACTGCGGCGTGTTCGTAGATGAATTCTGTTTGTTTTGTCGTTCCTCATTTTTTTTGTCAGATGCTGCTCAAGTACATATAGCGTGGTTCCAGAAAGTAAATCTTGTTGTAAGTCAGTGCCACTGTCTCTCTCTTTCTTCTTGTCCTGCGTTCTTAGCGCTGTTTTTTTTTTGTGTGTGTGAATAATGTCATACCATCTCGCCCAAGCAACCATTTTAGCCTTAGTACCATCATGAACTAAGACATCGCTTCTTGCTTTCTTGTGGTAGGCACAGATCACGCACGCACATCTTCGAAATTTGAATTTACGTAAAACTTTAAAATGCCTAAAATTACGACATTGGTGGCCTGAAACTGTGTTTTGCCTGACAATCTTTCGCGCCTGAAACCCAATTTTTCGTGCCTATATATCCGCCCTTTTATTATCAGTTCATATGTTGGTCGTGCATAGTGGAAATAAATCTACCGTTCTTGTGTCCAAAAACTATTGTTACAATTTCATAAAGCACCAAAGCATGAAAAAAACTTGCGCAGTGATAAATACATTAAAAAAGAATACCTTTCCATGTTTACGAAATTAAACACATTGCAAACCCTGTTCCTAATAACCCTGTCCTGTTCATAATATAAAATTAAATATTGGTGATTACTGACTGGTTCTCCTGCATAAAATGCACGCAAGGAGTATTTAACGTTACAATGTCGACCTATAGATCTGCAGTATGACAGAAAAGTATAAATTTAAGGACTTGTTTTCTTTTTCAGACATAGCAATGGTGACGAGGCGACAATGCAATTCATACCTGTGTCACACGGGCACGCAAAAAGTCTTTTAAGTAAGCGGTCTTTTACGAAGTTGAAAGACTTTTAACAAAGAAATGTTTGTGGCGCAGACACACGGCAGCAACGATCTCCTTTTAGTGTTTTCGTTCGAAGACGCTAGTGAAAGCGTGGCGCTAGCAGTTAAAAGAGAAGCAATGAAAATTAAACGATGTATCACGATGTACAAATTAAAGACTTGTTGCACTGCTCGTTTCTTCAAATAAGTTTAAGAATAAGAGATGAAGAAACACCGATGTGAATGTTTTTGCACTAGATAAGGAAGCATTCCCATAACTAGCGACGTGCACAAGTCCGTCTGGCACCACTGTGCTTTTATTTACCGTATTTGTTTTTCGCTGCTCTCGACTGCTCTCGACACGTTATGGGCGACCGTACGGGAGAAAAAGCGAGGATCGCAAGCCTCACGGCCTGCCTTCTCGCTCTGGAAAGCGAGGCAGACGCTGCAAAAGCCGCCAAGGAGAGGATAAAGCAGCGCAAGACCGAGCGTCACCACGTGATATTGCCGACGCGTTGTAGCTGCTTGCGAGACTAGAAAACGAAATAACCATTAAAAGAGTTCATTACACCTTCTGCAGGATATGAAATTTGTTTTTACAAAGAGTTTTGATGACGGAAAAATAAGCATTCGCTCTTTTTTTTTCCACCACTCGAAAATTGCTGGTGCCCACTGGTTTCGAGGCTACTCATTCGGAGCCGTAAAAGAGATCGACGAACGCCGTTTACGAAAAAGACCGCTTCTGAAAATGAGTTCGCTCTGTGCCGTGTGTCTGCTGTCAGGAACTCCTTTTCGGAAAAAGACCGCTTACTTAAAAGACTTTTAAGTGCCCGTGTGACAGGGGTATCAAATATTTTGCGAGGAAACCTTAGCACCAATTCAATTTATCTTGTTTGATTTCGAGTGTTTTGTTCTGTGGTGATTTACACTGAATTTCCCAAGCTAAAGTTAGTGAATATTTGATTATAAAGTGAGTGCTGTATGTTCAGCGCTTGAGAAGAAAACACGCGTTAAAGCCTCGAGAGGGTCATATCTTACAGAGTCCGAAGCATTACTATTTATTCATCGTGTCTTTAATATTTTTTGTTACCTTCGAATCATATATAGTATGTGCACCTCTTCTTTGGCACTGCGTGCTTCTAAAAAAAGTGTCAATTGTCAGGCAGTAAGTATTCAATAAATAGTGTGCCTTGTATTGTTGATTATAATTGCCCACTCCAGTTATGAATATGACTTGCTTTGTACACAGCCATCACTGGAATTCAAGCAATATACCGAAGCTGTAGTAGACATTTGTGATACGGTACTATTGCATTGTTCTGCACGTGGGGAGTCCCGAGATCCTGAGAATGTGCACTCCGCGATGGTGCCGACTTAACGCCGCCTATGTTTGGGCAGGGAGGGTTGAAGGAAAGCCGTCCAGTTTCCTACCATTAATCACTCGGTCGTTATACTGTAGCCGCTTCGGATCGCTCACTGAAGGGTATGAATTACTGCCGTCCGCAGAAATACCACCCAGAGGAAATTGTTCCACACGTTATAACACCATTAATTTCAATAACGATCGCAGCCGCTGAATTTGCGTGCACTTGTGCTTTAGTCGCCTGCTGATCTTCACTCGACGCCTCCTCTCCCAGCTTTCCCCACGTACAGTGTAGGCGTGGTTAAACAGGAAAAGTACACCGGGTTACGAAAACCATTAGGCCGAAATTGTAGGGTCATGGCAAACATCCGCACACCTATCGCTTCTTGGGCTGCACATTTCGATGGGGCGCTCTGATAAAAGGCAAGTTAGCGCTTAGGATTAGTAGAGCTACTACGTCGCCCTCAAACTGTAACAGTGTAACAAGCGAAAGGACAATCTTCTGAGCCGGTATTCAGAGGCTACATAACGCTTCAGGCATTCGATACGTGGTGGGCTCGTTGCCTGAAATTTGTTCAGGCAATAGTCTTCAGGCAATATCTACAGGTTTTTGCCGAACGCACTTCAGAATTTACAAAATGTCTGTGAAAATTTTCATGAGCACGCCTTCCCAAAGCTCATTCAAGTCGACTGCAAAACGAAGGCGAAGCTTATGCAGTTCATGCACCGCCATGCTCCCCTGGCTCGATTTCGCAACAAATCGACAGATGCGTTGGGGCCATGGAGGCCACTTGAACAGACATATTGGCATCTCAGCAGACTATAATCAAACGTTTTCGACGCAATGCAGTACTATTCTTTCTTTAAATATACGGGCTATTTCAAAAAATTCAGATGCGCATATGATGGCATATTCAGATGCGCACAAAAATATTTGACGCAATAAATATAGAAATTAAAACAATTACCTCTGGGTGATCTTGTAGTCGTCTCTTTTCTGTGACACTCACCAAAATTTTCTTGGAACCCGCCACAGTAGTGTAGTGAACAAAAAGCACGGTTCTGAGCCGAAGGTCTTGGGATAGAATCACCGCCGCGGCGACGATATTTTCGAAGGAGGCGAGGATGTTCGAGGCCCCGGTGCTATTAAGGCTCGCGTTAAGGAGCACCAGGTATGAAACTTCAGGAGCCCCCCCCAACTACGGCGTTTGTTTATTATATTGTAGTTTCAGGACTTTGAAATTGAAGAATATTGTTATTGATACTTTAAAGGAGGAAGGGAATTTCTGTGTGATGAACAAGACAAATGGTTTGTCATATATATATATATATATATATATATATATATATATATATATACATATATATATATATATATATATATATATATATATATATATAGCGTGATATACTTGTCCCGTACGTCATAAAAGAATTTCTTTTACTCACATGTCCCCATACCACAGCCAAAGGAACGCCGGTTATGATCAGCACGGTGCCTTTGATCACAATAAAGCTGACATCTGCGCTCTTACTTCTTCATTACCGATGTGACTTGACATCATACCCTTTGGGCGTCCGTATAGTACCCTATCATTGCAAAAGCCCGCCATCATTGCTATAGCACAGAAAGCGGAGGGGGAGCGACAACACCCTTCAAAGTGTTTTCTCAGATAGGCACTTTCCTCATATAGGTGGGGCCTTAGGAAAGTAGCCTCCTCCGAAAAAAATTCTTATTATTACGTAGAAAGTAAAAACATAATGAAGTATAAATTGAAATGAACCAACGCTGCTACTAGTGCATTTCGTCGCAGGAACACTCGACTTTATACTGAGGTAATTTTTCGCAATCACGTCTTTCTTGCATATGTAGCTTAGGCAGCCTTGAAATATAGTCATCTGAAAGGTGTGCTCTCTCCACGGTCACCCATTTGTGTCTACATAATTACAATGTGTTTGCTCGTCGCGGAAACGAAGCACCTGTTCGAGCACCAGCGAGGACACGGAACTGTACTCGGCCACTGGCGACGACTCGTCGGATGACGACTTCGAGACCGTGAGAAGCAGGAAGGCCAAAAGAAGAAGTATCAAGTCGTCTTCACCAGCAGGGACATTAACGTCTCAGTCAAAAGGAGAATGCTGGCCGCACACCATCCTCTTCATGCCCGAGGACTCCACCATCAGCCTTCGAGCAGTAAACAGGCAAGCTCTCTCTATATACTTTGAGGGGGTAGCACCAAACGACATTAAGGATATCCGGGTGAACACACGGAAGAATATTCTAGCTGTGGACACAATGACTGCCAGCGCCATAGACATGCTTCGCAGAGTATCAGATTTGGGAGGCATCAAAGTACGACCGGTTATTCCAATGGACGGTGCCTGCACGGCGGGAGTAATCTACGACATTGATTTGGCCATAGCAAACTCGGACCTCCCAACTCTCATAAAACCAGCGAACGAAGGAGTTCTCATCGCGAATGTACTTCGCCTCGGAAACACCCGATGTGTAAAGATAATGTTCAAAGGAGATTCCATTCCGTCGCATGTCAAAGTGGGACACTTCCGACATCCTGTTCGACCATTTGTCCCTAAACCACTCCAGTGCCATAACTGCATGAAAATTGGTCACATCAAGAGTGTATGTACAAACACCACAGTATGCCCCCGATGCGCTGAGCCGCACACTGCAGACGCATGTCGGGCAACAAGTCTGAAGTGCAGAAACTGTGATGGTCCGCATGATGCTGCATCCAAGGAATGCCCTCGGATTAAGAAGGAAATCGCCATTATCAAACAAATGGTTAGGGACAATTCAACCCACAGAGAGGCTGCTGAAAGGGTACGGCGGCGACGTAGTCGCCGACGGAGGCGTGGAGGACAGAGTGTTGCGCATAACCCATTTCCTCCGAGCACGAGTGAAGTAGTAAGCACGAAGCGAAAAGAAGTGGAGAAGCTCACAGCTGCGGATGAGTGGCCTACGCTTCCGCGTACACAGCCTGCAAAGGAGCCTCCTGCGAGGCCTCGCCGCCCTACACCTTCCACCGAGTCTACTTCCGTTGAGGATGTGTCAAGGGTCGATCGACAGATCATCCCGATGTTACGATCCCTCGTCGCTGTCATGGCAGACATACTAAGAAGCCTGGGAACTCCAACCGCTCGAAGCGGGTTACAGGTGTTGGACGCGCTGAGCCCAGTCCTCGCCTCCCTCGCGTAGAGTCATGGCAGGAGATCAACAATCGTTCCGCAAAGACGTCAGAGAAGCATCAGTCATCCAGTGGAACGCAAGAGGACTTAGATCACGGATTTCCGATTTTCGTCAGTACGTGTTTTCTAACCTTTTCCCAATCATCGTAATATGTGAACCGAAATTATCAAACCCGATCAGGCTATCTGGCTACGAATCAATCCCGTCCAAAACCCGAAACGAAAGCAGCAAGGTCATTGTGTATATTCGTCGGGAGCTTACCTACATCATTCAACCTATGTCGCCTCATGATGAGAACCAATATGTTTGCCTGACTGTGAAGCAGAAAACCCTCACCTTCACATTAATAGGTGTCTACTTATCTCCCTCAGCCCGTTTTGATTGCCAAAGACTGGATGACATTCTTTCGAGCGTCCCGGATCCGTGGATAATTATAGGGGACTTCAACGCCCACCACCCAATCTGGGGAAGTTCAAAAGTCAATACCACGGGCCGGAGGCTGGCTTCATTTGTATCGACTCATGAACTGTCTCTACTTAATGATGGGAGCCCTACATTTCTGCGAGGATCAACGTACAGCAGCTGTTTGGACTTGACGTTCGTGTCACGTCGCTTCGCCACAAGCGTTAAGTGGTTTTTAGACATCGAGACACATGGTAGCGATCACATCCCCAGTTATCTCACCATCGAAGGATTTGCTAGCGACCACCCGCCGAAAACCGTACGGAAGATCGATCTTTCAGCAATCACAACCAACATTGAACACGCTTGTGAAAAAGGCTTAACCTCTGGCATTGAGCAAGCGATCAAACAAGCAGCGCAAAGTGCGATGCGCACGCTGGCATATTCTTCAAGGCCCTCAGAAACGGACATGGAGTTAGAGCGACTCCGTGCGACTCGTCGGCGAGCGGAGCGTAGATATCGACGCACAAAATCCATTCAAGATCTACGGATGGCCAGGCGCATGCAAAAGAAGATCCAGCGTCGTATAGACAAACTGGAGTTTCAACGGTGGGCGAAATTTTGCGCGAGTCTAGACCCTCGCAAACCGCTTTCTCAAATATGGCGAACCGTGCGAGGCCTACGCACATTTCCCCAACAACGTTTTCCGTTTAAAGCCTTGGCCCTTTTCCAAAATAGAAGGGATATCGAGGTAGCGGAAGATTTTTGTAGGAAGATTGCGGGCCCACCAAATTGCACAGAAGCCCTTACTGCTGATTACACGCCACATTCACTTGACCCGCACCTGGACCTGCCTTTTTCAATGGAAGAACTGAATGTGGCTCTTGCTTCATGCAATCGATTGTCATCGCCTGGGCCGGATGGCATATCATACCGCCTATTATGCAATCTCGGTGATCGAGCACGAAGTGCTTTGCTGGAAGTATTCAATGAGTCTTGGAGAGATGGAACGGTCCCCAGAGAGTGGAAAACAAGCCGGTTGGTTGCACTTCTCAAACCTGGAAAATCGCCTCTAGAGCTGACATCATACCGCCCAATAGCGCTGGCTAGTTGCGTAGGGAAGCTGATGGAGCGAATGATCCTTGCCAGACTCGAGTGGTTCCTAGAACGCCATAGAATATATCCAGACGCCATGGCCGGTTTTCGTCGTCTTCGGAGCTCCATTGACAATGTCATTGACCTGGTGACCTACGTACAACACCAGAAAATGAGCAGACGGTTATCTGTCGCACTATTTTTAGATGTCAAAGGAGCATATGACAATGTTTCTCACGAAGCCATACTTGACGCCCTCGAGTCAGTTGGTTTGGGTGGGCGAGTGTACCGCTGGATCCAATGCTACCTACATATGAGATCATTGTTTATGCAAACTGATGATGGGCCGACTTCTGAACATTATACACACCGTGGTGTTCCTCAAGGTGGTGTATTGAGCCCCACACTGTTCAACCTGGTTCTGATCGGTCTCGTTGAACGCATACCAGATTCCGTGCAGATATCTCTCTATGCAGATGATATTTGTGCCTGGACATCAGGTGTAACACGTCCTCAGGTACGTGCGAGACTCCAGAAAGCAGCGAATTCAATATCGGCGTACCTTAGAGAACAAGGCCTCGAGATTTCTCCTGAGAAATCGGCGCTGGTCGCGTTCACGCGGAAGGCAATGACGTCATATCCCATCGCCATCAATGGACACAGTGTCTGCTACGCCAGGACCCACAGGTTTTTGGGGGTCACGATCGATCGAAATCTCTGCTGGAGTCCCCATGTGGCCACTCTAAAGAAGCGCCTAACGGCCATCGCACAACTTTTCAAGTTCCTCGGAGGCAAAACGTGGGGCACATCAGTGCACGCGATGTTGCATTTGTACAAAACGCTGTTTCTGGGGTACCTGCGGTATAGCTTGCCGGTTCTGACGAACGCTTGCAAAAGCAGTATACGCACAATAGAAAACGCCCAGGGCCAGGCACTCAGAGTTTGTCTTGGATTACCACGCTGTACATCAACAGCGGAAACCATCGCAATCGCCAAAGATCATCCGGCCACAGTGCACATTACTTTGGAGGTGCTTAGAGCTCATATTAGACACCTTGCTCGCGCCCCTGCCCACCACCTAGCTTCGCTTCCAGAAGATCGACCGAGTGCCTCCTTCTGTAAGAGAGTATTGACTTTCAGTGAGTGCCTTCCAACAGTCTACACACCTCCGGAACGGATACTAACACCTCCTTGGTGCTTGGACCGACCAAAACTGCGCTTGACAGTGCCGGGGATTCGCAAGAAGGCGGAGCTCTCGGCGCCAGCTTTAAAGCAGATGATTCTACTCATGCTACACGAAGAATACAAAGATCATGTCAAACTTTACACGGATGGCTCGACAACTGTTGGAGGATCTGCAGGAGCTGTGATCTTCCCAGCAAGAGCCGAAACCATCCAGTTCAGAACGTCACACAAGACGACATCGACAGCCGTGGAGCTCGCGGCACTCCGCAGCGCACTCCGCAGGATTGACCAAGAGACACCACAAAAATGGAGCATTTTTACTGATTCGAAACCAGCTCTCCAATGTCTACACAATACTCTACGTCGTGGACCTCAAGATGAATTGGCGCTCGAAATACGACAACTGTACCATCACCTAATAGACGAAGGACATGACATATCTTTTCAGTGGTTACCAGGCCATTGCGGCATCATCGGTAACGAGCATGCCGACAATGCAGCTAAGAATGCTCACGAAAATGGAGTGATGGAACCTATTCCACTATCAAGAAGCGACGCAGCAGCAAAGATTAATACGCTTGCGCAGGATATCGCAAGGTCTATGCGGAATACGCCCGGTTTTCTCCACACCCGTCTTCACCGCCTGGACCCATGCCTACGACTTACTATTCCATCTGGCCTACCCCGATCCGAGACGACCCTTCTCTGCCGTATGTGGCTTGGGGTGTCTTTCACGAACGCTTTTGCCTGCCGCATCGGAATGAGAGACAGCGCTACATGCGACCATTGCGACAATGACGAAACAATTGAACATATTTTATGTCAGTGCCCCCAGTACAGCTCTCAGCGACAGTCCCTCTCAGCAGTGTTTGCTCGCCTCGACGACCAGCCATTTTCTGAGCAGTCAATCTTGGAATGTCGGAAAGATCGAGCTTCACGCCAGAAAGCAACGAAGGCGCTGATGAAGTTTCTGCGAGCGACCCGCCTCGTAGAACGATTGTGACACTACTGTGTGCGAGTGTGTGTATGTGTGTTTGTGCTTCTCTTCCTCCCTTTCCCCTTACCCTTTCCCCAGTGCAGGGTAGCAAACCGGATATGTTTTCTGGTTAACCTCCCTGCCTTTCCGCATTAAATTTTCTCTCTACAATGTGTTTGAAGTGATCCATCCTTTACCGGCAAGAAGCATGCACTGTCACAGAAAGGCAGCTTGCAACTTATAGGGTATTTGTAGGTTTTCTCGCTTAGTCACTCACTGGTTATCACTTCGACTACATTTCTAACCACGACAGTTTTAAGTGTTGCCATTTCTTTTTTTCTTCGAAAATGTGTTGCAGTAAGCATGGGAGGAACGATGAAGCTGTGATGGCGTTTTCGTACATCAGTAAAACTTAGCATGCAAGCTGATGCACCTAAATTCAGCCCTGCTCAAAAATATTTTTTTCCAGGAGGGCTCTAGCCATCTGAAACAATAACTTGTCCCTGCCTAGCAGAGCCGTAAATAGCAAATCGGGCCTGTTGAGGCCGCAATGCAGCTGAGCACCAAGGATTATCAAATGTGAGTGAACAATTCGTCTAACTTAGCCAGGATCAAGCTTTGCGCAGGTGTTTCCAGGAGAAAATTACTAATATCAAACGCACCACGCTGACGTATACAAACACTTCCCACACAACGTAGACCATTTTTGAAACATAAAAATTTTTTTAATGTTGTACGACCCGACGTTAAAAAAGCGTAAACTTCGTACGAAAATGATCAATGACTACTGAGTATGGAGAAAGCCGATATCACGAATATCCGAAGTGTAAAGTATGAAGTGGAGAGTATGACAGAAGGGTGCATTAAAAAACAAATAAGCGACACCGACCAGTGTAAAGAAGAAAGTTTGGGCTAGTCGGGGTCTTATTTTGTTTTGCGATTCTCAAGTATCCATGTGTACTATTGCGCACAAGCGAATGCAGAGATGTAACATGAAAACTTTTGTGTTTTTTGGTAGGCATGTCCCTATCTCTAACTTGAATAATATGGTTGAGAAGTTGAGGTCTTCTTTTAACGTATATTGTAGCGTGTCCTCAACTTCTCACCATATTGTCTTCAAGCAAAACAATCAGATGTTAGAAAGGTGACTAGCATTTATTTTCATGTTTGTTAACTTGCATGTCTCATGCGGTACAGTCCTGTCCACACAGGTAACTTTATAGCGAGACAAAAAAAATAACCTCGTGATGATTAGAACGAAATTGTATATATTAGTGGGTGATTTATGCACAAATTTTAACGTCTTAAACAGAAACCAAAGAGAAAAAAAAAGAAAGAACCGAAACTGGAATCGCATTATTTTACTTACGCTGCCCTGTCGGCTTAACCACAAAATTTCCCCGCTATAAAATCTGGTTGAACGTTACTTGATGCCTCTACGACACGCCATGTAGCCTCATTTATTTTTCTCTTGTTGTCCTAGTAGTCGATGAACCCACTGATTAAAAGACTGCTGGCCATTCTCTTTCATCTAGTGCCTCCTCTTAATGCATTAATCTCCTCCTTCTTACATCAGAATAGCGGCTCGTTCACTATGCTCTTGATGGCTTGCTGTCCAGTGCTCATTGGGGACACTTCAAGCAGCTACAAAAAAAATGAAAGTGAAAAACACAAACCGGAATTGTAATAGCCTCAGGCTATTAGTACTCCTCATTCCCATTTACCCGAAGAAGCCGTGTCTCCTATTTCTTTTCTTTTACTCTATGAGCAATACGTCCTTATAGATAGTGTCATGCCGCCTTGGTTCGCTTATTTTCCACGCTTTTTTCATGGTGAATCGCCAAGTATCATACAGTCAAAAAGCGCAATACCATGTTACAAGAAAAGCTCAAGCTAACCGAAATAGGAGCAATTTGAGGAAACAAAGCTTCGAGGAAACAAGGGTTCCTTGTTTTTCTGTCCGTAGTCTTCTTTGAAGCGAGCAATGCGCAGTCTGGCAGACCACAAACGCACATCCCACAGACACGCACACGCTCTGCAACGTCAGTTTGAACAAAATAACCACTCGAAACGCGAGCAATAGTTTGTTAGTGGCGCCCTCCGAATCGTCTTTACAAACTCACCGTAAGAGCAGCGTGATGAATAAAAAAAATATTTCACGGCATGTCGTATGCTCTTTCCTTTCCTTTATGTGGGGCCTTTTTTTTTCTATGAATTGGCTCATTCGCTCAGATGCAGAAGAAACAGTCACTGCCTGGCGACACTGTGGAATAGCAGCAGTGCTTTAACTCCACACACCAGTACGGCATAGAGCTGTGTGCTTCTCTAGGAATAGCTGCTTCAAACGAGCGACGAACAAGGACAGTGTCGCAATATCTGTACAAAAGGGAGAATCGAAATGCCTTAGTGGTGCTTCACAGGATCCATTTGATGGTGGTATAGGCTCTGCAAATGGCCCTTGCTAATGGCATGTATCACCTAGTCGAGTAAATGTGAATACACATTTACACTGGTTCGCCCACATGGCAATGCAAAAAAAAAAAGAAAACAGAGAACAAATCTAGCCTTACCACGGTGCCTGGATAGCTGGTTGCGTAAACTGCGGGCTCTGAAAGAGTGTTTGCTGACTAGCTTGCCCTGTTGGGGACTTCAATGTTCCAGAACTCAATTTCAAAAGTAGGGTGGACGACAAAACCTAAATAGCACAGAGTCATGCAACCAAATGAGGACTGCAAATCAGGCCCAGGAGAATATTCGTACAACGACTGCTAAGACGACACAACTACGAAAATTACCACATCATTGAGCATGCAATCATATAAGCGTCTCGCCTGCCTCAACTTTCAGACACTAGTAATTACGTTTTTTTTTTTTGGTTTTGGTCTTTTCATGTACTCTTAGCCTTCACTTACCCCCTCCTGTTTATTTTGCCAAGATAGCACATCGATGAAGTTCAATTTTGCATTTCACCAGAACTGTCCTCGAGGGTGAGTATTTTCTTTAGGAGACACTATGTATGAGAAGAGCAACAATAGAGGAGGCAGGGAAGTTAACCAGGCACAAGGCCAGTTCGCTACCCCACGCTGGGGTTATAAAAAGGGACATATAAAGATGAGGGAGGGAGAGAAAGAATAGAGAAGAGAAAGAGGCGAATAAATTGTCACTCAATGGACGGATGCGTATGCAGAGGTGGATTTATGCAAAAATGAAAGGCGTTCATGCAAGCCTGTAGTCTTAAAAAAGAGCAAGAGGGCTTTGACTGCCATTTGAGCCGATGAAAGGTGAGGACGGTGCTCTAGCAGCATCTGCACAGAGAGCGGCCGATCGCCTAGTTGTGGCAACGCGTCAGAAAGTTTTTGTTTCTCGGAGGCAAATCTAGGGCAACTGCATAGCAGGTGGTCGATGTCTTTTAGGGGCGAAACTCTTTATAGCGGCACCCGTTCGTCTCCCGTAGTATGTAACAAGTATAACATTTTGACCTCTAAGGTGGTGCCGGTGAGAGACTTCTTCTGTGCGTTCTTAAACAATAGAAAAATAGTGCGCAATGTACATGTCAAAGGCTGCTAATGGGGAATGAGAGACAGGAGCATTCAGTTTTTAGTTAACGCGCAGGCTGCGATCATCATTAGCAGCCATTGGCATGTACATTGAGCACTATCTGACAAGAAAGGGTTGCTACGTTATACTCGCTGGGTGTAACCTGCTTTGCTTTAGAAAGGTTTAGCGAGCGTTGAGCCGCAGTGCCATGAATACAATGAACTTGTATATACCATGAATGAACTCGAGGTGGCTAAAAATGGGAAGTAGATACGAAGCGCAAGCCTTAAGAAAGTAAAAGCCGAATTCTCCGCCTCTCATTTCGCATTAGCAGCCATTGGCATGCACATTGAGCACTATCTGACTGAAAACGTTTGCTACGTCATACTCGCTGGTCGTAACCTCCTTGGTTTTTGAAAGGTTTCGAGAGCGTTCGGCCGCAGTGCCATGAATACAGTGAACTAGTCTATACCATGAACTCGAGGCGGTTAAAGGTGGGAAGTGGACCCGAAGCGCAAGCCGCAAGAAAGTGTGCGTCTGCCACCTCTCGTTTAGTCCTTGGAATGTCCGCTCGATGGCGGTGCTTCTATATGGGGAATATATGATGAAAAGATGCGAGATGGTGGTACTTGGAGTGTTGAATAGATGGACGAATGGACTCATAGACAGATGCATGTATGGATGCGTGAACGGGCGCAGGGGCGGCTGCATGGACGAACGCAGGGACGGACGCACGAACAGACGCATGCACGGACGGGCTGATAAACGCATGGACGGTCACACTGACGGACGCATGGACGGACGGAAGCAAGAACGAATGGACGGACGAATTCTTCGTCCCACTCTCCATCATTCACTCCGTGGATATGCTGCCTCTTTTTTTTTTTTTCTGTACCACATACGTCGCATTACGTCTTGTCGGTCAATCCAATGAGGGTTGTATAAGCTTTTGTGAAGGCAACCCCGAACCGACGCCGACAAAGGAGAGAAACTTCCCGTCGACAAAGTCCGAATGAAGGTCGAAGTTCCAGTCGAGGGTTTATTTGACGGTGTCTCGTATGTCTTATGCTTGGGTGTTCCACTCTAGCAAACACGGACTACGTGCCAGGTGACGATTACCTTGCAGTGTCTATCTTTGACAGGGGAATCGGAAGCATTTGATCTTCTTGGTGGGATGCAGGAGCCGCGTTGCATGCGGCATCATTGCCACTGATACCACAATGACCAGGTAACTGCTGAAAATGGACCTCGTGGCCTGTTTCTGTCACGTGGTGAAGAAGCTTGACAACCTCGTATGTTAGCTATTCGAGACAGCCTCATCTAAGGAGAAAGCTAGTGTACCCAAAAAAGACTGGCATGCAGAAAGAGCTAGCCACTGAAATTGTGCGTGTCACTCTACATTCTTTCTGTGTCATGTTTTTTTTTTTTTTTTGCGCGAAGCAGTGTTTCTAAAAAGTATAAACCACACAGCACAGGTATAAATTTCATTTCATCTTTGAGAAACGCACATTGCTTTTCTAAAGCAATGTGCGTTTAATTCTCTAACGGTCCAACTGTTAAGCTTGCCCCGCCGCGGTGGTCTAGTGGCTAAGGTACTCGGCTGCTGATCAGCAGGTTGCGGGATCGAATCCCGGCTTCGTCGGCTGCATTTTTGATGAAGGCGGAAGTGTTGTAGGCCCGTGCACACATATTTGGGTGCACGTTAAAGAACCACAGGTGGTCGAAATTTTCGGAGCCCTTCAATATGGCGTCTCTCATAATCATATGGTGGTTTTGGTATGTCAAGCCCCACATATCAATCATCAATCATCCAACTGTTAAGCTTTTCAATCTGTCGCGTGATGTCACTACGAAACATTCATCATAGCCAGTTTGCTATTGCCAGGTTATACTAAATTACGCCTACACGAGCCGAGTTCGGCCATGTATAGCGAATTTGATTAAGCATAGTTCTGAAGATCATCATCAATTAAGCCAAATATAATTAGGTCTGATTGAGTGAAAGGTAACAAACCAAATAAATTCAAGCAATCCAAGGCGAAATGCCACTGTGGCTATAAAGACAAGCTCCCGAGTATTATAATTACTACTCGCCAAATTCAGCGTTATCAACCCCAAGTAATTTCTTTTAGTGCTAAATAAGAATAGGTACAAGTAGGACTCATTGTTCATGCACAGTCACACCAGCTTCACCCTGAATACTGCAGTATTATGTGACGTAATTACAATAAATCCTGAGCAAGCGCGCCCTTCGCCTCCTTCTTCAGCCAACTGAAATTACAACGAAGCGGGGGAATGATCTCGCCCGGAGCGGCACCAAATTTGAGATGGTGTCAGCAAAGTTTCACGCCAGAAAAAAAAAATATCTGCACTTGGGCTTTTTCAGAAGCTTTCTTACTCTCGTTCATGGCATAGTTCGCTACAACGAGGGCTGACAAACATAATAATAGCGATAGCAACGAGACAAAAGCACGGGAACCATGCTATGAAAGCGTCACCGATTACGAGCCAACTCGACAGCTCTGTATAAGCAACAGAGATCTTGCAGGCTTCACTTTCACTGAATATGGTGTCATGGACACAATCTTGGAAAACATGTCTTCAAAGCTATGCTTGTTCTCTTGGGGTGCTGAATATTGTCATGGGTGTCCTGCGGTATGTTTAATGTGCGTTCATTGTGTGGGAAAAGTAATCTAGTTTTGAAAACAAATTTCACGTACATGCACTTTCACGTTGCGCTATAAGCAGGACTCAATTGTATTCATTCAAGCCAGCGTTGCGTATTTGCGCTGCATGACGGTGTTGCAGAGGCGGAGGAGGAGAGTTTACTGGAACGGAGTGGAAATTCGGAATGGGCAGTAAAATAAACATGAGCGCTTCCTGAGGGGGAGGATTCTTTGCTTCAAATTAGGTGATTGTTCTTTTAATTAGGCCTACATAAACAGGACTCCTCAGGCAGATACTAAATACTGAGTCAAGCCTAGCGAAGTCTCGCCAATCCAGACTAATGCTAATTAAGACTAAGCTTTACCAAGACGAATCAAGTTGGGCATTATCCAAGCAAACCCAGTTCTGGTACTTTCGTTTCGTGTGGCATATTACTCGTAATGTTTTTAACACAGCTAATTAAAGGTAATTAAGCCGAAGGGATTTTCTTCGAGCCGAAACTACCCCAAAACCATCCGCTCCGCAATCACTCTGCATTGCACCCCCCAGTGCGAGTAGCACACAGTCTAACAGGAAAGCTATCTTTAGTCGAGCCTTTTTTGCCCGGGGGCCATCGTTAATCTTAAACAGGCATGTCCCGCGGAAAGTGGGTATATGCTGCTCCTCCCACCCACTCCCACTACTTACTACTCTCACACCGCTATACTTACTCTATTTCTGCCACTCGTCCCATTTCATTCACTAACTTGATTCCATTTGATTGCCACTTCATTCCCCACTCCATCACGCTTTCTTCAATCACACTGCATTCAGATCCTACGTCATTTAACCAGCTAAAATAATTGATAAAGTGCAAATATTTTGTAAGTCTCCACCTTCGCTGCTTTCTCGATTTCCACCATACGGAGCTGGCGTTTGTAGTGCACCAATCATTTTTCTATATCCTCTAATGACTGTCGGCTGTATATAAGTTAACAAAGAAGTGCTACGTAGTGTACAAACAATGTGTTGCATAATTTATGTCAATGAGTTATTCAAGTCGTATATTATGAACAGGTGGCTCCTCATGCGCCACGCCACTTTCTAGAATGCGGAGAGAAAAGTGCTAAAGCTGTAGACGTCTGCATACGTCATTCCTCCTCCCGCTAGAAGAGACCAAGATAGAGAATTCTTGCATGTACGGATGTAAAACATTGTGAGGGCAGAGATTGACTGGATACAAATGAACCATGAATACAATTAACGCAAGCAATCCCAGAATGTGTTAAGGCTACGCGAAATATTATTGTTAACAAAAGTGCCACAAAAATCTACTCAATTAAGAACAGTGTAGGAACGTGCCTGGTTCTACTTGAAAACTAGAATCGGGCACGTTCTAGTTAAAAACAATAAGTTTTAACTAGAACGTGTTCTAGTTAAAAAGATTTATGGTATTTAAAATTGAAAGCTTGTATACAGATATTATGCCAAGAAGAAAGTTAGCACATATGATAACGCACAGTCTTACTAAAGCTACAGAACCTCGCTAAAGCAATGTCATCTAGTCTGGTAATAATTTAGTGGGTGGAGCTTTTTTTCTTGTAATAGCTTAACCATGGCTGGCATTCTAAATTAAGGCGTTAAAATAAGGATACTAGCTCACTTTCAGCTTCCCTAATTTCAAGAAGCTTTGCTATTTACAAAACAAGCTTCATTTTAATAATGCGGTGCTGAATGCACCGACTAGTAAATATTTCTGTGGAGAATCGGGTACCGACACGAAGGTCAAGCGGTGGACACCCACGCTTTGATCAGTAGCGCTGTGTCCCTAAATTTTCTTGTTTCATTAGTCTGGTGCGTTACAGGCAAACTTTATTAGTAACCTAAGAAAGGCCTGTTCCTTTTCACCAGAATATTTGCCTGGGCGCCATTACACGTGTGCATCCAGTTTCATTCTTCCATAAGATATTCACCGTAGAGCCGACGTTCATGGTCAGGAGATGGGCTCTAGCGCTAGCTTGCTGATGATTTCTATTCACTTATCTTTTGTTTTTTCGCATTTAAGGGTCGGCAGCTGCATTGTGTAACACCAACTGCATACGTCAGACCATCGCGTAGTGCGCTCATCGACATCAATAAGGCTTTCTGTTGTTTGTAGCCCATAGGCATCGTATTCTGCAGTAAAAACCTCAGTAGACTTAAGTAAATGCACAAGTTTTCGGCTGAAACAAAAGAAATGTTTAGAAGAAGACACAAAGTCACTGTGAGCGCAATTTGTAAAACTTCCGAGGCCGGTCCAGTTAGTACTAGTTAGCGACAAGTATGAAACAAAGCGGGCAAGTGTACCGACCAACCCACAGCAGCAGGGGCCAGCTGGAAGGAACGATGCCGAGCGATCGGTCAAAAATAGCCACTGCGCAACCGCTACATCAGCCCTCAGAATGCGCAGCCACCGGTAGATGGAGCTGCCTGTCCCTGGAAAAATGCGACGCTTTGTGCAACCGAGTCTGCGATTAGGAAACAAAGAAACAAATAAAAACGAAAGCGCGATATTTCTGTCTTCGAGCGGCAGTCGCAGTGCCCCTCGATGAAAGTTGGGACTGATGTCCTCATCGTTCTCTTCTTGTACCTTTCTGTTGCTCTTCTTCTGTTAGTCGTGAACTGCACAGCCCGATGTTGCTTCAATCTTCCATTTTTTCAAGTTCCCTTCCCCTTCTTGCTCACCCACTCTCGTGGGCACGCGCTCTTATTTTCTTAGCTGCCACAAAGCTTGATTTCGTTTCGTGATGTTTCTCAACACTTCCAGCGAGTTTTTGGACAGACCCAAGCTGCCCATCTCCATTCCCTCCTCATTGCCGTCACTGGTACGACTGAAGCCGGTGAGCCAGAGGTTACCTCATTTAACTAACAAAGTACGCATTGTGCCAAGACGGACGAGACCTCTCATCGTCACCGCAATCATCACCCTCTCTCTCTCTTTCTCTCTGATTCCTATTTCCCGCTCTCACGCTGTAGATGTATTCTACTTCAACAAGCTTAGCTAAAGTACGAAGCAAAAAAGAATTGAAAGAAATTTGACTAAAGATGAATTGCTTGGGACTTTAAAAGAGGCAGCCCTCTATCGTGTTGAAGACACTTTACATCAGTGCAAATATTATGAGGCGTTGAACAGTGAAGGCAAGAAGGAAAACCACAGGGATTGCTGTACTCTGACATTAAGCGATGTATTAAAGTAGAGGTGTTAAATAGAGGTTCATGCACACTGACTCGGTATGCGGAATCATGAATCCAACGATTCGTAAAGGACGGCTAAAAGCCCACGATCCTGATTAGTACCACGGTGGTCCTCGTGAAACAAAAAAAAAGTAGTAATTTCCATCTCAACATTGTTATCAATACCATGAGAAAAAGTCGCACTTGTGCTAAATAGATGTTTAAAGTTTTGGCATAATAGGATTCCTAGATATCTGCCTTCATCGACGTGAGCATAAAGATAACTTTCTGTATATAGAATTCGTAGTCTCCTTACAATACGAAAAGTATGATAGCAATGAAAAGTCTATTAGTTCGTACAGTTTGATCCTAGGAATGATATTTTTCACGGTGGAGGACTATGTTTGCTCTTTGCTACATGAATAAATCTCACGAATTCATAACGTGAGTGGCACCCTGCTTTAATTTTTCTTCCTCTGATATTTCCATCGAAAACAATCAAGTCTCATCTGAAAAAAATTGAGACCGCGAGTTCAGCATGCTTTCTGTATATTATTTCTAATTGGATAGGGGCCATAGGCAAACAATAAACACTCTTAAACACATCGCTGTTTTTAACTAAAACTACATCATTTTAACATTGTTGGTTCCAGTGAGGTATGTCGGTAAATCGCAGCAAATTTGTCAAAGGTGGACGGATCATACACCTAAGGCCAGCCGACTTGGCTCAAATGCTGGGGCGATCGATGCGGGACAAGCAGAATCCACCCAAAATCTGTTTTCCGCGTTCAACAAGCGTGTAAAAAAAGGAACAGAAAGAAAGAACGCATTAGGCGAAACAGCGATATCATCGTTGCGACACTACGTCCATTTGGGGAAAAAAAAGCGCTCTGGAATGGCTGCAGCAGCTGTGCAACGCTTGGCCGGTGCTGCCACGCATGGAGGGGGACGGCGCGCGTGGAGGAAGAAAGAAACGTGGTTTATACACTCTCTTCGTGCTTGCAACGCCCAGACCGCTCTTTTGTAACCTGTGCAACATAATCTTTGTAATGTAACACGCGCACCCATGCAAGCACACGTGCCTGGTGATTGGGCAATTCGAAGAGCCGCGGAAGCGTCGAGAAAGACACCTTGGTAACCAGCACGTTGAAGAAAGGCGGCTGGTAATTGCTCGCCATTTAGTGAGACTTGCATCGTTACTAAGCGACGATGAAAGCGACGCTCGAGCTTATGCAGCCACGTAGCGTGTACTGGCGCGATTGGTGAGGCCTCAGAAGTGAGTTCTTCAATAAAAGAACAAGTTGTCGTCAATGCAAAAAGCCTCCCAACCGCGCTTAATTTCCACCCGCGATTCATCGCTCTGCGTGAAAAACTTCCCTGGAATGTAATAGCCTCAAAATACGTAGCTGTCGCAAACACCTGTATAAAAACCTTCAACTCATCTTTAAAAAAACGTATTCTTAGAGGAATCATACAAACAATTACGATCAGTTGTCACTTAGAGCACGGATAAACGATAATGCAACAATGGTTTTCAGCGCAATTTCCACAGAACGGCAATGCAAGCTGAACAGACTCAGGTTGTTGCGGGCGGCGCATATCCTGGCACCACATTTATATTGCTGTTATATTGTGTCATAACTGACGCTAACCGAAATTCCAAACACAGTAGCAACTGGCACGACCACGTATGCTTAAACTCACCAGTGCTTTAAGCAGCTGGACATCATTAGTCAATATTGTGAAATAACAATTCGACGTAGTTACGATTGGTGATATTGAGAAAATATTAGCCAACATTAGCGGATGGTAGTAATCACTGTGCTAACTTGGTCCGCACTGATGTGTGCTTAATATACGCAAATGGACGTGTGCTCCGTAATCCATAATTCCTTCGGCGCTGACTGTATGCCCTACAGCACATATTCCTTCACATAATAAACTGTTTCATACTTTGCCTGCAGGTGAAGCGCTTATAGAAGCTAAAAAGTATTCGAGAAGTACAGCATGAACGAGCTAATGTTTATTTTTGTCGGCACTTGTGTATACCTGCAATGCAAGTGTGATTTACAGTTATGCTAACTAGGAACGAGCACACTATAAGCTGAGGCCCCTGAAATACGAATAAGGCTTGCTAAATTACTATTAACTGGTAATCAAACGAGAAGTGGTGGTGTGGGCGGTCAGTATAGAAACGAGCAGACGCGGCACAACGAGATAACTTTGCGATGGGTACTTCGATCACGCCTTTGTTAGTATTGGCATATCATCATTATTAGCCCTACTATGCCCACTGGAGGACAAAGACTTCTCCCGTATTCCACCAGTCAACTCGGTCCCGTGCTTTTAATTTCTTCTTGATCTCGCATATGATATCCTTATTTGTTCCCTGACCCACCTCGTTCTGTTCTTGTCCCTCATCGTCAGCGTAACTCTTATTTTTCTTTTCATTGCTCACTGTGTCGTGTGCTATTTAAGTTGCAGGCTGACCTCTAGCCTTTTGGTCACAATAAACATTTCTCTCTTCCTCAAGTTAAGTTGAACCCTCTTTGCAATCCTCCAGGTTTCTGCTCCGTAGGCAAGTACCGGCAAGAAGCAACTGTTATATACCTTCCCCTTGAAGGATAGCGGCATCTACCATTCATGATTTGAGAATGCTGGTCCATTCCCATTATAGTTAATTCAATCTCGTGGCTTGGCTTCGTGGTTACTACATGTCTCAAGTGGACGTAGTCTTGTACTACTTCATGTAAACTGCTACCTATCTTGAAGCACTGTTCTCTTACGAAGTTTATTTATTACATACGAGGTCGTTGTCTTTATTACATAACATTAGTACATAAGCACTGAAAAAAACGGCTAGCTTCAAAACATTGCAATTCTTAGCTAACCTTCTAATGTTTGTGCAATCTAACATGCTGTCCCCTCTAAAATTAAGCCACCCCTAATTCCGGCAACGGTGACCTCTTATCGCATCCGTTCACGATATGCTCGCTGCGCCAATATCCATAACCTTGCTATTTAAATTGCGGTTAGTATATTTTTGTGCATATTTATTTCTATATATTGTTACGTGACAATACTATACGTGTTACAATATCATTTCAATTTTGAAAATGGGTCCCTTGGCGTCTCTGCACACATTATGTAAGGGTGTGCGAATATTAATTCATCACGTACATCTCTCGTTATTATTAGGACACTGACACTTGCAGCAGAAACTGCTACTTTGTCTAAATAATTTAGGGGCCTTCGTATGATAGAGGCCTAATGCTAGCCAATAGCACTCAGATCACTATTACTCGTGAATTACGGTAAGTGGAAACGTGCTAAAATGCTACCAAATTTCATTTAAACAAAAAACAGCAATGTATTGCCAAATTGTGCTCCTTTGAAAGATTAAAAAATCCCCAGCTATGTTGCCAGCAAGAGCTGCAAAAATAGCGACTTTCCCTTGTCCTAACAAATACCCGTCCTCACCTCCAGATATGGCGAATTTCGGCAAACGTGAGCAAGAAACAAGATGGCAAACTAATGACAACTGTCGGTTAGTGACAAGGTGGTTCGCTATTTTTAAATTTCGGTTAGTAGAAAGGCGACGAAGAGGAATGGCCTGTCAGCGAAAATTAAGCAATATATTGGCAAATGTTGGTGAGTCAAATCATAACGCTGTATTGGCAAATGCTAGCAAAATAAAAGCCAATTGCAGTTAATGGAAAGATAGCAAGGCAGTAGCAAATTTGGTTCAGTGGGAAGTTAGCAGTGTATTGACAAATGTCCCTAATTGGAAATTTGGCGCAACATCGAGCCATGTTTGTACAAACGGTTTCACAAATAGCGTCTTTCCTTATTCAACCTATACCCTATCCACCTCCAAAGATTGCAAATTACTGGCAAGTACCAGTAATTGAAAAGATTACAAAGTAATGGCCAATGTCGGTTTGTGGAAAGATGGGTTAGTGATAAAAATGTCGGTTCTTCGATAGTGGGCGAGTTATAGGCAAGCGTCAGTCAAGAAAGTGGACGTTAATAAAAAAAAAACGAGGTATTGGCAAGTGTCAATTTGTAGAAAGACGACAATGTCCAACAAGAATTCGTGTAGCTAGAAAACAGGGAAAATTGTGACAAATGCTGTTAGTTGGAAAGATGGCCAAGTACTGGAAAATCGTGGTATTGGTAAGAAGGCACAAGTGTTGGCTAATGTGGGTTAATTGAATGACAGAAAAGTGTCCACATGTGAGTTTGTGCACAAATTGAAATTCATTGACAAATAAAGATTAAGGGTGCGAAATAATGATCAGCAATGGTTCAATAACAGTATGTGTTAGACAGGTCAGTCGATTTTGGCCATTTGTTTTTACAAAAGCAGTGTTGTTGAGTGTCAATTAGTCTCGTCTAACGAATTTTTTGCATTGTTTTCATTGTTGAAGGTTGTAAAAAAGTTGCTATAGTTATTGATACGATCGCAAAGAACGGTAGGCTGAAAAATAACCAAACGCTTTCAATCCGTTCAATGCCAAACTGATTGCGGCTGCCACAACCTTTCGCTACTCGCACGCCCCCTCAACGCAAATCCGCTATTCTGGCGGTGGCAGCCGCTGTACCGTGTGGGAAGCATTTATCCTTGGCCTTCAAAACGAGGAATAACAGAAGCACCGAGGAAGTGATCGTTTTATTTATTTTTCTCCGTCTCCCTGGAGGGGTGCTTCCCTGCACGCCGTTCCCTCTGGTTTTTCGGGAATGACCGGGAAACTCATCACCGATCGAAGGTCCCGTGCGTTCGTGCGTGCCTGTGCAGCACCGCTGCTATGACGGGCTTGCAGCCGAGCGATTTGTGTGATGTGCAATGTGGTGGCGCTGGCCTCGAAAAAAAGAATAATTAAACCATAAAACTACCGTGGCCCAACGAAAGAAAGGAGGCACTGGGGGGGGGGGGGGGGGCTGTGATGCAAGCCTGCGCTGCTTTTTTCGCGGAGCACTTCGCCGTATCGCGTCGCGACAGCCGTTACTATGTGCAGCCGTGGGGGAGGCGTTGCGTCAGCCACCACCCACGTAGCCACCGCTGCGCGAGTCGCCGCGCCTGCCGTCCCACAGCCACTGCTGCATTGGTAAGCTCTCGCAGTGCAGCGGTATAGGAAGGAAGAGAAATACAGAGGGCGCTTCCACAGTCCTAGCTAGAGCGGTGCGCGCGCCTAAGTGAGCGTGTGCAGCACGAACGCGTGCCGTTCTGCCTACGCCAAGCCGCCTCGTTCGATGGCGCTTGCGTAACATTGCACGGGCGGCGAGAGGAAGAGCCTGGTCCGCTTTCCTCGTTTAAGCCCATTTTGCTTTTGACGACATATATCCCTTTCCCTCCACCCTTGAACCTGCTCTCCAATAGCACTGCCCTTACACTCCCACTCTAAAAGCTCTGCCATTCTCTCTCGCTCGCCGCACAGAAACGGTCAGAACAACGTCAGTAGATTAAAAGGTTTGGATTTCAAGCCAACTGTGCTTGCACAAGAGAGCCGGCTTGGACCATCGTAAACTGTAATTGTAAGCAATAAAATTAACGACTGGTGAAGAAGCACTCTGCCTATGCGAGCAAGAACAGTCCCTGCGTTGATGTCATACAAACGTCCCATTAAAATTAGCATTATTCGTCATAGCGTTGCCTTACGGTATCTAAGTTCCGTTCTGAGGCATCTGCATAAAGCGGAGATGAAACCATTTGCCTCGGCAATCATACACATGAAGACAGCGTCTTGTATTAGCGATGACATCTGCAAAGTCGGCATCGCAGTTGAGGTAAATATAAAAAAAAGCTGGACATATATTATAAAGTTCCTTTATTGCATATCCGGAATACTGAATACAGGATATGAACCACATGACGCCGGTGCCTCCTGCCATCTGGAGTTACCATTAAAAATGACCGTTTCCTACGTTCTTCAAGTACTACAGCGGGTAGCCTTGCGGGGTTAAGGAAATTCTTAACCCACTCATTCTCACCTGGCGCATAATGTTCTGTCATGCCATTCCCCTTTTCCTCTTGGGTAAGTTTTCGCGGGTGTCGCGCATCCAGGTTGGACGGGTGCTGCCTTCCAAACATTGGCTCTGCAGGCGTTTTCTGCGTTGTGATATGTGGTCTCGTATGCTACCTGAATAGAAACCTCAAGAGCCGGCAGGAAAGGCTTTCATCAGTCAATTTCTTGAGAGACATTTTCAATTCTGCCACCATACGATCTGCTTCCTCGTTTGTTGCAGGGTGATATGGAGCTAATGTTATGTGCTTGGTCATGTTTCCCCTCAAGAAGTGGTGCGTTTCGGACGAAATAAACGTTGTTCCGTTATGAGAAACTACAAGTTGCGGTATGCCAAAAGTGGCGAAAAGTGATTGAAGCAAATTCGTTGCACCGGAAGCAGCTGTGATGGAACTTGTTTTACTTCTTACCACTTGGAGACTCATCCACTACCGAATAAAATACTCTTGTTCACCGCGAATTCCAATAAACAACCTTCCATGGTTCATTTGGGCGGGACCACTGCGGAATCGCAACCGTGGAAGGAAGGATGCTGACACTTGGCTTGTCTTGCATGATCGCACCTTCGACTCTATGTCGGCGTCCAAACCAGGCCACCACAAGTGACTGCGAGCGAAACATTTCGTCGTAGTCATTCCCGGGTGATTAGCATAAAGGGGAGTCAACGCTTCCTGTATTGCTTTCCTAGGAATCACGACTCGTGTGTCGCATAACACGCAACCACGTTGCGTGGAAAGTTCTTGCACCCGACTCTTGTAAGGTTGAAAACTTGTACCCCGCCATGATGCCATTGATCTGATTTGTAGCCCATAATGAACTTGAGAAAGTGTGGGTTCTTCCATTGTCAATGTGGCTATCTTTTTAGCAGTAACGGAGGTTTTCGCAATTCTTCAATCACTACCACGTCCCCTGGTGCCGCAAGCTCACTGACATTAGAAGCCAGAGGAAGTCTCCTGGGCGCATCTGCATTCTGATGCCTTTTCCCTTCTCGGTACACCCACTCGTAATCACAGGTACTTAAAATCACGCATCAACAAAGCGTTCTCGGTGATAAAAATTTCCAAGTCTGTTTGCTAGGGCACACGATTACAAGAAGCTGGTTATGGTTAGCCACGATGAGTTTACATGCTAAGGGGCAATATACTGGTGAAAATGCGTGACTCCAAACACAATTGCAAGTCCTTCCCTGTCAAGCTGAAAATGATTTTTCTCGGATTTTCCGAGGGTTCTTAATGCGAAGTCTACTGGCATTTCTTGCCCGTGCCCGTCCAGCTGCGTAAGTACTGCTCCTAAGCCATAAGGCGAGGCACCACAGTTCAGCATCACCTGCCGAGAGTCGTCGAAATGCGCAAGGACAGTATATTCACGCCGTGCCTCCATAAGTTTCTTTAAACCAGCCTTGTGCGGAGCTTCTCATCACCATTTAGTTTCTTCAGACATTAAACGATGTAGAGGTTCGGCAATGGATGCCTTGTCGCGAAGAAACCAGCCATCATTCCTAAGAATTGCAGTGCCACCTCTTTTCTTGGTTCTGAAGCACTCATTATTGCCTCGACCTTTTCAAGCGTTAGGTCACTTTGGATCCCAAGAACTGCCTATCGTGTTCACCAAACACGCACGTTTCTTTGTTGGCTTTAAAGCCTGGATTTTGCAAACGCTGCAGAACTGCTTACAGTCGACCTAAATCTTCATTTGATGCTCCCGTGGTGAGGATGTTGTCCAAATATGCGCAAACACCGGGTAGTTCAGCGAGCAGAGTGTCCTTGAAGCATTGGAATATATACCAGTGCGCTCAAGTGTTATTGTTCAAGTGGCATCCAACGAATTAGCACACGGTGAAATGGTCGCAGAGAGCAATCGATCCATACTCCTTTCCCAAAGTGTCCACGTATCACGAAACCTAGTAGACCTCCAGGACAGCCACTGCAAGGTTCTTGTTACAAACTTTAGCTACGACCACCGACACCTTTTACTGGTACTGTCATCACGTACGCCGACTTAGTAACCAATGTGACAGTGTTTTGCTTCCCAGGGTACCGACAATGCCGAGGCACCTGTCCATGGCATTGCATGTCGTAAATCCAAGGCTTCCTGACGTAAACACACGAAGGCGGCATGACCTATTGCAAGAGTTCCACGCCTGCTTTGCACATTTGTCGAAGAGGTGAGCAAAGTAATTTTCCTCAATCGACCTCAAAAGTGGTTATTGGCAAATTGAAGTCAATAAACGGGACCGCGAAAAGACGGCTTTTGTAGCTTATGGCGTTCTGTATGAATTTTGAGTGCTCCCATTCGACCTCTGTTTCGCTGCGGCCACTTCACAACGAATGAGGAATGCCGTTCTTGTTGACCTCAAGTAGAAACGTTGCCTCGTCGATCTCTGTTACGTCGTTGTCTTTTCGAAAACGTTTGAAGAGCACCTTCGTCGCCTTTGAAGTGTTACTGAAGCTATACGATCGGCTGACCTGACCCTCAAGCCTTTATCACCATTTCGGCTTTCGAAAAAATGGCAGCATATCCACGGAGTGAATGATGGATAGCGGGGGTAGCATCCGTCCGTCTATTCGTTCTTGCTTCCGTCCATCCATGCGTGCGTCTGTGTGGCCGCCCGCGTGTCCATCCGCCCGTCCTTGCGTGCGTCTGTTCGTGCGTCCGCACGTTCATCTGTGCGTCCGTCCCTGCTTTCGTCCATGCATCCGCTCCTGCGTCCGTCCATGCGTCCATCCGTTCGTGCAGCCATTCGTGCATCCGTCCATGCATCTGTCTGTGTGTCCATTAGTCCACCTATTCAACACTCCACGTACCGCCATCTCGCATCTTTTCATCATATATTCCTCATATAGCAGCACCTCCATCCAGCGGACATTCCAAGGACTGAACGAAAGGAGGCACACGCACACTTTCTTATGGCTTGCGCTTCGTGTCTACTTCCGACCTTTAACCACCTCGAGCTCATGGTATATACTAGTTCACTGTATTCATGGCACTGCGGCCCAACGCTCGCTAAACCTTTCTAAAATATAGGAGGTTACGCCCAGCGAGTATAACGTAGCAATCCTTTCTTGTCTTCTGTGCGTTGTTGAACAATAAAAAATTTGCAGCGTGCGCGTTAACTAAAAGTCAAATTCTCCTGTCTCTCATTCCCCCTTAGCTGCCATTCGCATGTACATTGAACACTACCTTTTATTGTTCAACAACGCACAGAAGAAATCGCTCACCGGCACCACCTTGGAGGTCAAAATGTTATAGGTGTTACACACTACAACGGCTACGTGGGACGAACGGGTGCCGCTACAAAGAGCTTCGCCCCTGAAAATTCACGTTCTTTGGTCACGTTGTGAATGCTGGAGGCGTTCGGCTCAATCCCGAGAAGAGTGCCACCATGAAATAAGACACGTCGCCTGTATTCTAGGCCCACTGTTTTTATTCTAACTTCGTTCTTCTCGTCCTCTGTTAGCCGGGCGCACGCCAATGCAGCAGCGCTACTCATTCGTCTTTACAATATATAATGTAATGACAAAAAGCACCAGGAAGGACTCGCAAGAGGAAGATATTGATGATTTGAAAGAATAAGAACAACCGGCCTAGCATACGTGTGTTGTTTTTTACTTCCCACACACACACATACTATATATATATATATATATATATATATATATATATATATATATATATATATATATATATATATATATATATATATATAGCCTAGATCTTTTCAAACATAATAAAACCAACAATGAAACGTGAGAAAAAAAATAGGTTTGTTCTATTGCAGATCTGAGACTAGGCTAGACTAGAACGACTAGGAAGTGCCTTCGTTACATAGATGTTATTACACCAGGTACTCTGAATCGTTCACCTTTTTCCATACACACAGTACCTGAAGTACTCTGTTCACTGCGTAATGTTTGTCAACACGGTCTCATCAAATGGGAGGCCCACGAGATGGCTTTATGCTCTCCCGTAGTAGAATAGAGCACAAACAACTCTGGATTTTTGGACCATTTTTGGTAAACACACAAGATAACTTTTTTGGCCAATTTGCAGGCGAAACCTCCATACAAATTCTACTTGACTGGTAGTCATTTGCGTTAATGCATTAAAAATTTAAATGCGTCATCTCGCTTCGCCATGTCTGGTTGGATAACATTAAAGCTAGTTTCTTCTATAAACAACCAATGAGGAACAAACGGCGCATAAAAACCAACACGCCAGTAGTGTTACGTAATATATATAGTGTAGAAATCTTCGACCATAGACACTCATATTTAACTATATATATTTTACATTCAAGCTGATTATGGCTAAGAAAAACGAAACTCCGTTCGAAAGCGTAGTCATGGTCAGTCTCCATTGACTGCTATACGAGTTACGTCAATATCAGCATCGTTCCCATGCACGTGCGACATTGGCTGCTTTGTCAGAGACGTCGTGATCTCATAACACCGAAATCTGTTATGAGATCAAAACTCGGGTCATGCGTCGTTGTCCACCGCCGCCGCCTTTGCCACCGTTGTCCGTAACCACATCGTGCGAAATTATAAAAAAAAACTAGCACCAATGACAAAGTGAGACTCGAACACGGGTCCGCTGGGTGCCAGCCCAGTATTCCATCAATGAACTACGCTGGTGCTTGTAAGTTGTCATCAAAGTTGCCTTAGGCATGCTTGATGTCGGGAAAGCAATCGTGTTAATACGACTTATAAAGTGTTTTAAAACAGCGAAAGAACAAGCAGTCGTCGCACAATGCGAATAGCGTAATGAGTGGACCATATAATGCTCCAACTCATTACAAAAGCTTCTTCTTGTTCCCCTATTAACTGTGGCGCATGCCCACTTCAGCCATTATTCCTCATCGTCGTCAGCCACTGCATGAACAATTGGCGCAAAATTCGTTGCAAGTGTTTAGCGGATACCAAGCTTCTCATAAGAATGAAGAAAAATAGCACAGTGAATGCCAGCCTACTACTAAAAAAATTATTATTAATGCCCTGGTGGGTATCAAGCAAGTGTACTTGCAGTAGTTACCCGATGAGTGTTTTGAAACGGCTCTGAAAGGCCGCTCTTCTAGCTTTCGCTGTGACTGTGCTGTGCCTCTCGCGCAAGCCTGACGTTTCGCGCCGGCCTGGAACTATTAGTTTTGGCACACAAGGTTCTGCTACTTAAAATAGGGAATCTACAGACATGGGCCCAAATGTTTTGTTTTGTGTGTGTATGCGCTGCCTTAGGCGCTTCGTGGAAAAGCCATTCCGCAATGTTACCCAGTCTTCTATGTAAGAGCCAAAGCTATTCCGTCATAACACGACATTTTCTTCAGCTGTTACTCACAGATAAGCCTATAAGCTTCGTGAGGATGTACCGTCTGCACACACAAGGGCAACGGAATAATAGAGGGTTTCGCACTGAGTTTCATCAAGGAAGAAATAAAGCGCGAGAATATCTCTTCTTCCTCTTTCGGCCTCTCATTTCGAGCTCGTGTAGATGTGCGAGGAAAGCTCTGTGGGTAGTGCTGTTGGCGCCTGCTTGCGAGGATCCAGTTACATCCAGTTACCATCACCCCCCCCCCCCTCCTCATTCTTCCACCAGTCAGCCTAATTGCCTCTAACTTTATACCTGCCCATGAGACATCCGAAGCGACATTCGTATACGCTTATTTCGCATTTCGTTGCCGATGCTCGCCTCAAGCCCGTGATTATATTTTTACGGCAGGAAATTGCCAACCATCGATTAGTTCCTTCGCCTCACCGGATGGTGATGCCGACGGCGGGCTTTGGACGACCACTGCCACCACTACAGGCGAAGTTGTATAACACCGCTGTAAACCGCCGAGCACAGTGATCACGACAAGTCGCCGTTACCGGCAACCTTTTCGCTCTCAGCGCAGTAATTACAAAGAGCTTGCAGGTTTCCCAGCACAATCGATTAGCCACGCGATTGACCCGTTGTGTTTCAAAGCTCGTGCAGTGTGTGTGCCGCATCTGCAACACTTGACCGAGTTGCCGGCGACGATGGGAGGTTCCTCAAGAGTTCGTCTTGAAAGAATTACGGGATCTCCTGTGTCTGTTCAACATGCTCCTTCTTTTCTGAGTAGCTACGTACATGTTTCATAGGGCACAGTGTAGCCTACATGCTGTTCCAAAATGCATTGTGCTTGTCATTTAGTTTGTCTGCTTCCGAAAAATCATATTAAGAAGGAAACAAGAAAAATAGCTTTGTAGTTATTACCGAGAATACCAATTGTCCTCCATACTTGTTCCTCTTGTGCTGTCTCCTCTGTTGACTGAGGTCGAACAGCAGATACGTATGTGCTCACAGCCAGACACACGCAGGCCCGCACGTGCCGTACGTCTGGAACTCAAATTAGCTACAAGCCTTTGGGATAAGAAATACTTGCTGTTCATAGGGAATCTATAATCCCCCCCCCTCCCCTTCTCTTTCATCGAACCTGGGCTAAGCTAATCCTGTCTGCCTGGTGACCCACATTTCTGTGGCGGAGGAGGAGGAGGAGAAATAAATGAGGAAGGACAGGAAGGACAGGGTGTCACAGAACGAGCGCTAAAAAAGAGAGCGCGCCGCCAAATCCTTGCGACAACGGGCGGTAGAAACGCCGCGAGGTAAAAAGAAAAAAAAAAGAAAGCAAACATCCAAGGCTCCCGGGCGCGCGCTCTCCCCGCAGAAGCACGGCTTCGCAGACGAACCTCCTCACCCCACAGCGGCGGCCGGGCAAGCGCTAGAAATTTCCAGAACGAGGGAGGCGTGGCTACGCCGAGCTGAGTCACCCGACGCGGAGGGCTGACAAACCGTCTCGCCTCTCTCCAGCCTTCGCTGCGTATCGCGCCGACGAAAGGACGAGAAAATTCTGGAAAGTGGCGCGGAAGGTATTTAATCGAGCGGCCGAGACGACAGAACAGGTGGTGACGGAAGTTAACGCCAGAGCGCGTAGGAATTCCGCCGTGGAGTCGGCGAAGGTTCTGCCCGTAGTGACAGAACAGGTGGTGACGGAAGTTAACGCCAGAGCGCGTAGGAATTCCGCCGTGGAGTCGGCGAAGGTTCTGCCCGTAGTGACAGAACAGGAGGAGACGGAAGTGAGCGCCAGAGTGCGTAGAGAGTCCGCCGTGTAGTCGGCGAAGTTTGTGGTCCGTAGGGACGGCTCGAGCTACAGGCAAGAGCGTGGGTTTACCGCTATCGAGCGAAGACGCGGGCAACAGCTGCGTGTGTGAAGCCGACGGGTTCCGGCGAAGAAGTTGAAGTTTGAAGAGTGGCCAATTGAAGACGGGAGGTTTCCTGGAAGAGAAACTCCAGAGAGCTGCGGAACGACAACAACGCTGGACTTTGAGTGAGTGATTCTCGGAAGAGTATCATTCAGACTTTTGTTCCAAGGACTTTGGACTGAATAGGTTTTCTATCTCTTTAGTCCTTAAGTGTCTTGGTTGTTCAATGCATGTGACTGCATCGTAGTGCGTATTGTTGTCTGTGTCCGTTGTTTCAAGTGTGGTTGATTGTACTGTGTAGTACATTGTCTGTTTGGTGACGTATTGTATGTAACTATTGTGGAGTGTGCATACGTGTGTATTGTTTTTGATCTGCCGTTAATGAGAATATAATTTTGTTTGTTTATCATCTCTCGGCTCTGTCTTGTTCTTTGGGCCACAGCCGGCGTCCGCTGGCGCACCAATAAGGACCACTTCTAAATTGTCCACGCTTTCGTGGTGCGGTTCGGGGGGCCGATACTTCGGCTCTTGGAATTAGCCCGGCGATCGCCTCCCTAATAAACGGGACAGGTGTGACAATTAATCTGGCGTCCGCGAAACAGGACCTTTTGGTGCACAGTGTGTCCAAAGTGGTGAGAAAGAGCCTCGAGTTGTTGATAGTGCTATCGGAACGATTTCGTGTGTTGTTCAGTGTTCTCGTTAACGAGTGCAGGGGAGTGTTCCGATAGACTGATTTAGGCAGATACTTTTTGCACGCGGCAAGGTTTTAGTTGCGAGTTGCGAGACACAATGGATCTCGAAAAGTTAGTTGCTCTTGGTGAAAAGATGGGTCTTTCTGGCGTCGAACTACGGAAGTGGGTCACCCAGAAGGAAAAAGAAGAAAAAGAGAGAGCCAAAGAAGAAAAAGCAGCCGAGCTGGAAAAAGAGAGGTTGGCGGTCGAAAGAGCCAAAGCGGAAAAAGAAGCTGAGGTGGAGAGAGAGAGGTTGGCGGCAGAGAGGGCCAAGGAAGAAAAGGCAGCTGAGTTGGAGAGAGAAAGGCTGGCCGCTGAAAGGGCGAAAGAAGAAAGAGAGGCAAAAGAGCGACAGCTGAAGGAAGAACGAGAGCAGCAATTGAAGTTGGAGCTGGGGCGAGAAAAGTTGGCAGCCGAAAGGGCGAGAGAAGAAAGAGAGGCAAAAGAGCGCCAGCTGAAAGAAGAAAGAGAGGAAAGGGAGCGGCAGCGGCAGCACGAGATGGAACTCGAGCGGCTCCGTTTACAACAGCGAAGCGAAACTCCCGTCCAAGCTAGAGTTGAAAGCAGCGAACGGGAAGATCACGGCTTCCGCTTGAACCCAAGCAAGCTGCTCGTAGCGTTTGATGAAAGGAAGGACGACCTAGACGCGTACCTCCACCGATTTGAGACGATTGCGAAGAGCCAGAATTGGCCGGAACATCAATGGGCAACTGCTTTGAGTACTTGCTTGAGTGGTGAAGCGCTCAGTGTGTACGGTAGGCTGACGCCGACCGATGCAGCCAACTATGCAAAGGTGAAAGCTGCTTTGTTGAAGCGATTTAGATTCACTGTGGAAGGGTTCCGGGACAGATTTCGGACAGGAAAGCCAGCTGATGGTGAGACGGCTACGCAGTATGCCGCCCGACTTTGCCATTATTTCGACAGATGGATTGAACTTTCAGGGACAGCACAGGAGTACGATGAGCTTAGAGAGCTGCTAATTAAAGAACAATTTCTTACTAGTTGCCACCCAAGCCTGTCGCTGTATTTGAAAGAGAGGAAGGCGGAGTCATTTGAAGGAATGCTTGAATTGGCTGATCAGTTCTTAGAAGCGCAAGGAGGAACTAATTTGGCCAAGGTCAAGAAAGATTGTCCCGATGAGTCGAAGGAATTGGCTCCCGAAGAAAAGAAGCGTGCACCAGAGAGCATTCCGCGATGTTTTCTGTGCAACCGAGTGGGTCATCGCGCGAAAAAACTGTCGAACGATCTTTACGAGCCCTACGGTTGTAAAATGTTTTAACTGTGGTCAGACTGGGCACAAAGCAGACGCTTGTCGGAACGGAGTGAGTCAAACTCACCAGGTATCTTGTGTGCAAGCGGCACCGAAATCTGATAATAATGCCGTCACCGATGGATTCGTAGAGTTGAAGAATGGGGAGAAAATTCCTATTGTGGGGGCTGTAATGTCAAAACAGCCAACCGGTGTTACGAAGGGAATGCCAACGCTTCCTGGAAAGATTGCAGGCAAGAAGATTACGGTTCTAAGAGACACCGGTAGCTCCACGGTTATCGTGAGAAGAAATTTGGTACGGGAAAGAGAGTTGACAGGCAGAACGAAACCGGTTTGCCTAATTGACCGTACGGTCCGGATGCTTCCCGAAGCAGAAATTGAGGTTGAAACCCCGTACTTCAGCGGGAAGGTTACTGCTTTATGCATGACGACCCCCCTGTATGACCTTGTCATCGGAAACATCGACGGGGCGCGAGGGCCAAGTGATCCGGAATGTTTGGGAGAAGACCCGAAGATAGAGCCCTCGCCAACACAGCGGCCGCGAGATACAGTGGAGGAGCATCCCGTGACGGGTCTCACTAGAGCCCAAGGTGAAGCTGCGGCGCAAGAGACAGCGAAGGAGAAGACGATCGTGTCGAATGAGTCCACGGGCCGAGCAACTGGACTTACGTCGGCACGACCTCAACCGACAGACAGTATAAAGGAGACGGAGTTGGCCAGCCGGGCAAAATGTAGAGGCATTATCAAGCGGGTAAATAAACAGACAGGACCCGTCGAATGTAATGACGCGTTAACGGTGTCGGAAGAGACAACGATGGCTGAGACGACGCCTCAGATATCGTCGTGGGAAAGGGCTCGCCGAAAAAGAACGTGGAAACACAAGAATAGATCGAGCGAGCACCGCAAAAAGGGGCGCAAGCGCTGTTCGAAGTACTCAAGATAGGTGCTGAGGTGGAATCAGAATGTGTTCGGCAGGGCTGAGTGACATATGTTGTGTTAATATTCTTGTTATCCTGTGTCTCAAGTGTATGTCGAGTGAGTCAGTGTTCTGTGCGATGGTGTGATGTATAGTGTTGTATAATTGTTGGATAGACAGAACTTTGTACGGTTGTATTGTTTAGAATGTGTGATGAAGTGTTGTAGGCATGTACCTGTGGCTATATTTCATGTGTTGTGGAATTGAACTACAATGTACGATTGTATTGAGTGATATATTGTGAATGTGAAGTGTCATGAGCGACGGATTGTGTTACAGTCTGTGAGAATGTGTGGTGACTGTTCGCGCTCGTTTGTGTGGTTTTGAATATTATGAGATAATATTCTTAAAGTGGGGGGCAGTGTCACAGAACGAGCGCTAAAAAAGAGAGCGCGCCGCCAAATCCTTGCGACAACGGGCGGTAGAAACGCCGCGAGGTAAAAAGAAAAAAAAAAGAAAGCAAACATCCAAGGCTCCCGGGCGCGCGCTCTCCCCGCAGAAGCACGGCTTCGCAGACGAACCTCCTCACCCCACAGCGGCGGCCGGGCAAGCGCTAGAAATTTCCAGAACGAGGGAGGCGTGGCTACGCCGAGCTGAGTCACCCGACGCGGAGGGCTGACAAACCGTCTCGCCTCTCTCCAGCCTTCGCTGCGTATCGCGCCGACGAAAGGACGAGAAAATTCTGGAAAGTGGCGCGGAAGGTATTTAATCGAGCGGCCGAGACGACAGAACAGGTGGTGACGGAAGTTAACGCCAGAGCGCGTAGGAATTCCGCCGTGGAGTCGGCGAAGGTTCTGCCCGTAGTGACAGAACAGGTGGTGACGGAAGTTAACGCCAGAGCGCGTAGGAATTCCGCCGTGGAGTCGGCGAAGGTTCTGCCCGTAGTGACAGAACAGGAGGAGACGGAAGTGAGCGCCAGAGTGCGTAGAGAGTCCGCCGTGTAGTCGGCGAAGTTTGTGGTCCGTAGGGACGGCTCGAGCTACAGGCAAGAGCGTGGGTTTACCGCTATCGAGCGAAGACGCGGGCAACAGCTGCGTGTGTGAAGCCGACGGGTTCCGGCGAAGAAGTTGAAGTTTGAAGAGTGGCCAATTGAAGACGGGAGGTTTCCTGGAAGAGAAACTCCAGAGAGCTGCGGAACGACAACAACGCTGGACTTTGAGTGAGTGATTCTCGGAAGAGTATCATTCAGACTTTTGTTCCAAGGACTTTGGACTGAATAGGTTTTCTATCTCTTTAGTCCTTAAGTGTCTTGGTTGTTCAATGCATGTGACTGCATCGTAGTGCGTATTGTTGTCTGTGTCCGTTGTTTCAAGTGTGGTTGATTGTACTGTGTAGTACATTGTCTGTTTGGTGACGTATTGTATGTAACTATTGTGGAGTGTGCATACGTGTGTATTGTTTTTGATCTGCCGTTAATGAGAATATAATTTTGTTTGTTTATCATCTCTCGGCTCTGTCTTGTTCTTTGGGCCACAGCCGGCGTCCGCTGGCGCACCAATAAGGACCACTTCTAAATTGTCCACGCTTTCGTGGTGCGGTTCGGGGGGCCGATACTTCGGCTCTTGGAATTAGCCCGGCGATCGCCTCCCTAATAAACGGGACAGGTGTGACACAGGGATACCGACTGTGGCGGAGATTCATGCAGCAGCATTAGGCTCAGTACAAAGACAGAATAGCAAGGTCATTAAAGCGGGTATAAAAAGAGAATGATAAAAAGGGACCCCCCCCCCCCCCTGATGCAGAACTGGTTGCCAACAGATTTGACGAGTGTCTGCAAGGGACACACTTGCGAGTATATGTGAGCCTGTGTGAAAGCAGTGCAACACTGCAGCCTGCTCTAATGGCACGATGCGGGGAGGGGGGGTAGCAGCATTTCTAACAAAAAAAGGCAAAGCCCGAGGAGGATAAGGAAGTATGGCGAATAAAATATTAGCTATAATGTAAGAAACGACAATAAGGGCAAAATACAACAATAGAACCAACACTCAATCGCTTAATAAAATATACCTTTGCGAGGAATTTGAGAACAGCGAGAACACATAGAATAAGAGAGATTGATTGATTGATTTGTGGGGTTTAACGACCCAGAACCACCATACGATTATGAGAGGCGCCGCAGTTGAGGGCTCCGGAACTTTCGAGCACCTGGGGTTCTTTATCGTGCGCCCAAATCTGAGCACACGGGTCCACAACATTTCCGCATTCATCGGAAGAGAAGAATAAGAGAGAGTTGATCATAGTTGGTAGATGTTCATTCGAGAAAACTTGGCTTGTAAAGATGAACACAACAAAGCCCGACACCACTAAACGCTGGCGTTTAGTGGTGTGTGGTTGGCCATCATGACTACGATAAAAAAAGTGAAGCCAACTCTCCCTTATCACAATGTTTGAATATCGAATAAAACCTTTGCTAAACAGCATGCTTGTCATACGTGCATGCAAGCATGTAAATTATGATTTATAACGTGCTAATAAAACAGGCACGTACCATGGCTTTACGGTGTATGCAACATATAGATCACGTTATTCATGGATGGCATGCATTTTATGAACACTCACGCTTCACCTGTTATCCATGTCCGTGTCAATGTTATGAGCTTACGCCGATAGGCTGCTGATTCGTATACTGTACGTTTGATCCCGAATACGATGGTCGCATTTAAATAAATTGAAGTAGTTAACGGGTGCCCTCGTACTGGGCGATGTCAGTGCCTTCTATAGAACGCCATATGGTCGAAATTTCTCGAGCCCTCCAGTAAAGCTTGCCTTGTAATCGTACCTTTCTTGAGGGACATGAAACAATAGGCACTAGTACAACTTCTCACTCTTGTTCCTCATAGATATACGGAATTATCTGCGCAATCTAGTGTGCATCAAGGTAGTATAACGACCATTCGTGCATTAGACGAACGCCTCGTCGAGTATGTCACGATGGTCGAGCATGTTATCACGTAATAGAGCTGACGTGGAATGTTAGTTAAGCCATGAGGTAGATTGGGACCCAAGGGGTCTGCTTGACAAGAAGCTATTCCACCGCACAGCAATACTATTCCTTGAAACTATTTGGGCAAAAACACTATATAAATGTCACTTAGTGGAGGCAGTCTTCCTAGCGCACCGAATATCGCATAGAAGAAGCGTAGAATTATGTGAGGCGTCAAAACTTGCGAATTGCTGCAAATTCATTGTAACACCCATTAGAAAGTGCTCAGAAAAACGTAATCACGATCAACTGCAAAAGTATCGGCAGCGCGAGCATCTGCGTAGGATTGCATGTTGCACCATGGAATCTTAGTCTTCCCCTCGCAGATTTGGAAAAGGAAGGACGATGACATAGTGGTGACTTCACAAATGTACTTGCTGTAGGCATTCTGCGGTAGTTTGAAACGTCCACGGCTACGCACAGAGTAGCTCGTTTTCTCACGACACGGCAAAAACGTGCATTTATAACTGAAGCGGGTCAAGACGTTGGGAAGGGACCACGGAAAAGGCCTGATTATGGTATCGTGTTTAACTCCTGCATGCAAAGCTCAAGTATCCTTTCAGTTTTTCTTGAAGCTTTGGTTGTTGGCTGTGAAGGAAATCATCTCTGAGCCCTTTCTCAGAAGTTGCAACTTTTGAAACACCCGTTTAGATCCTGTGACGCCTGGTGAATATTTTGCACTTCTACTATGCGCTGCATTACACTTTTTGAAGTGATTACCTGGCTGACATGACGCCAGATAGCGCCTTTTTGGAAAGTTATTTCGAACGCATGTGTACTTTCATAATTCCTAACAGCGAACCGTACGTCCTGGGTTCAAATCTCGCTTCATCCTTGACAATTTTTTTTTAATTTTCCATGTTAGTGGTTACGGACACCGGCGGTGGCTGTAGTGGCAGTGGACAATTTCACATTAGAAATCAGCAGCTGTTGTGATGTGATAACACCTTTCGTTGAAAAAATCATTGCGTCATTGAACCAAACCAGTGAGCGATGTGCTTTATGAATGAACGAAACTTTTTCGTCCCACATTGTTTCCGACGCAAGCTCAGGGCAACTGCGCAAGCAGGAAAAAAAACCCAGTAACATTTTCGAATTAATTAACCCGGTCATGAAAACTAACATACGGTGTGGCTTTTGAAAAAGTGGCGGTGTAACTGGGTTCTTCGCCCAAAGTAACAGCCATCGCTACATTTGTGTTAGAGGGGAAGATTGATTGATTATTGATTGATTGATTGATTGATTGATTGATTGATTGATTGATTGATATGTGGGGTTTAACGTGCCAAAACCACCTTATGATTATGAGAGACGCCGTAGTGGAGGGCTCCAGAAATTTCGGCCACCGGGGGTTTTTTAACGTGCACCCAAATCTGAGCACACGAGCCTACAACATTTCCGCCTCCATCGGAAATGCAGCCGCCGCAGCCGGGATTCAATCCCGTGACCTGCGGGTCCGCAGCCGAAAACTTGAGTCACTAGACTACCACGGTGGGGCCCGACGCAAACGAGTTAAACGGCGATAATTAGCTATTGTTCAATCTAATGTTCACCACCGGCATTGTCGATTCATCGGAACAGTCCTGAATGAAATAAATGTGTTAAAACTGACGTAACAGCCGTAGATGAAGTAAATGAACAGGGGAAATCACCTTGATTCTCTTCTGGTCCCCATGTTCTTCTGTTTGCTTTCTGTCTGCATATCTTCGGAAAACAAAATAAGTTATTCATTTAAGAAAAGAACCGTATTCTCAGCAAAACCAAGAATTGAGTAAATTTGCGAGAGCTCTGAATCGGCCGTGGAAAACACATCTAGTACTTTTTGAGCACCACCTCGGGACACTTGATATCCACGTTATAATGCAATAGCAGATAGACTACAAAAAAGAGTCACCAGCGAAAAAAATAATTTATACAGATATCAGGCAAACACATAACCCGAATGTCTGTGTAGTTCTTACATTTGCTCATTTTTTGCACAGAAAGTAGCGCGACGTAGTACAACAAAGCGAATCCCGAGCGCCGGCGGCACTTTTTCTCCGCTCAATCAGTGTCCGTTTTCAAGGTTCCTTTCCTATCTGTGCCTCGTTCCGTCTTCAGTACACCTCCATTGCTTGGAACCCTGAAACGATGTGTCTTCCCCAGCCGACAGCTAGTCTAGCATTCATTTAGACCGAGCGCCTCTTTCTTTCGGCCTGACAGCCTCCGCCATGCTTGCAACCAAGCGCGAGCGGGGGATGCCATCCGCACCGTCACACAGCGCGTGACGTTCAGGAGTCGGGCGTCAGTGACGTCACAGGGATTGCGCGACGTCACGACGGGCTTTCCGCGCTCTCACCTTTGCCTTCCGAGGGAGAAGGAAGCGGAGCTCGCGTGTACTAAGCTAAGAAAAAAAGTGCATGCTTTCCTTTCGTTATTTCATGCGCTCATCTCTCTTGCTCGCCGCCCTCTCCTCCTCCATCTGCGCTGTTAGTGCGGGAGGGCATCTTTCGAGGTCGCTCGGGCTGTTGCTACGGCGCCGGCCACCCTCGGCGCCCGTCGAACTACGGTTCCAGACCCATTTGGACTCCGAAAGCTCCCATAACGAACCAAAGGGATTTGGGCTCTGCCTACCAGCTTTCAAGAAAAAAAAAAGCATCGTTCTACCGTTTTGCTTCTTCTTCCGCATCCGTTTTCCTCGCCCGTTCTTTGCGCAGCTGGGCCCGAGCTCCCACCAGTTCCTCGAGTGGCGCAAAAAAAGATTTGTATAACATTGCCGCACCTCCTCCCCTGCAGTTTATTTCTTAATTCCATTCGACAGCCCGTCCATGTCCCATCACCTAACCCACGAAGCTTTTTTCTTTCCCATTCTCTTTCATTATTTCACTCCTTGCGCTCGTCTCTGTGCAGCTTGTCCTCCTCCTGCGTTTCTCTCCCTCTTTTGCCAGCGTCGCGGAGAGGAGAGATCAGTGGCGCTCGCTTCGGCGCGCTTGTAGCAATAGGGCGACCTTGAATGTAACGACCGGCGCCCTTGAAGAAGGCTCTCCCGAAATTGAAACATTGCGTAACAGAACGATCTGCGGTGGCGTGCGCGCGTGCTATGTGCGTGGCGGAAGCAGAAGAACGCGTCTAAGAACAACGAGCCCGAAACGTTCTGAGGTGTTTGGATCGCCAACTCCCTCATTGTTATAGTGGACCCTAATCCCAGAACCTGGAGTCTTTATTTGACTCAGACACCCGAATCTTGAGAGGCACCTTTGATTTCGATTCAGTTGAAAAGAGTAGGAACTTTACCAATCATCATCACATTCCTCTTTAAGATTAAAAATGAGCCAATCCTAACTGTAATCTTGAGTACTAGTGAGTGTCGCCTTCAAGGAAGAACGCGATAACGTAATTGATTTGTGGGGTTTAATGTCCCAAAACCACCATATGATTATGAGAGACGCCGTAGTGGTGGGCTCCGGAAATTTCGACCACCTGGGGTTCTTTAACGTGCACCCAAATCTGAGCACACGGGCCTACAACATTCCCGCCTCCATCGGATATGCAGCCGCCGCAGCCGGGAATCGAACCCGCGACCTGCGGGTCAGCAGCCGAGTACCTTAGCCACTAGACCACCGCGGCGGGGCGATAACGTAATTGAACCCCACGTAGATTGCGTTATCAATTTCCAGCCTACCTTGGGTTCTCGTTGCGTATCTGAGCCTTCCCCGAAGGATACGAATGACGGTGCGTGCAATACTTGGCCGTTTAAAACAACATTGGAATGCCTACAGCAAGCATAGTTGTTGAGTGCCCGCTACGACAAAATTCTTCCTCTTGGGAACCAATGAATGACCCACTAGGCGCCAGCAAATCAACATGCCAACCCATTCAAACTGGTGACTTTGTTGATGATCGTGCAGCTGATGATGATGACTAAATGTATCTGAGCACTTTATAACGGTTTGGCTCTTAAAACACTCAACCGTTGCACAACTCAGATGTTTTGTTGCAATGCGCTATTTTACGCTTTTGCCACACGCTACGTGCGTTACAAGCGTTAATGAGACCTCTTCCAGCACACGACATTCATATAGTATTTTTTTTTTCATGAAGCAGTTTCGAGCATTATAGTGAATCTGTGGTAGAACATCTTCATGCTATGCACAGGGCCTGGTTTCGATTCTCACGTGTACAAATGATTCTTCTGATTTGTTTTATTTGATTATTTCTCAGTTGTTTGCTCGGGGACAAGAAATGATTTTTTGTCCACCTAGAAGATTTTTTGTCCACCTGCTGCGTCTCGTACACGCGTTTGTTTTGTGCCATTTTACGTACGTTGCCGCTATACACAAGTGGCTACGTGCTGAGCGCGATCAACTCAATGCGCTTATTCGCAAGGTGGTCAAACGAGCCCTTGGCCTCCCTATCACCACTCCAACGTACAAACTCCTCGAGCTTGGCGTACATAACACGCTAGAAGAGATCGCCGAAGCTCAGGAACGTGTGCAATTGACCCGACTCACTACAACCAAGGCGGGCCGCCATATTCTGCGCGAGCTCGGCTTTTTCTCCTCGAGGGCCAGGGACCCCCCAGAGTTGACTCTAATTCCCCGTGAAATCCGCGACCTTATTACGATCGCTCCCATACCACGAAATGTACACCCCGAATACAACAGAGGCAGGCGCCTTGCGCGGGCGACCGCCATTCTCAAGCGCATAGACATGGAAGCGGACAACGTCTCGTTCGTGGACGCCGCTGCCTATCGCAACAACCAAGCCTTCGCCGCGGTCGCGGTATCATCCGCGCAGCAGACTCTTAACTCAGCCACAATCCTCACCCGAAACCCCGAAGTAGCGGAGCAAGTAGCTATAGCTATAGCTATGCTCGACAGCAAACGGGAATTCATCTACAGCGACTCCAGGCCGGCCATCAAAGCCTTCGAACGCGGTGTCATCTCCGACCAGGCGTTACGTATCCTGCGCAATGTGGACCCGAGTGCCCTGAAGCACCACACTGTCATCTGGTTCCCCGCCCATCTCGGCCAGGTGCCGGGTGCCCTATCCAACCTCAACGAGATCGCCCATGATGCAGCGCGCGCACTTACCGACCGCACTGCCACAGGGCAACCTCATCTTGCTGGGTTGGATACCAATCGGGATACACCAATTACGTACAATGAAATAACAAAGCACTTTTACTTGGAACGCCGCATTTTTCCACCCCCACATCCGAAACTTAACCGACCGCAGGCATTAACCCTACGCCTATTACAGACACACACGTACCCAAACCTTGCCACGCTTCACGTTTATTATCCCGATGCATACCCCAGCGACACATGCCCATCATGTGGACACACAGCGACACTCGAACACATGCTCTGGGAGTGTAGAACAACTCCTCCCGACTCTACCTCAAGCAAGTGGGAGAGGTCCCTCAGGAGCTCACTTCTCGCCGACCAGCGATGGGCCGTCCAGCAGGCCCACGAAGCGGCCGCCAGGTACTCCCTGTCGGTCCCTACGTGGGAGACGCCCGCTACGCGCTAAGCGCGTCCTGCAGGACCGAAATAAAGTTTTTTCATTCCATTCCACCTAGAAGGGCACCGACAGTGACAACAACCCCGTATTTCCTGCAAAACAGGTTCTGTAACGCAGTCCCGTTATAACTTCGACAAAATCAACGTCGATCTCTCTAAACCAGCGTTTAAGTAGCAGACTGTCATTGGGCCACTTGGTCGTTCACATTGAGGCTCTCGCTTCACATAATGAACGTCGTGAGAGAACCGCTTATTGTTTTCAAAGTTGAAATACAATTTAACGTCTAAGCAGCTCACGCTTTGTACTCTCACCTGCGTGTCTGAATGCACTTCGTTCTCTTATGAAGCGTGCCAACTTTGTCTACCCTTCTCTACGATATCATTGTCTTTCCCGAGCAAAGCGACATGTCGTAGGGGCGTCCGCTTGGTACTCCATGATAAGTTGAGTCTTAGTGCCGTAGTAAAAAATAATAATGGACAGGACTCGTCCCTCCTGGTTTCTATATTATGTAATCGCGCTTGTGGTTGTGCCATACTGGTGTTCTGACTCTGCTGAAGAAACGGAAGGAGCCGTATGAGCAGCCAGTACTGTAAATGTAAAGAACGAGCGATACGGCGGATGTACAGTGTTGAATGTATCGATACCAATTTCATACATACTCATTTGTGCGCTTGAACTACCATAAAAGCTGAGACTTTATATTCTCTGAGAAAATTCCGCAAGAGTAGCATCAAACATGCGCGAAACGTATGAGAATATATGAAAGAAAAAAAATGAAAATCCAAAGCTATAATCGACACCTACCCTACATTCGGATATGTGAAAATTTTATGTATATATTTTTTCGAAAGGTGTATTCATTCACTGTTTGACAAAAACAACAAGTCTGCAAAATCTTAACGAAAATGAATTAGATAGGTGCTTTAATATATTTATCTATTACTTCAGAGCAATAGTTAATTTTTTCGCTATATTAAACGGAAACACCTCAGAGGCGGTGCCAAAAAGACTAAAGTGAGACATCATTTTTGCAGTGTTCAAGAAATTATACTGCTGTCGATGTACGTGGACGTCCTACATAAGAATTATCGACGAACGTTTGCCCTATATCACGTTCGCACACAACACTGCTAAACGAGAAACGACTCGCATGACTCCATTCAGCTTGGTTCACGGACGGGAGGTACGGACAATGCTGGATGCGACGTTGCCACACGAGTGGAATGACACCGACACATGTAGGCGCCGACGTGTTCACTGAACGTGCGTAAGAAGCTAGGCATCTCGCACGCCTCCGGATCCGCCAGCGACAAGACCACGACGCAGGCTGCTGCAATGCCCACCGTAGAACAGTAACTTACAAAACGGGCGACAGAGTGTGGGTTTGGACCCGCGTACGAAAACGTGGACTGTCCGGCAAGCTGCTAAGGCGATATTTCAGGCCATACCGTGTATAGCGCCAGCTAAGTGACGTGACCTATGCCGTCGTTTCTGACAGTCCCCACTGCATGAGGCGTCGCCAGCACTAGCCTGTGCTTGTGCATGTAGTGCGTATGAAGCCACATGTGAACGACTGACTGCACGTTTCCCGAGAAATTCGGTGGTTCTGAATTCGCATCGGGGCGATGCTCTTAAAAGAAGAGGAAATTGACACGTCTGTATATAAGAGAACGACGATGAGAATGCTTTGCCGATTCCTACAAGTGGAACAATGGGTTTTTGGAGACGACGAAGAAGCAGGCGTCTTTGTACAGCTTCAAGGAACATTACTTGATCCTGAACACGCGCTTTCGCTCTTTCGCTCTTTCATCATCCTTTGTTCGCGTTGCACTGCGACAATACGAATTGTTTTAGCCCATTTCGTTGTTGTAAGGGAGAGGCAGAAAGTTAAGCTACATACGAATCGTCGCTTATGCTCAATGCAGTGTAGCAAACGCGTTGGTCGTCTATACTAATCACATCAACTTGCCTGCGTTTATTTCTCATGTTGTCAGAAGAAGATACTTGGCATTCATGCGTAAATATATTCTCTCAGTGCTACATTGTCAACTTACATGCCAAGAGGCGTCAGTAAACATGCACTATGATGATCGCATTTCCCAAACATATGTGCACACACACACACACACACACACACACACACACACACACACACACACACACACACACACACACACACACACACACACACACACACACACACACACACAAACACACACACACCCACACACACACACACACACACACACACCTAGACATCCACAAGCGGAAGTATGTTCTTCGAAAGGTAACAATTTCAACCTTGTTTAAAGCAGCCAGAAATGGCACGGAAAGTCCATCGCTTGGATTGAACTAAGATTTAGGCGCAAAAAGTTAGTCCTCCCCAGGTATCGAACGTGGCACAATCGCTTTACAGGACGTTGGCCTTGTCAGGTGAACTAGTCACGTAGTCTACTAAAGCCAAATCTAATCGGATTAACATATTGGTACCGAATGCATTTTCAGGAGCCGGAGAGTTTTCGTGATGAAGTCTGGCTGATTACCACTTTGCGCATTTATCAGAGGATATGCATGGCTCCCATACATTGTCCACAAAATTATTTACCAAATCAAATCCAAGTTTATATTCTGTTCTGTAGTACAGAAAGAAAAGACTGAAAAACAAGCTGTGTTTTAAAACAGCTTGACTAGTTCACAGCCCCACACAAAAAGATAGCAGAAAAATAAACAGAAAGTAAAAAGCTGGAGCGTTAGCAAGATCACGGTAAACATGTAGATATAGTACCTCAAGGGCAGCACGCCACAACCACGCGTATATATTGTAACTATGATTTAATACATATATGAACTGCCGAATAAAGGCGAAATTATCACACTGTGTAAAAATAAACAGACATGATAACGCGCGATTGTCATCGAGAAACAAATTATAAGGCACATAATTCACTATACAATAAAAAAGGCATACGTAGTAATATTATACACTATATGGGTCATAATGCCAGAAGTACCTACGTGCAATAAAAAAATATTTATGTTTCATACATACACTTACATCCATACATGTGTTCTTTGCAATGCATATGCACCCCTACATGGACATGTACGCTTGTATGTATGTATGTATGTATGTATGTATGTATGTATGTATGTATGTATGTATGTATGTATGCATGCATGCATGTATGTATGCATGCATGCATGTATGTATGTATGTATGTATGTATGTATGCATGCATGCATGTATGTATGCATGCATGCATGTATGCATGCATGCATGTATGCATGCATGCATGCATGCATGCATGCATGCATGCATGTATGTATGTATGTATGTATGTATGTATGTATGTATGTATGTTGATTTGATTTGTGGGGTTTAACGTCCCAAAGCCACTATATGAATGTCACATACGCCGTAGTGGAGGGCTCCGGAAGTTTTGACCACCAGGGATTCTTCAACATGCACCCAAATCAGAGTACACAGGCCTTAGATTTACGCCTCTATTGGAAATGCTGCCGCCACAGCCGGGATTTGAGCCCGCGACCTGCGGGTCAGCAGCCGAGTAGCTTGGCCACTAAACCACCATGGCGGGGCTGTAGTATGTATGTATGTATGTATGTATGTATGTATGTATGTATGTATGTATGTATGTATGTATGTATGTATGTATGTATGTATGTATGTATGTATGTATGTATGTATGTATGTATGTATGTATGTATGTATGTATGTATGTATGTATGTATGTATGTATGTATGGTCATTCACAATAATGTAGTGACGTAATTGGTACACATTTCATTCAAACTACAATCATTATCATACTTTGCAAAAGAAATATTATTGTATGACATCTCATCACAAATTTCAATCAACATCATCTTACGTTCCAAATGAAGTGTTGGGCATCATCTTCTATGAGGTCTTAAAGTGTTCACCTTATATATGGACGATCCTGTACGTACGTATGTTAACATCAGATTAAAACGCGACATCAATTCTTTTTTAAGTGTAACGACTGCTATAAAGAATAGCTCATAATTACTGGGTCATGACGCCTCATATATAGCAGTTGTGGGTGACGTTGGATCTGCTCTAAGCGATCATGTTGAAATTACGTTGATAAAACACGGACCGTAGTCCCTAAAGCATTAGTAGGTTCACTACTTCGCCCTAAGTTTTCGCGTTTTGATCCGTAGTGCCATACGCAGGGAGTGTAAGTGGGAACAGTAAGGGAGAGTATCATACGAAATTCTTCCCGAATGCAAATTTGTCGCTGCAAGAAAAGCATCAGATCGAATGCGATTCGCCCGCAATAACGCTGAAGGCTCCAGTGGAGACACCACACAGCCGTTAGCCGTGCAGCTGTACTCAAAGGCAACTAGGCTACATTGCAGGGACGGCAATATAGATAAGTAGTTTGCCTAACTATAACTCGAGAAACAAAAGCTAGCAAAAAAAAGCCGTAGTTCCTGGTACGGACCGTACGCACCGATTGCGAAGTCGTGGTCCGTTGCGCGAGCGCGCGATAAAGAAAGCGAAAGTCAAACGTGCTTAGTAAGCGAAAAGGATTATAAAGTGAAAGAGGTGGTGCGCTTAACTCGATGAGGCTGAATCATGCGTGGAATTCCTTCTCCAAGAGCCTCCTCTCAAGGTCACTGCCACAGATATCACCACTCATAATGTCTCTGTTCAACGTGGGCTTACTTCTTGAAAATATTCTACCAACTTTTTCGGACATTCGAGTAGTTTACACGAGTAAAGGTAGTGAACTTTCCTGAAGATTACAGCAGTTTCTTTTTGGAAATCCGGTTTTATAGGCCCTTAAATGATATATAAGTATTTGGAGATACTTCATTTAGGTAATGTGAATAAAGACGTAGTGCCATCCCTGCTGTCATCGGCGTTTCAAGCATGAAATGATTTCCTCAACCTTGAAGTGGACTGGAACCAAAAGCGAGTGCTCTCATCCGGGTGCACAAACGAGATCAACCGGGCTTCCCGGCAAATGTGTAAAGAAAACGCGGAATAGGGTGCATACCCTTTGTATAACCAACATTGCATGCGCTCGCGAGGTCTCACATATATTACCAGAAACAAAAATGTTGCTTACGGACTCTTCTTAACGGGTCCGTTCAATTCACCTGCACCACATGAACTCGTTCGCGAAGTGCTGTACCTTACCATTCGTTTCACCGTTTAAAAAAAAATTGACCCCGTATCTGCATGTTACACTGCAAATGTTGTCGAAAGACGATAGCCTTGCGTCTGGAGAGAGTGAACAACACGTTTATTTGATGTTCTGCGCAATAAAATAGGTTAATGGTATTCTGGAGGCACTGCGTTTGAGTGCCTCGAGCGTGCAGTTGACGCGAACGAGCGCATCAAATCACGTCACAAGTGAAACATGAGCGCTATCTGGTAGTTATCTTGCAAAACTAGGCGCGCGGCGTGCGCGCCCGTCTTGGAGGCGATAAGGTGTAGAACGCAAATCAACGGGTAGGTGCCATCACCGTGTCGTCTTAGCAAAGCGTTGGCAACACTAGCATTTTCGTGCAAGCGTTGCATTGTCAGCGCATCGTGATAAACGCTACGGTGCTTAGAATTACTCATGTATGCATTTTCTAGTATAAAGACGCACATACAGAACATTGACGTATTGTTATGATGCCTAAGATATGCTCAATAATTGCTTTTTAGTTGACAATCGCGCAAGTATGAACGCTGAAGCTTGAGCAATATTGGTGGGCGCTGCAGATGCGGTCGGCCGTTTGGGGTATCGTTAAGGCGGACAAACAAACAGACAGACAGACAGACGGACGGACGGACGGTCCCCAAGAAAGACTATCGTCTTTAAAAGACATGCAGCAGAGGTGCCACACTGGTTCACGATTTTCCTAGACCTCCCCCGCGGCCGGGTGCAGGCTTCGAGCAGACGCGCGCGCAGCTGAGTAGACGACCCAGCACTAAAACGTAGGCGCCGTACCCACCTCTGTTGCGGGCGGTGTACTGCACCGCCCGCAACACTCGACTGGAAGTTAAGTGGAAACACTCTTTGGGCTCGTTCATCTGCGATAAAACTTACATGAGACCCAACCCGCCTCACATGTCTTTGCGTTTAAAGCATACGTTCACTCGAGTAAACGCTACACCAAGTTTCTCTTCAGACCGTTATTCCAGTACCTGCGTTGAGGCCCATTTCAACAAGGTCAACGCCGTCCGCACCACAGCTAATTCACATCCCATCAGGCATCGGAATCATTTTGCTGGCGAGTAATCGAGGGGGCATTGGAATCTTTTTGGAGTGAGTAATTGACGCGATGTTTTCATCTAACTTTTCCATGAGCCCAGTTCTAATTTATTTTGCTCTGCTACTCTCTCCTGTCCGGCTTTCAACAGGAAGTCATGTAAAGACACATTTATTAGAGCTGTAGTAGAAGTACTAGTAGTAGTAGTAGTAGTAGCAGTAGTAGTAATACCAGTAGATGTAGCAGTATCCATACTTGTTGTAGCATCATTAGTAGTAATAGTAGCAGCAGCAGTAGTTGTAACATCATTAGTACTAATAGTAGTAGTAGCAATAGTAGTAGTATAAGGCTCTATAAAAGCATTCCTCTTTAACACACACCCACTCCGTAATGCATTTCATATCTTTACTTCGAGCAGTCATTACCCAATGACGTAATTACACTGCTCCACAACAAGTGCGATCGTCCACGCTGATATGATGCAGCTGTGCGATATAGCATTAGAATATACAGCTGCGTCGGTAGGCAGTGTATAATACACGTGTGGGGCATTTTTCCCTCATTACAGTGACATTCCTTTACTCTTAATATACAACTTCTGCATACATATTTATGTGCAAAAAGTATGCGTAATTACCTACATCATATTTTTCATTAATGACACATGTACCCATATGTGCATCTTTTGCAGTCGTTGCCATTTCAAACGAGTTTACGTCTGTTGCTTTTGGCTACGTCCCGTGTACATCTCACCTCAAACTCAAGAAAATGGTCCATACACCATCATGTGTCAGATTTCGTGGGCTCCAAGAAGTCGTTCCCCAACACCGTGATTCATCATCACCGGCCTAATGCTTTGTCAATTATTTTATTCAGGCGCATTATTCGTTGCTCCTCGACCATTTACAAAAAGAGACGCACTGATGTATTGAACCTTTAAGGACCCTGAGCGAAGAGCTGTGACCTTGAATTTTCAAGTAATCACCTTGAAGGCAAGATCTACAGTAATACCGAAATTTGCCTGTTAGTCGCTGTGCACAATACGACTTTCACGACGAAATTAACGCTTACACTTGAATTCGATGCCAAACAGCCACACCATCCCACAAGCTCACAAAATGAAATTTTACTCAAACGCATTGCGAAGCGACGGTGATATAAAATAATGAAATCTGACAGTAATGCAATTAGTCAGGCTAACATTGCTGTTTCTCGTAGTGTCGCGGCTTGTAATGCAATTCTTTCGATTAATTTACGATTGAAACACTACCCACACTACGCGTACATTTCCTCTACGCAATCACTGACACGCAACCATGTAGTTTCTGGAATCGCGCAAACTCCTACGTATCCTAACTGCGTGAGAAATTAAATTCAGCAGCTGTGACATCTGTCGCAGCTATGGCCTAACTTGACTACGTCTAATCCAACGGGTTTTTTATTCTTTTTCTCCATTTTCTTGATATAAAAATTATAATGAGCAGTGTGTGCGAGTTCAGACGATTTCTCAAGTCACGCTGAAGAATTGAAATGGCGGAAATTTTTATTAAACACAGATCGCGATCTATGTTCAAGTATTTGTCAATGGACTTCATGGTTTCGGTAGCACCCATCTTTTGCCCCATGTGAAGCACATTTCAATTCGTCTTATGTATATTTTATGCGCGCTTGAATGACACTAACATGGAAGGCATCATATTCTCGGGCTCGCGGGGACGTTAACCTTATCAGCATTTTTTTTCGGGGAAATTCCAGAGGAATATCACTTGATCCGAATTCTAGAAATATTAGAATAACCCCAGGAAGTTCCAAACGCCGGTTGTTCAGAAGACTTGTGACGATAAACATGTCCGCGCTGCGTTAGCTGTCCACGTCTACACAGCAAGTACATGTCGTCGCAGGATTTACAGACGTGAGGTGTTAGGAAGAGTGATGTTGGAGTTTGATTCCAACTGCTTTTACGCACATGAAATTGCATTTATTACTATCGGATAGGGTGTGGATGCTTCAATATTGTAGTATTCACAGCTCGGCATCAAGCCGCTACGGCAGCAATAACCTACCCCAAACAATTTGTTATGTCACTTATGAAACTGCCCACCTGTTTGTACCTAAGGGTCAGCAGTATGTAATAAATAAAATACAATAATTAAAATATTACATTAACTACTCAAATAATTTGTAGGCCTATTTGTCTGTTTTTAAATAACGAAGCTGAAGAATGACGCAAGGCCATAGACACAGTGTGTGTGCCAGGGGAAGAGATGAAACGATGTGCGGTCATATAGAAACCAGACGGTGTGATGCAGTTTGCAGGTACCAAACGAAACACAGCTTATAATATAGACATATGTGTGTGTGTTTGTGTGTGTGTTGTGATGATTATAAGTGTATTAATAACATGAGCATCCCTAGAGCTGTACACAGTTTCAATGCGCCAAGAACCCTTCAAGTGAACTTACTGCGTTGAGCATTAGCCTTTGTTACGCATTTTAGGGGACAAATCATGGAAGCAGCCCTAAATTATCGGCAAGAGTCAGGGATATTCGTTTGAACACTCTCTGAAGCCACCGTCAGTGTGTTCAACCTTACCGTTGAATGAAAGGCAGCTGATTTATTGACGCATATACGCAGAAAGTTTCACCAGGCCTGAACTCGCTGTTTGCAGTTCTGGTATATAGCCGGCAGCGCATCAACGGCGCTGGGGTCGAGGACAAAAGCCGTGCTGTTTTACCAGGCCCCGGTGGCTAAGCGTCAGCAGTTTCCCTTTCAAGAAATCTGCGTATTGATTGCCGGTAATTCTAAGGATTTCATCGAACGAAGAGAGGTTGATGTGGTTCACACACATAAGCATTGACAAATTTCACAAATGAAAATAAAATACATTGGACTGTGAAGAGTTTATTTTTGTTTATTTGTGTTTTTTTTATTATTTAGCACATTCAAAATAAGGCAATGCGCGGAAAATGGTCGACTCAAAGTCGTGGCACTTGGCCCCTTTCAGCCTTTCCACTCGCTCAATTATCGCACACGGTTGGCGTGCCAAGTGTGAATAAGCGAAAAGTAGGACATTTAATGTAGCGCGCGGCGAACAGAAGCCGCGGTGAGCCACTTCTAGAGAGTGAAACGTGAATTACATGAAGATGCATCGAATCATCACATTTGTTGCATGGCGCTGCAGTTTGTTAACTCACGAATTTCGAGTTTCCCGAAGGTTTTCTATGATTCTCAGTGGTAACGGGTGAGCACAGCCATTTGAGCTCATTATTTGAGAAGATATTCACTTTGGATGACAACAACAATAAAACCAGTTCGCTGCAAGCCTGACTGGACTGACATAAGCGCAGTGTGGCTAGACAAAATCGTCATGACAACGGCCCACTGCCGCTGGCAAAATACTTTCAATGAAAGGCTTGAATGTTTATTCGTACGGCTACACAGTATATTGATCCTTTACTTTTGTTATGCAGTCCAAATGGTGTGAAGAAATAATAGGTTCGTCGTGTTCACGGAAATGCATGTAGCCAGGCTAACTTAGTGGGCTTGCATGTATCTAATACGGTTACTGGAGTATATTTATTGTATTAAATATTTTTACAAGTCATTTAGCAGGGAATGTCACTGGCCCCAACATTCTCGCAAGTAGATTTCAAGCACAGTTGCTGCCCTGACCAAAACAATTCAACATTCCAAGTAATGTCCCCAGCGGCAATACCTGTTCAACAATTTCTCAACGCCATCCTCTCCTCCTAGACTTAAGACTTAGTAAACATTCATGCCCTGTAAAAACGTAAGTGCGTCGTCATAAGAGACGTCATTTAGTCAAGTACATCATGACCTACCCATTACTATAATAAATTTTGCATTGCTTGCGATATTTTAGTTTTAGCGTTTGATCATTATGTGCATAATTCCGTTTTAAATCAATGCTACTTTCGCAGGTTGATAGTTTCACAGTACGTACATGTCTTTTTTTTTTAATACGAATGGTGAAAAATATATACTTGTTTTAGCCGTTCCACCTGGCAACACACGATCAAAATTTTGAAAAAAAGAACTAAATCTAACGTGTAGCTGCTTCGCCCGAGCGGCAAGTGGACCTGCAATACAGCACGAACAGATCCTGCTTGCACGCAAAAGGGCAAAAGACAGTTTCGACAGCAATCCTCCCCCTCTCAGTGTCACGTCCTTTCCCTTTATTTGCTGGCCCCAGCAGTTATTTCATTTAAAAAATGCGTTGTTTGGTAATGATACATAGTTGAATACCCAGCAGTCGTCAGGGGAGGAAGCAGCGCTGCCACAGCGTATCAGCAAGTGAAGCCACGTATCGTTGGAGATATAGGGAGTTTTCGCCCCTGCTTTTGCAGCGATAACAGTTACGTGATTACAAGAACAGCCGCTTTTAGTGCTGTGGTTGTCCACCGCCACTTACACCTGTGGCCGCATAGCCGCCGTCGTGTAAAATGAGAAAAAAAAATGCAGAAATATTGAGAATGGGGCCGGATTTTAATCCGGACCCTGTGCGTGGCAATCGTATATCCTACCATAGAGCCAAGCCGGTGCTTGAAACTTCTTTGCAAAAAGAACCGACACTGCCATCATGTCAGCCAAGTAATCGTGCTAACATAAGCCATATAGCGTCGTAGAAGCGTGAAATAACAACCAGGCGTCATACAATCCGAATTGTCTGACGAGAGTCTTGTTTAAAGCTTCCCATCCTTTACAATGTACCCAGCCGCAGTTCTGCAGCACCATGTGCCACAGCATCAAGAAAGTGCATACAATCTCTTACAGATGTGTGGCTGGCGTCTCGGTTCTCCCTAAAATGTAGACTGTTGGCATTGTGAGTGACTTCCTAGTTAACAGAAATCATTCTCTAAGGCGTAGCGGATACTTTGCAAGTGTACTTGTATTTGTTGTCTCAACAGAGTTCACGACGCGCTCTAAGAAGCCTGCTCTTCCAGCTTTCGCTGTGTCTGTGACGGGCGTTCCGGAAAGGCCTGGTGATTTTTTTTTTCGTAGTCAACTATTTTACAATTTGATTGCGCTGATAACAGGATACACAGATCTCGCTCCAGATCGCGGGTACGCATTCTAATTCTTTTGGTTTTGTTTTAGCTGAAACCTTCGCAGTTTGAATGAATAATAATCAACTGAACTGAGCTGAATACACTGGATTGAGCCCACAAAAATTTCATTAAATGTAAAGCGACAGGGTCTACACATTAGTATAGTGGTGTGTTTTGTTTAACATGTGACATCCGGCAATTTCCTGGGAAGAAATTAGGTAAGGCATATAATTTCTCTCTGAAATACATCTGGAATACTATGAGATTTCACTCATAGCTAACCCAATATTCATCCATCGCACACATGTGACATGCCACAGCGCAACATCCGCTGAAGGTTAGGCAACCGTTCCGTCGCTGGGGTTAACGTTGTGTACAAGTTTGAAATGAAGAGGCGACATTATTCAGCAAGTCAGATTGCATATGCATGTGAAACGAGCACGTTGGAATCTGCATTCTTTAGGAGACAGTTAAGTTGCTTCCAACAAATATCCATGCGTAGAGTTGTGTTTGCTTGGATCGTTTGAAACATGTAATTATATCCAATATTCGCGTTCAACGACAACTTTGTTATGACGCAATTTTTTGCGATCTTTTGATGTGTACACCACGCAGATAAAAAAAAATCACAGCATATCAATGAAGTGAATGATGATGAGTGGGGCGAAGCGTCTGTCAGACCGTACCCGCTTCCGTCCGTCCGTTCGTTCATTCGTTCTCGCTTCTGCCCGTTCGTGCGTGCGTTCGTCTATCCATCCATCTGTCCATCCATCTATCCGTCCATGCGTCAGACAGACAGGCAAACAACGGACGGACGCGGTCAGTAGATGATTCGCGGTTTGCCGATAAACCTTTCGAAGCTTCACCCCACTCATCATCATTCACTCCATGGATATGCTGGGGCGTGGTTACTACATACATGCATTCATACAGGTTACGACCGACCCACGCCTTGAGGGGCTTAACACCTAAAATTTACCTAATAACACAATGGAGAGCCAGTTCAAGTTAAAACGATGAGTAAAATGATAATTCACAGTTGTCGCACGGCCTAAGCGATGTGCTTAATGTCTCGGTTCAGAACGGACAAAGCACAGGAACACCTTACGACAGTGAAACAGCCAAACAGGCCGAACAGAATGATGATGATGATGATGATGATGAGATGGCGGCATAAACATATGGCTCATACCCACTCAGGGAGATTTGCTCAAGAGGAGGAAGACCTCTTCCCTGTCTTCGAGTACCGAAAGCTCCACTAGGATGTGCCCGTTAAACCTCTCAATTAGAATGCCTCGATGCCAGCTCCTCCAATCCTCCGCCTAAGTGGGGGTGCACGCATCGAGGCACCCTTCCCACAATCGTCATTTTCATCAACATGTAACACACACGTGTCTGTATTATTTTCTACAAAGCCCCTCAATTATTGACGAATTCCCCACAGTGGGTATGAGCCACAAGACAAGGTCAAAAGAACAAGAACAGTACTGCGATGTCTGAGTGACATCACCTACGAAGTTGTTCCGGACGGTCCCTATTGTGCGAGGTGTTGCAAGCACCGTCGTGAACTCGTTCATGTTGTGCGCATGAAGCCATACGTCAGCGAGTGACTGTTGTAGGTTTTTGTTTAAAACAAAACATTTCTGATATATCTATACACGCGGGTGACGCCATTTGAGGGACAGAAAAAGGACACGTCTGTATTGCATGGGGGCAACAACGACGATAAAGGGATTGAACGGACATAGTTCAGTGGAGGTATAAGTATTCCAAGGTGAAGAGGACGTGCTTCTTGTTCGGCCGATTTGAACACGCTGTTTCGCTGTCTCAAGGTGTTTCTTTTTATGGTTCGCCTTGCACAGCGACAATAATATACCTGTCGATGAAGCAGCGACAATTACAAATATACGCACATGTTAGGTACCACAGATTTTCAGCATATCGTGTCGATTAGTATGTCGGATTCCACGTCCCAAAACCACTATATGATTATGACAGATGCTGTAGCGGAGGGATCCGGAAATTTAAACCTCCTGGGGCCATTCAACGTGCAGCCACCTCTGAGCGCACGGGCCTACAGCATTTCTGCCTCCATCGAAAATGCAGCCGTTGCCACCGCCAGGATTTGATCCCGCAGCCGAGTACGTTGGCCACTAAACCACAGCGGCGGGGCAAGCATATTGTTTCAAAGCGGTAAATAGACATATTGGAAAACTTGTGAGAAAGTACGCACAGCACAATTTAGTGTTGAGGGCCGAGTGCATCATATAACAAAAAAAGAAGTTATTCAAGCAATTATTTAATACATCCACCATAGAGTAAAGTGGGTGTTCTTTATATTTACCTATTACTTAGGGTATTGTTGATGTAACTGTTTTTCGTTTTCTTGTTGCGTCAGAAAAACGTGCTTTCTGAAACTATACTCTGCCGATCAGTAAGAAAGGGTTCTATACGTAGCCATTTTATAAACCAGTTCTACCCGTGAGGAAGATAAGACGAAATTGACATAACAATTAATTCAAGCAGTTCTTAAAAAGTATGAAAACTGTGACCTTTAGAAACGGGTGAAAAAACTCTGGGAACACTTTTTTAGCACAATGATTACGAACAGTGAACAATACTTGGCTCCAAAGACGATGCAGGGGAGACCCGCGCCACCCGGCAAGTCCCTCGTATTGGGACCGCGAAGTCGAGCGTGACCTCAGGCCAGATCACGGGCACCCTGGAAGGCCCGGATTTAGACATTGTGTCCGGAGCTGCGAGGCTGTCCCCACCTTTGTCGCCCACCTGTGCTCACTCTCTAAAGGCGGTGTTGATGGCTTCACACTCCCATACTACATGGTCTAATGTTGTCTTAGGTACACAGGCAGGGCAATCCACACTGGGATGACATTCAGCCTCCTGAAAACCCCCAGCCAAACAACATAGCGTGCTTCTAATTGGCAATTATTTCTCAGACTTAGCTATAAATTGCCCCCCCCCCCTCGAATAAAGAAATCATGCCCTGAACACAAACAACCGTACCATAAAGTAAACGTTTGCGGCCATTGGCTAACTTCCGCCTCGTCAGGTTTATATATTAACCGTGCCCGCCGCGGGACGCTTTCACTTGCCTGTGCGCTCACTCTCATTAACACTGAATAAAAGTCGTGCGTCCGAAGGAAAAGGAAAGAGAAAATGCACAGGGTGCTGACTCACACTTAATAAGGGCCGTATTTTCGTCCTCCTCATGCCCTCTCACTCCCTGCGTAGCTTTCAGCGCGATCGCTATGGTAAGAAAAGAGAGAGAAAGCGCTAGAAGCGTGCAACGATTCCCTGTTACTCCATTCATACTTGACGCATTCTTAAAAGTGTTGTGGCTGTCTACACATGAAGCAATAATTATTTCCAATGAAGCACTTTGACGATTACTGTGTTGCAGGGCCTTCTTAAGGGGGACAGAAGTCCTTACTTATGCGCATATCTATGATACAAAGGTGGCTTGAGTGCAAGTAATATATCGTATCACCCATATTGCAATCGCTTGTATTGTTTTTGTTTATGACCTTTCATTATACCAAATTTTTGCATCCTAACGTGTTTACGTGTTTATATGTCGTTAAATTTTGTCCACTCCCATGACAACCGCGTTGTGGGATTGCAGTTTGTAAAAATAAATAAATATTTGCGGAGCTTACATATCGAACGATGGCAGTAATAAAAAACCAGTTATCCTACGCCCAAAAATAATTCAAGGAAGCTGTCTTGTGTTATATTATGGAGTTGCAACAGATTTTTAAAAATGTTTAATTTCATAAACTCTTTTGACACCTTAATCACTGAAATCGTTTACTCGCGCAGCGAACAAATAATGCTAAGTACGTTCTGCCATATATCCCAATAAACTATGTCATTTCATGGCTTTGTGTCTATGATCATGCTGCTACCACCTTTAGTTGATTGCTTTAACTGCAACAGCACACTTAGGCCTACTTTTTCCATGAAGGACGCGACGACGTTGCCGGCGAAAATTGGTGTACGAGTAATACGAAGCAAAGATAATGAGGGGGGGGGGGGAAGCAGCATGGCGAATAAATAGGATTTGTTGAGGTTGCAGTCCCTCATATGGAAAAAAAAGGGGTAACCTAAATGCCTACAGAAGCGGTAAAAATCACGTGCCGCAACACACTGATCCTATTGCCAGGCCCACCGTAGAAAGATACCCCGGAAAATCTTTGTACTGATATACAGCAAAACTGACTGATTATGAAAACGTTTCGCACCCTGAACATGTGCAACGTGCACGTATTTGTAACTTCCACAAAAGTTTTAGATGTAAATTTTTTTTTTCAAACCGAGGCCATTTCACTGCACCCCTCCACATATCCGGTCAGTTATTGATCAATTATTCTCGTCTGTTACACCAAACAACCTCGAAAACGTTAATTACTTGCAGTTGGACTCAAAACATGACTGATTATTCTTAAGTAGCCGAAGTGCGTCAGAGTTTTACCTTTCGCAAACAATAATGTAAGCTGTTTCCTTATATATTCTTGTTGAATTTCCCCCACCTCGCGCTTTTCGCAGGGTTTTGCTATCACGGGCACGGCACTGAATATCATACAGCGCCTCGAGCAACCTCAGTGAGCTAGCACTTGCAAAGCAGCCAACTTGGATGACATGGTCGCCTATAGGTCGAAGGCAAAACGTGTGATCTTGCTTCTAAAAAAGGGTAAGTATATCTGAATTCACCTCATGCGGTCTCGAAACAGGTCTTTCGCTTTAAATGCTCGTCCTTGTGACAACTGACAACTGTGTAACACTGAAACCGAGAGACTTCTTGAGAGCAGTAACATCAATCTCGACAGATTACACTAAACAAAAGAAAGAAAAAAACGGGAACTCAAACTGACAACCTGCGGCACGACCACTACGCTACCAGAACAGTTTGACCATGGCGTCTAAAACTACTACATATTTACAGCAAGAGGCCCCCTCATTCTTGCCATTATACCTCGCTTACGGGCCCCGTCACCATAGTCATCACTTTGAGGTGATGGGGGCTATTGCTATAACTGCATCGCTATTTTGATGGGCCCCCTCACTTTAACGATAGTACTGCGTTTACGGGCCCTGTCACTGTAGTCACGATTACATTGCTCTGACGGGCTCCCTCAATTTAACTTTAGTGCTGCGTTGATAGGCCCCGTCACCATATATTCACTGCCAATAAAGTTTTGTGACGTTCCCTATCTGCAAGCACAACACCCAAAACTCCTTGGTATTTGTATCTACCAGCCTTCTTGTGTAAAACGTCTTTTGCGTTTACGTGGAATTTTCATCTTGTGGATTTCTGAATAATTCCGAGTGTATATGTATGAACGAAATGAAAATGCGCATATCAGTATGCCAAGCCAATCGAATGTATTGTGAACTATCAAATGTCTGATCAGTGATTTGTTAAGTCACTGATACAGACTGCATGACTTATCAGAGGACGGAAACCTCGTCCGACTTTTCAGTCATTATTGGGTTGACGTAAAATCAACGTCAACCCATTAATGGGCAGAATATACTTGAAAAACGCTCACACAATAGCGCGAAGAAGCCCGTGTTGCATGTGACCTGGATAGACGCAAAGAAAAAAATTGGGAGATCCTTAAGCTTCGCCTTTAAGAGTTGATCGGGAAACCGATATTCTTTCCCAAATGCGTACTTGAAATACTTATTAAGCCCATGTTATTTTATAAAGCTACAATTGAAGTTTAAATGATGAATGACTGCTACGTAACATAAAGTGGCTTGTATAAGTGAAGCTTCATATGACTGCATGTGTGTAATGGGTAGCATGCTTTAAACAACGAGCATTTTAGGTGCGTTAAGTGTTTCCGACCTTATGCACCCACTACGTGGCCTTTGAGGAATATGCGCAGTAACGTGTGTGCCTTTTTCTAATTAGCGGCCGGTTTTAAACCATCAAGTAGTTAAAATAGTCCCATGCAAGGACACCCGAGGTCATTGTACGCTTGTAATACGCAATAATACAGGATCTTACATGTGTTGTGAAGCCTGTATAAGGGACGCCTGCGTTTGTAAACCAAGTTACTCTCACTGCATTTCGAAGCACAGAAAGTTATTTTCACGGTATTTCCAAGAAGACGTGCGGTTATGTGGTGGGTCACCTGCTTGCCGCGGAAATGATCTGGCTTCGATCCTCACTCCGACACGAACATTTTCATTACTTATTTTACGCGTATTTTTCTCGGTATTTTCGTCGCGCACAGGAGGATGACTTTTCACTAACAACCAATGACGTCAACGCTGGAAGTTCCGCGAAACGAGCTCTTCAAGGATATCACATTCAAAATCTTGGTTTCAGCAGGACTCTAACCCAGTGGAGTAGCTAGGGGGTGGCATAAAATCTTGACAATAAAGCCCCCCCCCCCCCCCCATCCCTCCCCCGAAATGTTTCTTCACCATGGCGCACAAAGTGAAAAATGACCATTTAAGAGAGTGCCCACCCCATAAATGTGAAGTTCTCGCTACGTCCCTGCTCGAACCCATTCATTCTTACCGACAGTCTAGTATCAGCAAAATGCTTTACTGCCCCGCGGATTGTCTATGTTTTATTGAGTGATGAATTCTGCCAGAGACCCACATCAGTACATAAAACTGCCACGGAAAAATACTGTGTAACAGTCTTATCAGGCAACATTAGGTATGGTTGTCGTGCTGGCTAACTGCTTTCTTAAAAATGTAAGAAACATTCTATGCGTACTCCTATAGCTGTGCCAGCTATAGTCAAGCTTTCGTCTACCTTGAGGGAATACGCAGATGACCGCTACTCATTGATACGCACTTCATCGCACCGTAGCGTGCCCTTCATTTCGATAAACCTAACGCAGCTAGACAGGACACTGGCAAGCTGTCCGAGGAAACGAAGAATCTCATTAAGAAGCGTCAAAGCATGAAAGCATTAAGTACAACAGACAAAATAGAGTTGGTAGCGCTTTCGAAGTTGATTAATAAGCGTGAGGTATCCGATGTAAAAAGGTATAATATGAAGTGAATCGAACACACGCTGTAGAACAGAGGAATCAGTGAAGAGAAAACTTGGGATAGGCAAAAACCAGATGTATGCACTAAAGGACAAGTAAGGCAAAGTAACTTTTAATATGGATAGGATAGTAAAATTAGCGGAGGAGTTTTACAGAGAGCTGTACAGTAGCAAGCGCAACCACGACCTTAATATAAGAGCTAGCAGCAACCCAGATGACGCCCCACCAGTAATGATAGAAGAAGTCAGAAAAGCCTTGGAGAGCATGAAAGAGGCAAAGCTACTGGTGAAGATCAGGTAACATCAGATCTGCTGAAAGATGGAGGACAGATTGTGTTAGAAAAACTAGCAACCCTGTTTACGAGGTGTCTCCTGACGGGAAGAGTACCAGAATCTTGGAAGCATGCTAACATTATCCTAATACACAAGAAAGGAGATGACAAGGGCATGAAGAATTACAAGCGGATCAGCTTGCTGTCCGCAGTATACAAGCTATTTATAAAGGTAATTGCTAACAGAATTAAGACAACATTAGAATTCAATCAACCAAAGGAATAAGCAGCATTTCGAACAGGCTACTCAACAATCGACAACATTCCTACTATCAATCAGGTAATAGAGAAATGCTCAGAATATAGCCAACCGTGCACTATAGATAGCCTTCATAGATTACGAGAAGGCGTTTAATTGAATAGAAATATCAGCAGTCATGCAGACACTGCGAAATCAGGGCGTCGATGAAGCATATGTAAACAGCCTGCAAGAAATATACAGGGGATCAACTGCTACCATAGTGCTTCATAAAGAAAGCAACAGAATACCAATCAAGAAGGGTGTAAGGCAGGGGGACACAATCTCTCCAATGCTATTCACCACGTGCTTACAGGAGGTTTTCAGAAGCCTAGAATGGGAACAGTCAGGGATACGAGTTAATGGAGAGTACCTTAGTAGTCTGCGCTTCGCCGATGACATTGCATTGCTGAGTAACTCAGGGGACGAATCGCAACTCATGATTACGGAGTTAGACAAGGAGAGCAGAAAAGTAGATCCTAAAATTAATCTGCAGAAAACGAAAGTAATGTACAACAACCTCGGAAGAGAACAGCGCTTCGAGATAGGCAATAGTGCACTTGTAGTTGCAAAAGACAATGTCTACTTAAGACACGTAATAACCACGGAGCCGAACCACGAAACTGAAGCAACTGGAAGAATAAGAATGGAGTGGAGCCCATTTGGCAAGCACTATCAAATCATCACAGGTAGATTGCCACTATACCTCAAGAGGAAGGTATATAACAGCTGCACCTTGCCGGTACTTACCTACGAAGCAGAAACCTGGAGACCTACAAAGACGGTCCAGCTTCTATTGAGGACGATGCAGCGAGCAATGGAATGAAAAATGATAGGTGTAACCTTAAGAGACAAAAAAGATAGCAGAATGGATTAGGGAACAAACCGGGGTTAAGGATACCATAGTTGAAATCATGAAGAGTAAATGGACATGGGCCGGACATGTAGCACGTAGACAGGATAACCGCTGGTCATTAAGGGTAACTAACTGGATTTCTAGAGAAGGCAAGTGGGTTGGGGGGAGGCATAAGGTTAGGTAGGCAGACGAAATTAAGAAGTTTGCGGGTATAAATTGGCAGCACCAAGTACAGGACTGGGTGGACTGGCAGAACATGGGAGAGGCCTTTGTCCTGCAGTGGACGTAGTCAGGCTGATCATGATGATAGTGAAGAAGATGAACGTAAGTGCTTTGGCTCGTGTGCTAGTCATACATCGAATCATGAGTTATCCTTTAGGCATCGGTGAAATGGACATGCCTTGTAAGCCTTCAATACGTCCCCGCCTCGATATACGAAGACACGTCAATATATCTCGTAACCGTTGGCTGAAAAGAAAGTGTGGCATAAAAAGCGACTCGTTGAGTGCTTTTTCATAAAACTATTCTCACGTTGCTTCGGGATCTACCAAAGTTTTCATTTCGAGGTTCGTTCAAATTTTTCTCAGTGTACTGCAGCTAAATAAGTGTGTTTTAGGTCAATACCTAGGTGTTTCTTTCATCTATTTCCATGTCTTTCTCTCTTCCTCTCTCTCAATCTCCCTCGCTTGGTAGCCGTGTGAGGCAGGAAAATACACATTCCAATCATTTGCATGTGCGTGGCCAAGTGAGATATAAAAGAACTGTGATTTAATAAATATTTTCAGTTAAATCAATCGAGTATCAGAAATATTTTACACAACCAACCCACCCAGCTTTTCACAGCAGGCCCTTTCTGATGCGAAAAAAGTTGGGAATCTCAAAATTTATCTTCTGATAGAAAAAACATACTTAACACGAAAATCCTTACCAGAACTATGAGCTATTTGGACATTTTGAACTTAGCAGCAATAGTGTGACTCAGCCAGTGCAACTTCATTAAGAAATATTCAGAAAAATAGTAAGAGACGATGAGCAGGCTTCCGAGCCTATTCAAAGCTTGTCTTTCTTTTTCCTTCTTCTTTGCCTACATATAATGTTTACATAATGTATAGGGGCAAGTCTTGTTAGTGACTGAAGCTGTCACGTGTGGGGCCGAAATGAACGATGAATACTTTGCTCACGTTCGCCAGAATAATTTTCTGTTTTGTTTTACATACAAAGCGCACATTGCCACATGCTGTATCAGCACGACGTCTGTCATGTCGCGACCACCGCCGGAGGCGCTGCCGCGCTGCGACTCACTGTAGCGAGCTCTCATACATTCGTGCCACTTCGGTGCCAGCTGGGCGGCCTTCGCCTGTCAGCCACGGGCGCCTTTTCTCGTGACTGACGGTAGCCCTGCCCCTGGTCTCAGTAAAGCGATAGACAAAAAAAAACCAAGAGGGCAAGACTGTGGAGACGACGTAGGAGAGAGCAAGTTGCCACATCGCAAAGGGACGGCAGCCAGCCCAGCAATAGCCTGAAGCCGCCGCTGTCGCAGACGTGGTTACGACAGGCTACTCGCCGAGGCTGGATAAATGCCCCCAACAAGGAACCGGGAAGGGTTGCGGAGATCGATGAGCAGACCCATTTGAAAAGGCGTCTGAGACATGAAAATGGGGCGCACATACACGGCCTCTTGCGAGATTGCCTTTACTCGACGATCTTTTTTTTTTTTTTTTCAGTCATTCAGTCAAGCAAGTGTTCTGCGCGATATATGGGTAATGAGCCCGTTCAAATGTGCTTCTGCCAAATGGGCAATTATTGTCGGATCAAAAAGCGGATGGCTTAAACTGCCTGAAGGTAACGTAGCAAATTGGGCTATTGAATCATACTAATCACAATCAGCGAAGAAAAAAAGAACACGAAAGCGCAAGGAAGTGCACGGCACAAGCGCTGTCTAATTGAAAGTTGAAAAAAATTGGCAGCATATCCACGGAGTGAATCATGAAGAGTGGGGCGACGCATTCGTCCGTCCATTCGTTCTTGCTTACGTCCGTCCATGCGTCCGTCTGTGTGACCGTCCATGCGCCTATCCACCCGTCCGTGCGTGCGTCTGTTCGTGCGTCCTTCCCTGCGTTCGTCCATGCATCCGCCCCTGCGTCCGTTCATGCGTTCATCCATGCATCTGTCTGTGTGTCCGTTCGTCCATCTATTCAACACTCCAAGTACCACCATCTCGCATCTTTTCATCATATATTGCCCATATAAAAGCACCGCCATCCAGCGGACATTCCAAGGAGTAAACGAGAGGTGGCACACGCACACTTTCTTACGGCTTGCACTTCGGGTTTACTTCCCACCTTTAACCACCTCGAGTCCATGGTATATACTAGTTCACTGTTTTCATGGCAGTGCGGCCCAACACTCGCTGAACCTTTCTAAAACCAAGGAGGTTACGCCCAGCGAGTATAACGGAGCAACCTTTTCCTGTCAGATAGTGCTCAATGTATAATATGCCAATGGCTGCTAATGGGAAATGAGAGATAGGAGAGTTCGGCTTTGACTTTCTTACGGCTTGCGCTTCGTATCTACTTCCTACCTTTAACCACCTTGAGTTAATTCATGGTATATACTAGTTCATTGTATTTATGGCTTTGCGGCTCAACGCTCGCTAAACCTTTTTAAAACTGAGGAGGTTACACCCAGCGAGCATAACGTAGCAACCCTTTCTTGTCAGATAGTGCTCAATGTACATGCCACTGGCTGCTAATGGGGACTGCAGCATGCTCGTTCACTAAAAGCAAAATGCTCCTGTCTCTCATTCTCCATTATCAGCCATTTGCATGTACATTGAGCATTATTTTTATTGTTCAACAACGCACAGAAGAAATTTCTCACCGGCACCACCTTGGTTGTCAAAATGTAATACTTTTTACATACTACAACGTCTATGAGGGACGAACAGGTGCCGCTATAAAGAGTTTCGCCCCCTAAAAAAAAAAACACGGCGTATGTAAGCCTAAAGGAAGGCACAGAAAATCTTATTCCCCAACAAGCATGTAATAAGTAATCAGATACGATGTAGATATGAAATCTCAGCACCTGTGAGAGCGATTGAAGGCTGGCCCGGAGTGAAACGCTTAGAATGTTCTACAGAGCAACCTTCAGCACTGACAGTGGCCTGCCCTTTCTGCACTCTTTTTCAACGTCTCACGCACACGCTTCTTAGCTTTTCGCCAGTACGAAAGACAACATTTATGTCATAATGGCTGGCAATCTTCTTTAAACTGTACAACACCGAGTGCAGGTATGGGATAACGACAAACTTTCCCCGCCTATAGAGGACAAAGTCCCAACGTCAAGGCCCTCTTCTTGCTCCATTTTTGAATGAGGAAACAGTCGCTATAAAGTGAAGGCAAGGACTAGGCACGGTAAACTAGCCGCTTCCAATCTGTCAACGTACGGTAAAAAACGCACGTACGGCGTGAGACTGGGCTTCTTTAGAGCCGAATTAAGAATACAATTTTTGAATGAGCAGAACGATAGCGTGAAAGAGGTTTCGCGGAACGGGGGGAACAGGAACAGCAAACATGATTCCTCTGGAACGGTAATCTTTCATTCTATAGCTAACTGTATGACTAGAATATAACCGAGTGACTTCAGTCTCTGCGAACTGTCGTGAATATTTTTGCAAATGAGCGTGACCACGCGCAACAACTACAGTTATTTCAGCATGCCCTCTTACTAGAAGAGTAGTTATATCAGTAAAGTTTACACGAGTAATATTTTATGTTCAATGCCAGGTGGTACACACTCTGTGAGATGAGAGCTCAACTCACGCCACACTGTTTCGATTTCTTGTGATGACCTTACCAGCAGTAACGTTATAAATACACCGAGAAGCAGAATTTATGACATTAGAATTCGGAAGAGTATTATGACCTAGACGGAAGCGAGAAGTCCACTTCGTACCGTGAGTATGGGCGTATTTAGGTATTGTATGATAAACGGAGTATAGGCTCATCACTCGGCTGTACTAACCGGCTGCTTCTTCATAGATCGCGACATGACTGTTCTATATACTCAGTGAAGCCTCACTCAGTTGTAAGCGTTCAAGACTAACGCCAGCCGACGTGAGCTCTTCTAACCTCCCTGTCCTTCCTCATTTATTCCTCCTTCTCCTCATTTCTCGAGTTACAGTCAGCAACACGAAGCGAGATGGAGGTCGAGTTGGGGGGATTTGATACATGCTAGCACACGCCGAAAGCAAGAAAGAAAGCTGCTAGTTTGCATCCCGTGCGGGAGTGTATAGACCATGCCGTCACAGCTTAGCCTGCTGCGAGCGCGCCGTCTCGGCGGCTGCAGCGATGGAGATACGCGATCCCCTGGCAGGCGCGAAACGGCGGAGGCATCAAGGATGGGGCTTGCGAAAGGGCTGAGCAGCTGGTTTTTAATTGTCACGTGCCTTCTTTGCTGCTTCTGGTTTTTTCTCCTCTCTCCGTCGACCCCTTCCTCGAGACCTCCCGCTGACTGCGATTCTGTTTCGCGAAATCCGTGCAGTGCCACCAGATGCATACGGGCATCGTTGCTAAGATAAATTGCGGTATGCAGAGAAGGGCGAAGCAGAAAATAAAAGTGTCAGCTTTCGTCGATAACGCGCTTAAGGTCGTGAAGCTTGCTTGGCGTGTCGAAGAGTCTAAGCTATTGTGAATGAGGCCTTTTTTTTTCTTTGGAGGCCCTGAAATATGAACGGGGGTGTTAGGAGCGCAGCGTTCTAAGAAGGCGAGAGGTAAAGTTCGTAGCTTGAGTCGTGAACACGAAATGGCATTTCACTTCCGTTGCTATGTCTCTCGCTGGGTTATTGCGATCGAAACTCGATGAATCAATGAGCGGAAAAAATAATTCACGTCCTTCACAGAGTGTTGCTACCTGCCTGGCTAATCCCGTGGTGGTTCCGGGAGGTAAAGCCTCCTAGCCCTGTTATGGGTGTACTGGACCTTGGGCGATATGGGACATGCGACTGCGATCATCCCTTAAAAGCGTGGCCTCTAAATACCAGGGCCAAGTGACCCCGCATGTCTTCCACGTGTCTTCTCGCGTGTCTTCTAAATATTATTCAGTTCTTCATCATGCCAATAATTTGTGTAAGCCTGTAAATAAGTCGGTGCCTGTAGTGTTCAGGTGTGACCGCTTTAGCTCTTATAAGTCTATTGTGATGAGTGGCAAACTTCCTCCTCCTCAGGTTGTCATGTTTGTAGATTTGATTCCTTTTAGTGGATGCATCTCTTCATTACCTATCCCTTTAAGGGTCTTCCTATCCATTAGAATGAAAGCCATATAAAAATGCATACCGGCATGTATGTTGGTGAGAGAATGCTACTGGCCTCTTTATTTGTATTTGTGGTAATGTCGTCGAGTAAGTTAACGTTTGATTGATTAATATGTGAGGTTTAACGTCCCAAAACCACCATATTAGTATGAGAGACGCCACGCCGTAGTGGAGGGCTCTGGAGATTTGGACCACCTGGGGTTTTTAGCGTGCACCCAAGTCTGAGCATATGGGCCTACAGCACTTCCGACTCCATCAAAAATGCAGCCACCGCAGCCGGGATTTGATCCCGCGACCTGCGGGTCAGCAGCCGAGTACCTTAGCCACTAGACCACCGCGGCGGGGCTAACGTTTGTTCTAAACCAATAAATGAAATATATATCAATTGCCTGTTTAGGCGTTAGTCATATTTGCGACCTGTGGGTGATCATTTCACCGTCTGAGAGCTCCAATGGCTTCTGTGAACTGGATATATATTACTGTGTGTATATCGTCCATCATGTCTGGACCAACGCGATGACTGCTTGTTCAGATATTTCCGGTTTGCTAGTGTAAACCATGGCGTGGTTGGTACTCTTGTTCTGGTGGTCGGCTATCGCCACTGCTACTATGCTTCGTTCCTTATAGGCGTCTGAGTTCACAACCCAAGCTGTTATATCTCCTTTCTTCCAATTTCTACATTGCAGCCTTAGTGACTACCCTCTCACTGATTTTATCTGTGGCCGTGTGAAGGGGATCGACTCTCTATTGACACGTATCTCATGGACAAGGTGTAAGAGATATAATACGAGTTCATAAAGTGTCGTGTGGTGCATCGGAAGTCCAGTTGCAGTAAATAAAAAAGTGTGAATAGCGCAGTAGTTAGAGGGCGTGGTACGTTTCACCGCTCATTGAGTGGTCATGCGTTTGACTTCCGATCCATCTGCACCAACAAAACATTATCTTCTAGTCTTTTCTTTGCCATCATTTGCGTGTATTTTACCAACACCATTTCTGTTATGAAAATGACGTCAGAGAAGTCTTGGTCGATCAGGCCATAAAATCCTTCCATGTTGAAACAGCCATCTTGGGCACTGTTTGTGCTAAATCGTAATGACAAGGAGATACGCTGTCTGATCCAGCAGTTTCGCGCAACTGGCAAGCCACAAAAAGCACCCGCATCCAAAAAGCGAAATCGGCTCAAAGAACTCACAGCTTTCAGAATTATTCTGAAGGCCAGCCTATGTGAAGCAGTCCTTGAAAAATAATATGGACAATACTGCAATAAATAACTGAGTACTTCATGCACGATTGTTGGGGATATATTACCTAATGATTCAAAGATTTTTAGCCACCCACAACATTGGTGTGTTAGGAAGAGTTTGAAAACTCACTAGACCAATTATTTGTATCCATTTTGCTAAGTTACAGAAAGAAAAATGTTCGTTGTGCTTTGAAGACTTTCTCACGTACGTTTGTTGAGGATTAGATTGGTGTGTGGAAATCAGGAAACTGAGTATCCAGGACTTTAACAGCATCAGGCAGACATCGATAGTGCGGATGAAAATCTATTCATCTTTGGTTTGGCTCTTTATAACTTCGTTTTGGGTAAGGCTTCTTTACTGCATACTGCAAGCTATTTTCTCTGAGACTATGTTAAAGACGGCTAGCAGCACTCCTGTCTGACTACCGCTGACGATGGCGAGTCGGCGATGGCATCGTGTGAAGATGGCGGTGGCTGAGAACTGGCGACACCACTGGAAAAATTATGTCTGCGTGCTAGGCTCTTCCCGACACCACGCGTATATAAGCACGCAGTGTCCCCCCCCCCCCCCCCCCCTCCTTCGTCCCTGTTTGCGACACGTTCCATATATGTTGCCTGCCATCGCTCATCCTTTGCGTGTGGTTAACAGAGGCGTACATAGCGCGTATGGAAGCAATAAACGCGCTGTCACTATACTGTACAAGAAGCAGCGTTTGAGCCCTCGTGATGAAACAACAACAACAACAAAAAAACGCGACAGTTGTTGCCTGTTGCCAAACACAAAATCCCACAGCCCCACAGCACTCCCCCCCCCCCCCCCCCCCCCCCTTATTGCCTGCTGCGTTCTGGTGTCACTCCGCTGCCATATGGATTAGCAGCGACTGTCTCTACGACCCACCGGTACATGTCTTTTACATATATCCACATCAGTGCATGTTGCTGTGTTGATGCTGTTGCTTCGGTCCCCTGATTACACGAAGTGTGCCACTCACTGCACGCGGAGGTGTCGAAGACAATCTTGCTGTAACTAAAAGTGCCCGAAATCACATAGGCGCTCTATTGGGAGCTGTTTGGCGTTAACACACAACTACAATAGGCCGTTTTATTTGAGGCCAGAGAAAAATGAGCCGTGAGTGACCTCAAGACAGGTCTGATATGGCATATCTTAAAATGCCATATGGCATATTTCACTTGGCGAAAAGTGACTGTTTGTTGAGAAGAAATTTTGTTCACGCTCAAAGCCTTTTTATGTCACGATCTGGTCAATGAAATGCAGCACGTTCTATCCACTCCAGTTATTTAGCCCTCTGCACTGATATCCTCGTCATGACAAAGATGTAACTAAAGACTCAGTGAATATTTGTAATGCTAAAAAGTGTCATCGCGAGTGCTCCCTGGGAGAACTAATGTCCATACACTGTTTTAAAGTGCATCGCTTTGTAGTTAAATGTCTCATGGGATACTAAATCAAACTTCTAAAGCACAGGCTATTCTTATCAGCTACCAAAACTCGTTGCGCGCTTTTAGTGGTCCTGCTATGCCACGTATAGTGTACAGGTCGTTGCCGCTTCTGTAAAAAAAGAAAACATGTTGAAATTTGAATGTGCAATTCATCTAGGTTGTTTTCACAAGCTTTGAAAAAACCCCACACGTCTTACTCTTCAGAACTTACATTCAGATAGCGCGCTTTCACCTCTCGTGGGTGTTTACGCTGGACGTATAAATTTCGATTAACTTTGTTTTGTCTTTCTTTAATGCAACTGTGGCAGCAACAATGTCGGTTTCCTGTGTCCCCATTTCCCGCCATTTCTGGAATAGAAGCAGAAATTTACCAATACGCGTTCTGTCACATCATTGCTATCATCGTAGACATTATCATGAAGTAAACTGCAGGGCAAGGACTTTGTCTGTGATCTTCAACTCCCTATGCATTGAGAGAGCTGGTTAAATTTTATGCCAGCTAATTTTTTCTTTCATTCCTTCCTTCCACATAACGCTACTTTCTCCTCGATTATACGATCTGCCGATCCCTTGGTACCTATGCTGTCGTCCTAACCAGCCATCTGTTATCTGTCCTTCTGATGGGACCTTTTCGGAATAACATACTCAAAGGAGAAACATTCATTTGTGAACTCCGTTCTAAGATGCCGACCACCCACCCACTCAGTTACTTAACCTTCCCCAGAGGCACTGGTTGGACCTGTATTACTTGGTATGGTGACAATCTGATGACACCGCGTAGGTATGTGTAACGTCCTTGAGATAGAAGTCCTTTCTAGGAATCGAGCATGTTGAGGCGTCCCCACAGAAAGTAGTGCAGATTCGCCGAGTCAAACATATTTCAAAATTACCTATTTTTGAGAGTGACAGAGAAAACGGTGAAATAATTATTGTATCTTTGGTTGCACGTTAAAGAATCCCAGGTGGTCGAAATTTCTGGAGCCCTCCACTACGGCGTCTCTCATAATCATATGGTGGCGCGCTACTTCAAGGAAGGCAAGACATCGATGTCGCAAAAGATTTCTGTAAGCAGATCGCCAACCAAGCCACTCGTCCAGATTCTCCAGTGAGAGGTGACATCCCCCGTTCTCGTGACTACCACGTGGACCTCTTTTTTACAATGGAGGAGCTCGAGGCGGCACTAGCTCTCTGCAGGCGTTCAACTTCTCCGGGCCCAGATGGTATCCCGTAAGCTACTATCTAAAGCTTTGTTTCTAGATGTAAAAGGTGCGCAAGATAATGTACTACATGAAGCCATTTTGGGTGCTCTTGCGGTAGTTGGCCTTGGTAATCGAGTCTTTCGGTGGATTTCGAGTTACCTGGCTGCAAGACTTTTTTTTGTGTTAACAGAAGATGGCTCAACTACGCAACGCTATACTTCCAGGGGTGTTCCTCAAGGTGGAGTTCTTAGCCCTACTCTATTCAATCTTGCACTAATTGGCCTGGCTGAATATTTGCCAAGTACCAATAAAATCTTAATATACGCAGACGACATCTGTGTCTGGACTTCGACAGCCACACGTCCTCACATACGTTCCCGGCTTCAAAGAGCAGCAACTATGAGTACCAACTACTTGTTAAAACAAGGTCTCAGCGTATCACCAGAAAAATGCGCGCAGGTAACCTTCACTCGCAAAGCAATGACCCCTTATGTCGTCTCAATCTGCGGGCGACCGATTTCTTACGCCAGAACCCACCGGTTTCTGTGCATCAATATTGATGGGACCTCTGTTGGAGTCCGCATGTGGCCTATATATGGAGAAGCGCCTGACCGCTATTTCCCAATTGTTCAAGCTCCTGGCAGGAAAGACGTGGGAGATGTCAGTAAACGCAATGATGAAACTTTACAGAGCCCTGTTTCTCGGTTTCCTGAGATATACCTTGCCCGTGTTTGGCAATACCTGGAAGACCAATGTTCGTGTTCTACAGGCAGTACAAGCCCAAGCACTGAGAGTGTGCCTTAGTCTGCCCAGATGTACGTCAACAGAGGCGGCAATTGCAATTGCTGGTGACTATCCGATACCAACTCACATTGTTGTAAAAGTCCTGAAAACGCACATCAGACACTTCGCACGTGCTCCCTGTCATCACTTTGCACCGTTTCCTTCAGAGAGGCGCCAAGTTTCTTTCGCTAAAATGATTGTGAAGTACAATGAGAAACTTCCCTCGGGCTTCACTCCTGCATCTAAACCATCCATACCCCCTTGGTGTCTTATTCGACCCACAGTGCATCTTAGTGTACCAGGGATCCGGGGGAAATCGGAGCTTTCATTGCCCGTGCTGAACCAACTGTCTCTTCTCCTTTTGCACGAGAAATATCCAGACAGTGTGCATATATATATACCGATGGCTCCACGAACCGCCAGTGTTCATCAGGTGCAGTAGTTGTCCAAGCAAGACGTGTTATCATCAGCTTTAGGACTGACCACTCCACGGCATCTACAACAGCGGAACTAGATGCTTTGCGCGCTGCACTTTGTGTGGTCAATAAGGAACCACCGCAACAATAGTCAATTTTCAGTGACTCAAGGGCAGCCCTACAATCTGCGCTCTCAGCACTGCGTAGCGGGCCGTACGAACATCTTGTTTTCCAAATTCGATGCCTTCTCCACACTTCACACCAGAAAGGGCACCATGTGACGTTTCAGTGGCTGCCAAGTCACTGCGGCGTCATAGAGAACGAACATGCCGATACTGCGGCGCTGGCAGCTCTTGAAGGAACACGAGAAAAAGCGATACCACTTTCGCAGACCGATGCATCCAGTATTCTTCGATGACTTGCACGTGAAATCGCGTTTTCACAATGGTGTCCACCAAGCAACGAGACGAATCTTCAACACCACCTGTTCTCTTTGATGGCTCTCCGCATGCACACTGGGCATGCGGAGAGCCATCATTATTGCTGAGCCGACCGAAGAGACTCCACAATTCTTCATCGCTTATAACTAGGAGTGGCATTTACAAAATTTATTTATTTATGTATTTATTTATTTGAATAATTTCCATGCCCGAAGGCTTTACAGAAAGGAGTGGGGGTTTTACAACAAAAAGTAAGCGAAATGTTACAATTGCTGCAAAATGTAAATTTTATTCCGTTGTCATAGGAATCGCAGGAAATGCTTTCTGCGATGACTGTCATTGCGAAGAGACGCTACACCACATCCTGTACGACTGTCCGTTGTATGACATCCAGAGACAGTCACTGGCGTCCGTTCTTGCACGCATCGACAACAGCCAAATGTGTGTGGATACTATTCTGTCAAGTGCCCGAGAGAAGACATTGTAACGGCGACAAAAGCTCTGTTGAAATTCCTACGCTACATAGATTTGAACAAGCGGCTGTAACAGCAATGTCACTCACCGCGAAAGACAAGACTGGACTATGACTGAGTGTGCGCGCGTGCGCTGCGGAATGTGCTTTGTTTATCTCTCTTCCCTCTCTGCTCTCTATCTTTCGTCTCCCCCATCCCCCTCCCATGCGCAGGGGAGCGAACCGGCTGCCTATAGGCTTGTTAGCCACCCTGCCGTTCTTTTCCTCCCATTTTCCTTCCTTCCTTAGGACATAAAACCCCACATACACATCAATCAATCTTTTGGCAAAAGTGTCTTCTTTTTTTGATCTTGTAGACCAAGAGGCTCAGCCTCGCCCAGGTGACACCACCCTCAAGGTGGAACAAGATGATCTTGAAGTCAACACATAACGCCAAAGAGAAGCGCAGGCAGCCACTGCGGAAACAGACGCGCGCAATAACATACCACATTTGCAGAGCTCAACTTTTTCTTTCATGCCACATTACCAAGAGACAAGATCGTATCTGGATTGGGTTCCTTTACTCCTACATGGCAACTTGGATCTTAAACGAGCAGGCAACGACGGGTATGCTGAAATAAAATTTTGCTGTCTCAAGTAAAATCTTTTTTTTATTTGGTGCTTGCGTGGAAAGTCACAGATGAGGCCACATTTGAAGTCTTTATTACCAAGTGCCCCCCTCGCGAACTTTCTTGCAGCATGAGGCTGCCTAGCCGAGCTAAACTTAAACCCGAGTTGCAACCCCACCGAGGCTGACACAGGGAATGAAAAAGGGGCTTTCATCTCGAGATTAGTGTGTATACAGAGCGCTGTCGACAGACCGCTACGCTTAGCTTGCAAACGGACGCACCCGCCTACCAGAACGAGCAGCTTTAAATAGGAGGGACTGACAGAAATGTTAATGATGGAAGCGTAAGAATGCACTTGTTTCATGCACTTTCCCTAGACAAACCCGCAAGCAACGACAAAGAGGCGAAGGCCTACACCCAGACTACAGTTTGTTGGTTTGTTTTATGGCATATTGCTCCCGTTCCTGATATTACAGGAATATATGAAACGTCTCCGCCTAGCTCAGCATTGAGCAAGAGCCAACAACCATGTAAGTCGAACTAACAGTGCATTCATGGCACACCAGATTCTGAGGCTAATATAGTTAGGCATGCCACCGTGCTTGCATCGTGGTATGCTGTCGCTCAAGCCAGTGAATAGCTAGTGATGCAAATAGAAATCCCCAAGCATAACAAAGGACATGGCGATTTGCCAGAGAGAAGAAGGAAATATTGCTCCTAATTTGCAATAACTCCTTTAAAATATTTCTAAACATTCGCCTCTCACAAGTTCCTATCGCATAAGGGTAACTGCGAATACCCGGATTGTCAGCGTAGCAGGAACTACTAAAGAAACAGAGTTAGCTAGATATATAGTAAACAGTTCACATAACCTCCTGCGAAGAATACATAAATACAATTTAAACATCGCTGCGTTGTTTGCGTTGTCCACACGTTTCCTTTGATGAATACAAGGAGCAGGGTGCTCACCAATAGAGAGAGAGAGAGAGAGAGAGAGAGAGAGAGACAGAGAGAGACAGAGAATAAAGTGAGGGAAAGGCAGGGAGGTTAACCTGAAATTGGAGCATCCGGTTGGCTACCCTGCACTAAAGGAAGGGAGACTGGGGAATAAAGATGGGAAAGAGAGCGAAGAGTGATATAAACGCACGAAAAAAAAAAGAAAGTGAGCTGGGGTGCTATAGCCTATTCAAGATAGGCCACTACCACGCAAGAAGGTCAATAAGGCCTTCACTGATTTTCTGTGCGAAGACAGATTATGTCTTTATTCAAGCACTGACTGTTATGCTCACCAAGGTTGAGAAGAATGATTGTGCCTCATGACTGTGCCTGTTACAATTAACGAAGAATCCAGAAAAAAAAAGAAGAGAGGCTGACTAAGCGCACAAAGGAAAGAAGGAGATCAGCTTCACTATTTTACTATTATCGCGAAAACTGATCTTATTGTGTACGATAAAGTGAAACTAGGACTGCCAAAGAAATGAAAATAGAAGTGTTGCGAAAATGGCGTAAATCTAAGAACGTACAATGCACCCTAACTGCAGTACAGGTAGCGTTCCATATAAGTTTCGTGTAGGACCGGCATCTTTCAAAATTTGTAGGTCACATATATCATTCTGCTTTCTAACTAGGAATTATACTGTTCAGGCACTGCTTAAAGATAAGTTTTTATATAAAACGTAGCAATTAACTTGAAGGGGATGAGCATCAGCATACAGGCCGCATTTTTGCTTTTCGCTCAATTCGACACTTTTCATTGGCTTTGCAAAGATAGGCTGCTGGAGTTGCATGATTCTATGCTTCTCCCTAAAATGTCGAATCAGTGAATGTGTTGGATATCTTATTTAACACGTAGTACGCATGTTACATTTAGTTATTTAGCAGATTAATTATATACTTTTACATACTGCAGGGTAATAGCAAGGCAGGCGCCAGAGTACGTGCAATTCGAAGAAAAAACACTCATACGCGTAAGGTCCGATGAGGGCGGGCTAATAAAAGCTCATAAAAAAATAGATACGAAAAAATGAGGGCGGCTTCACACTGGTGATGCCAAGTAAAAAGCCGTGGTAGAGCTTGGCAGCCTTCTGAAAGAAACCTTTCCTAGAGATGGCCAGTCAAGCCTACATGTCGCCACATGAAAATATAAAAGAGAAGGAAAAGTGAGGAGGAGAAAAGGAAAGAAAAGTTGAGGCAGTGCGTCTTTCTCTCTATTCATTCCTCTATTTGTTTCTCTTTCTTTCTTTATTTCCCGGTCTGTATCTTTCTTTCAATTAATTCCTCTCTTTTTGTTTGTTTCTTTCTCCGCCGCTCTATTTCTCTTTCTATGTGTTCTTTTCTGGTTCTCTCTTTCGTCGTAACGTAACCATGTACTAAAATGAATACAGCGCCAAAAACGAAGGACAAAAAAAAGAGAAGGAGACAGACAGCGGCACTGACTGGACTAAAAAGGAGAACGTTCATGAATGGCACGTGGCACAGACGTACATGGCGGCGATGACACGTGGTTTAATGGTGAAACACTTAAAAGAGTCAATGTACTAGAATTAAAAATAGCTAAAGTGTATGCTTGGGCGAGTCAGTATGACGCATCACATAAAAACAGCGCCAAAAACGAACGACAAGAAAAAAAGAGACAGACAGTGGCACTGACCGAACTAAAAAGGAACTACTTTTATGTCTTGTACACGTTGGGCTCTTAATTGTTTCATTGTTGAACCACGGGTCATCGTCGACATGTACCTTTGCACCGTGTGCAAGCACGAAAGTTTTTTTTTAATCCTATCAGTGCGACGCGCTTTCTCTTTTTTTCTTGTACCCCGTTCTTGGCGCTGTGTTTATGTGAACAATCTCATACCAACTCACCCAAGCAACCACTTTTCTAACCATATAGTTTCCACAAATCCTTCTTCTTCTAGCCTGCGTGGCTTTTCGAGTGCTAACGATGCTCACCTTCCCACCGTGAGTTATTGGTTTTGAACATCGCCTCTCCAAAAACTTCACGTTGATTTATTCACTTCTTCTGCTCTACCTCTCTTCTTATATGTGCCTCTGCTTCTCGCACCTTTCTTCCAACACATCCCTATGTGATGCATGATGATGAAATAACCAGGCGAGGTTGTTTGTTGACCACCTAATGGCCTAACTTCCAGAACAACAAAAAATGTGCTGCCAAAAAGAAATATTCTAATTGAACGAACTTTTTTTGAATTATTTCTGGGGTTTTTCGCGTCGGAACACACGATCCTCAATATCCATATTAACTTTGACATCTTCCGTATTTTTAAACGCCTAGCAAGCTCTAATTATACTGTAGCCTGTGCTCGTCACTCCAGCGTGGTACGAGCCGTAAAGTATTGAGCCCGTGTACTGATGCTCAACATTGCAATATACCATAGCCACCAAAAAATCCGGCGGGGGACCCCTTGAAGCACTATTTAGTCATAAAATACAACTATAGCGATTAATTAAACACCCTGCCAAACCTCTCACGTAGTCCAAGAGCGCCGTATATATTTGCGCACACGCTTACCTGTGTAAATAATGTTGCAATCCCTACAGAGGAGGCAGCCGAATGCCACAGCTTGTACATGCATACGTGTCTTCCTGCCAGGGACGTGCTCGTCGCTCAGGACCGCGCGCCTTCCGGCAGGAGCGCTTGTTATAGTTAGTATTGTTTATCCCCGACGTGACGTGAAAGCGGGTTAGTTTTTCGGCTAATTGGTTCCGGCTCTTCGAAGCAGAACGAGTGCGGCAGGAAACGAGGAAAGCTCAAAATAATGCTGCAGCGACGGGAATGCCCGATTGCGAAAAGGAAGACAGAATGGATGCAAAGACACCGGGTCCTAGCTGTACGTGGTTCGCCAGCCACGTCTTGTGCTTGGCAAGGTATATGCTACGGAAGCCGCGCAAGTGGTATACAGGTGCTTGAAGGACTTGCTTCGCACACTTCACAATGCGGTACCATTGGGTCGAGAATGTTATCGCCGAAATAACTATTTCATCTTCGTTTGCTGCTAGACCTTCTGCGAGAGCCATATTGATTCTCGTAGCTCTGAGACGAGATTCCACCACAGTTAAACGCAAAATATGTAAATAAAAGCTAAGCATATTTGATTTATTGCCTCTACAAGCTGCATGGATGCAAAGCTGCGTTATATACCGACATAGTACCTACGTCATGCGGATTTTCACCAACAGTACATGACTCTGAATTGGTGCGAACGAAAGAAACGCGCACCAACCTCGGGGCAAAGAAGGGTGTCCCTACGTTCAGTTCATTGTAACTCGGTTCTTACCTGCGAAGGCTTGCCCTCAAGGATCCTAAGAGAGAACCTAATAAACAAACAACGCAATACTTCACCATCTAAGAGCACGCAAGCTTTTGGAAATGATATGACGCGCTTCAAGATGTGAAATGGCATTTCATGCCTGTCGCACTTTTTCTCCACCTGAAACGAGTCATTCTAGACGTTATGAAACGAGTCATTCTAGATTTCATAGAGTTCCCCTGTTTATGAAATACAGCAAGGGTTTATAAAACGTGGCCCACTTTTCGCATGCGACCACTAGCCCTTTACGTTGCAGCCCAGCGCACACATGACTGCCTTCGTTCCTGATATCGTCCCAATAAGCATGTTCAATAGCTACACAAACGTAGGTAGCATTACCATTTTTTTTCGTGAGACGCATCATGCGGTCATCATGTGTGAACGGTGAACAAGATATCTACATTTGAGAATCGCCACCCGGGTATGGATATGCAAAAAAAAAACATCTATGTGATTAGATTAACGTGCACGTTGACCAACTACAGACCAATGACTTTATTCCGTACTACCCTCTATACAACGTGTCTCGTAGATCTAATTTTCTGTTGGCGCGTAAAAGCGCAAAAGTTATGTAAAACTAGTATGTCGTATATTTGTTCTATTTTTCAGAGTTGGTTGCAGAATCTTTAAAAATGGTTTGGTATTTGTCACTGAAGTTGGCTAGCTTCAGAGTGATGAACGTGTTACAGCATTTTTTTATGTTGGCGTGCCTCTGTTGCCTTCATTCATTGTCTCTGTAAAGCAATGTGGCTAATTTAGCATATTCGTTTTCCATGCTCTTTGAGTAGGAACAATTGAAAAACTCTCACGTTCAAAAGAAAAGTCTTGGCAGTAACACAGTGGGTAAGCTATCAGCAGCGTGTGGTTTAGGCAAGAATCGGTGACTCGAGCATTCAAGCTAAATCCTATTTTGGTTCGCATTCCTTGTTGTTAACTATAAAGGATTGCTCAATGAGTCTTGACGATTGTTTACTTACATAAGTTGTACGGATAATTGTATTTATTCTACAGCATGCAGCAGGCTTGTTTCTACTGTTCGCTTCTATTTTAAAGGACTCCTGACAACGCCAGTTTTCTTTGCGAATTTCATGCAGTAATTTGTAGCTTTGCGTCTGGTAGTTCTAAAGTTATATCGTAAATGCTCTGAAGCATCGTGTAACTAGCGCTATGGTGGCTTAAATTCAGAACGATTTTGCGTCAATTCGAAACGCCCGTTTAAATATCGCAAGAAACCAGCGTTCCCAATGTGCCTAAGGCTAAGTTCTCTCAAGCTTATGTGATGCTAGAACGCACAGTTTTTAACAGAGGTACACGCGTACGGTGAAGAATGAAACAATTTGGGTGCTTTGAGCGTGACCCCATCAAAAAAAAGAAAATCATTCCTGGCGTAAGCATCCAAAACCACCTTGAGAGAAGACTGACAACAAAGCGAGAGGGGTGACAAACAATAGTTCTCACCGGTGCTAGTCGGCATACTGTGCCCGTCCTGAAAATATTGACCTCTGCGACGTTACAAGGCGAGTCCCAGTCTACGTAAAATCACAGAAACTGTCGATTGCACCTGAATGCTCGGAAGAGTACGCACCCTTACTTTAAAATTAAATATAAATACATCTGCAAGTATTGCAAATTACTTGCAGAGTTCATCGACAACTCGAAGCACCTTGTACTTCGAGTTGATTGATTGATATGTGGGGTTTAACGTCCCAAAACCACCATATGATTATGAGAGACGCCGTAGTGGAGGGCTCCGGAAATTTTGACCACCTGGGGTTCTTTAACGTGCGCCCAAATCTGAGTACACGGGCCTACAACATTTCCGCCTCCATCGGAAATGCAGCTGCCGTAGCCGGGATTCGATCCCGCGACCTGCGGGTCAGCAGCCGAGTACCTTAGCCACTAGACCACCGCGGCGGGGCATTGTACTTCGAGTTGTCGATGAACTCTGCAAGCTTTCAATTACTCTGCAAGTAATTTTCGATGAACTCTGCAAGTGTGAGGTCGATGAATTCGACCTCACGCTGTCATTTGCTAGGTTCCTGATTAACTCAGTTTGCAGAGTGACCGCCCCAGATAGGCGTTGGTTCCAGGTTCATACCCCGAACCAGAACAAATTTTTCAGCAACTAAGAGGCTTTTCTTTCTGAGAAATCCGTATGGTTTTCCTTGTGGCTTCGTGTGGCTTTATTTTCCTTTCTTAAAATATATTTAGGCTACGGCCGTCACTAATAATGAGTCAGAGGTGGCCCCGCATGCAGCACTATCAAATCACAAAAGCATCTTAAGTTTTCAAATTCGATGTCAGGGGCTCTTTCAATTATGTGTACACAAGCACAAAGTTGATCATTGCACAGCACACTTTATCTCCTTTACATGCACAGAATTTCCTGTATCCCCTGCATTAGAAGAACGTGCCGCTTGCGCACGTTCATAATGCTTCACCTTACTTTCCATTTTATTTCTCTCTCCACACGGCCCTCCCCGTTCATTTTTTATTTCTGTTTCACGTCATCAATTTGTTCTATTTGCTTGCATATGCAGAGCTTGCTTATTAGACCGGAAATTTCAAGTCCACGTCAGTTTCTCGCTACCCGTGTCGCATTTTAAATCGAATCCGAACAAGGAAAGGAAGCCGCATGCTTGCTGACGACCGCCGTGGCACCTGTTTTTCACCGGTTTTGATTTTGACAATGTTACGAGAGAGAGGAGAACGCCGCAGTAGGAGCACGAGTGGTTTGCGAATACCGCAACAGGACTGCAACAAGAGTGAGTGAATGAGTGAGTGATTGAGCGAGCGAGCGATCGCCGTCCAGCAATTGCCAACCGAGGTTATAGCGTTAATTGCACGCCTCCGTGTGGAACTGCAATGCAGAGCCCATATATATATATATATATATATATATATATATATATATATATATATATATATATATATATATATATATATATATATATATATATATATATATATATATATATATTTGATGAGCCAATGTGCCATTCATACAGAGTCGAAGAGTCTTTCCTTCTTTCCTTTACAACACTCGAAAAACACAAAGAATGCTCGAGCATCGCCTTCGAGGTTGAAAAGTAATAGCTTAATCGGGCCTCACTCGTATCACTTTCTCAATGGCTAGCCGAGTTTCACTGGTCAGTGGACAAGAATAACGCCTGCGCGCGTAACACTGGCCGCCTCAAGCTGTCCAAGAATGTCTCCTGCGAGCGAAGTTGCGTGTATCCACTATGCTTTTTTTTTTCTTTTTGCAAACTGGTAAAGTACCCACTACGTGTCTATCGGGCGCACATACGCAGCCACAGGCTCGCTACCCGCTGGCCATTACGACATGCACAGTGACCATCAAGTGAAGCGTCAAAGTATGCATTTTGCGTACCTAAGTTATGTTGTAAACGTGAGATCTATCTTCTTGCTACGGCTGGTTTCAAGAATCGTTTTGCTATAAAGCAAACTGCGTATGTGGAAACAACATTTGAACTACTCAAAAAGTACAGCATTTTCTTTCGTGGAACAGCTCACTGAACAGTCACTACAAAAAATCAGATCTCTTAGCGTTTCAAAGCACACTGCAGAATAAATTTATTCTCAGGGAAATGTGTGCTCAAGATCACAAAGTGCATTAGCGTGCAAGCCACAGTGTAAAGCTAACATTATTTCAAGTTTTTCACAAAGTAGACGGACATGTTTTCTTTTTTCTTCTTGTTTTCGTCCTTTTTCCGTGCACCCTAGTGCCAGCGCCATTAGCAGGAGTCAAACCAGCAAATTCAAGCATTGCGGAACGCACTACTCAGCCTGCAGACGAGCAATGTCGCAATGCTTAACCTAATCTGCGTCCGCTTTGCGTCGTATTCAACTACAACCGTTCAGAGCAAAAGGCAATCAGCCGAAGTGCAGCTATAAAACCGTCTCCGCTATTCTCCACGAGCGGTCAGATATCACTCGTCTCAACGCTGCCCTTTTTAGTCCTCGTTTGAGCTGACTCTGGAACAGCCGAGACTGAAACGTACGCCCGCTCCCGATGCACTCATCTGGAAGTATCTTCCGCGTCATACCAGCGCTGGGTGGTTGCTTTAACTCAAGTTTCTATTTTGCCGTCGCAAGCGCCCGCCGACTTTCGTGATGGGCGCGCTCGGCGCGCCCCCTATCATTCAGTTAGAATACGCATTGGACGTTGCCTTGCACACGTCAGCTGTTGAAACAGAAAAAAAAAACGCATGACGTTACTATTACTGCCTGGCTAGTCGGGCAACGCGCATACGTGCCCGCTGTGTGATATGGTTTCGAATGATAGGTCGACGCAAAGGCAGCTTGCGCCAATATGCCTAAGCTACATAGGGCTTGCCTGACCTGGACGGAATGATAAGTCCGCTTTGCAGTTACGCCAACGTCGCAGTAGCCGAATGGAGGAAAATTAATAAACTCATTGATATAAACACGCCGTTTGATTTATAATGGCATATTTGTGTAGACTGATCCTCTTGCGTCTACAAAACGTGTACTGCTGATGATATCGAGAAAGGGAGAGCGAGACTCTGCTATAAACCTTTTATGAAAATGACATCAGTGAGGTACACGAGGACTAGTGAGCACTGGAAGGAGAATATGTAGGAAGGAAGGAAGCGAGTATGTTTATTTACAGAAAGGCAGAGAGGTCGGCCTGAGCGATAGCTTGCTCTAGCCTGCTACTCTACACTGGGGGAAGGGAAAGGGGAAAAGAAAGATTAATGGATGACGATGGTGAGATAGAGAGGTGAGTATGTAGGGTTCTTTCTAGCTGAGACACATTTTATAGCCGCGCACATAGTCCAGTTGTTTCTAAAAAGGTAATAACTGCTCTTGTGACCACAGTTGCACTGTTGGTGTCTGGCCAAGGGCCCAACATGGTCTCATCAGTTAATGACATACTGCGATATTGTTCAGAGAATATGTAGATATAACAAGTCCCCTTTCAGATTAACACTATCACTTATCAAGAGGCAAGTTCATGGGGTATCTGAGAATGAGCATGGGTGTCTGCTCTACATGAACGCTTGGTGCAGATGGACGCCTGTTCATATTTGTTAGAGAGATAATAATCGCGAAGATATCAAGCCGGAGGTTGCCACTACTCGCCGTGTGGCATGATCACGTAACAGAGCCCGATTGATAGTTGCTTGGACTGGCCTTCTAACTCCACAACACAACAGTGCCCGCCTTGCTGCAGAATAATGTTCGGCCAGAAACTGTCTTCGTAATCAATGCCACCAGTTTTATATGCGAAAATGATTAGTCAAGCGATTCGTTCTGCCAATGTAACAAACGACTTAATAAAATATGACATAAATTGTAGCTCACAATACCATCACTGCATATTACCAGATAAATAGTTGGACGTAGAACCAGTGTTTCCTACGTTATTCACGGCCGTCGCACATGGTCCGATTCAAATGACTCTGTTTGCTTTTTGTGGCAGAGCTAAAATTATCAAGAAGAACGCCATGCTTCAATTTCAAAAAAGCAACAGACGTTTACCATTCACCTGCAGTAAAAGTATATTTTACTTCGTTTGCTCAGAAAGGTTTGTCTGTGCATGGAGATAGCCTTTCGATTATTTTTTTCTGAACTCAAAAAACCAACTAGTGTCCTGCACAAGATAGAAATATTCATAAAAGTAAATAAATTGCGAGAAAGTTACTGATGCAAACCATTTTAGTCTAATAACTCATTTACATTGCATGTCAGAGTCCATTAAGGGTAATGATATTTCCTTATGCTCCACAGAGAATGTAGGCAAATGAGTTGATTTAAACGAGTGTTAACTTTCGTTGTGGCCGTTTCTTGTTGTCTTGAGTTTCTGTGGGCAGTAGCCATTCAGAAACATTATTCAAGGTTCGGTGACTGCAATAGTCCTGCAATAGTCCTCACTACAATATTCAGTAGTCCCCACGACTATTGTAATGGGGACTATAGCAGGATGGACACCAAAATACACAAGTTACACAACAATTGAAAAATAAAAATGCATGACTGCAGATATTCTATATTGTTACATGGAGTGTTAGGAAAAGAAACTATGTGGCAAAAATGATTAAGAATTGGTTGATTTATATGTAGGGTTTAACGTCCGAAAACCACCATATGATCATGAGACATGCCGTGGTGGAGGGCTTTTGAAATTTCGACCACCTGGGGTTCTTTAACGTGCGCCCAAATCTGAGCACACGGGCCTACAGCAATTTCGCCTCCATCTAAAATGCAGCATCTGCAGCCGGGATTCGATCCCGCGACCTGCGGGTCAGCAGTCGAGCACCTTAGCCACTTAACCACCACGGCGGGACAAATCACTGAGAACATAATTGTTACATAGGGGGCGCCTTCAGTCTTACGCAGCGAAATTTTACTAATAAACATGAAAGAAACTTGACCACATGTTTCACCGATAGATTGACATATTCACAAAAAACACTCAAGAGTTGTGAAAGGGAGAAAAAAGCAGCAGAAAGAAACATGAATTGAACTATGCGTGGCATGAATGTGATTATCAAGCAAATATGAATTGTATTCACATCTTCAGTTATAAATACGGGCAATCTATTCCATTCTCCAACTGGCTGTTGAAAAAAAAGAATGCTTGAAACAGTTGGCATCGAAACGGCATTCCTGTAATGGTAATGAATGTATGTGGCATGATTGTCTGGTGTCTGAATTACATATGAATCTAGAGCTGTCGATGTTTAGGCGCGGGAGAACAACTTGTATGAGCATTTCTAGGTGCGCGAGTATAGCGCCATTCCGCAATGTTATTAGGCCAGCTCTTGTTCAGTAGGGGAATTGAGAAAACAGCATTTAGTATAGATAACGATAGCCACATTTTTGTACACTTTGTAGCCTTTTAATTAGGTCATGTATGGCCACGAACCAGACTGATGATTTCAACAAGGAAATGAGATGGCATGGCCTAGCTTAGGTTAGTACAGTATACCAAGAAGTGGGGAAAGAGAGGGGGCAAGGAGGAAAAGGATGCCACAGGCTAAGTCAAGCCATGCTACTTTCTAAAAAAGGTGTAATGAAGGACACCCTTGGTAAGGAGCTGTCCCAGTGTTATTTTGATCTATTGCCATTCAACATCTACTTCGCATTTGACTACATTCACTTGGAAAATCAATATGTGAACGTCAGCGTTGTCTCAGAGCTGCATCGTGTTCTTGAGTGTCACTCGATGTCTTCCTGCTACCAACAGACACAGGCTGAAGATGTGTTTTTGTGTCATGAAACTTGTAACGCTATAAACTTGGGTATTAATATATTTCATCCATGCAAACTAATCTTGTTAGTCGCATATAGGATTATGGCTAGGGAAAAATGAGAACTAAGCCTGAACAAAAGCTGTATAAAAGAACTTGGAAGGTATACGTAATCCTGAGTAAATTGGAACCGTTGCACAAGATGCGAGAAAAAGAATGTCAGGGAAAAACAACAAAAACAGTGATTGCGTTGACACACGCTGTACTCAGAAGCACGTACACACAGACGCCTACCAAGAAGAACGAAGGTTCTCAGGATAAAAAAACAGTAATAGGACATCTGTAGATGCGAACGCTCAGACCAGCTAGCGATAAATCGTTAGTCCAAGCGCAAGCGGTGGGCTGCCTTAGCAACAAACGAAACCTGACCTGCCAGTCCCGACTGCGCTTCTGCAATAGGCAGGCAGTGAGCGGAGACGTTAAGCCCAAATCGCATCACAGCTAAAATAAAAAAGCACAACCCCTGCGCACGTAGCCTATGACCAGCCTGCCTATGGTCTTATGTCTTCGGAGCAGTCCCTGCAAGTTTAGCATTCGGCGAATAGCAAGAATGCAACAAACTACACCTAAAGCTCTAGGGACTGTATAGCAGTGATTCACTTTGCCCTCCAGCGTCGCTCACGTTCACGGTCAGGCAAGCGCTGGCGTTCCAAACGTGGAGCCTGCTCGGCGTCAATGCCGGCAAGGGAAAAAAATTATTTGTGATGCACCGGCCCTCTTTTTCAGTCAGCCTTGCTCTTTCATTTTTCCCCTTCCCGAATCCTCACTTGCGTACTGTTTCCATCTCTCTGCTTTATTGTAGAATTCACTTGCAAAAGTAAACGAAGTTTTTCTATTTTTCAAATAAATATTTTGGTTGGAGTAACTTTTTCACCGACACATACATATCCCATGCTTTATTATCCCTATCGGTCATTTGTCTTCTCATATTGACGCTATACCATGCCCTATACCTACAACTTTCGCTGCTATCATAATCACATCCGCTCTTCGCAACTTCACTTCTCTCCTCGCCTAGCAGTAATACTACGAATGGCGAGGCTATGATTCACCCTCGCCTTCCGCCTTTTCGTTCTGTTCCCTCTCGCTTATATTTACCGTGATTCGTTTTAATCGCGAAACGTTCATTATCGAACTTCGGCTACTATCTATCTATCTAGTGATATAGTAGCCGAAGATCTATCTATCTATCTAGGCAGCCGCCTACGACTTTTAGCTCTTCTGGCCGTTTCGACAGTGGTATCGAAACCGAAGTGATATAGAATAACATGATGGTATAATGAGCAAGAGTGACTGGCCATTAAAAATCGTGATATGCATGTCATGAATGTGAGGATTTAGATTTCGTGGTCTCGCTGCTCTTGCGCTGGTTTCGTTCTCATGACAAATTGTGAAACTGGTGTGGCATGACATGTCTGCATGGCGATTATAAGTGACGGACCCTAACGTGGAAATCATGACATGCATGTCATGTAAGTCATGACTACACGCCACGCTCAGGGTGCGCTCGCACTGGTTACGCTAGCTTCACATATACCAAGTTTGCTATTAAGAAACGTGAATGAATGATGAAGGTATGTGAATGGTGCAACCATGCTAATTATGAGATGCGTGTCATTTAAAACATGACTGCATGCTACGCTCATAGTGCGCTCGTGGAAGTTTCGCCAGCTTCACATATACCAAATTTGGTGTTACTTGGCGTAAATGAACGATGTCCCAACATGACAATCATTACATGCGTGTTATGTAAAAGATGACTATATGCTACGCTCATAGCATGCTCGCGGCCGTTTCGCTAGCTCCCCATATACCAAACTTTGCATCACGTGACGTGAAAAGACTACGAAGGCAAATGTTACGTCCAAAAATGATAAACAAAACATGAGTGTCATGTTAAACATGACTACATTCTATGCTCATAGCGTGCTCGTGGCCGCTTCGTTAGCTCCACATATACCGAATTTGGTATCGCGTGAAGTGAACAGATGACGAAGGTAAATTAAACGTCCAAACATCATAATAATGAAAAGGAAGTCGGAAGTCATGAACGGCCTAATTTATGTCCACTTCATTACGCTGTGCTTATTTTAAAGTGACATATCAACCTTCCTCATTCGTTCTTCGCATATCATCGATTCCCACTGTACTTGGAATCTGCCAACTTTATTGCACGACCCTAGGCTTTATTTGCTAGGCTTTACCATTCCCGTTTTCCCTTTCTTGCTCCTCAACGTCAGAGCAGTCCTCCTCTTTTCTCTTTCACAACATTTAGCATACGATATTGCACTGACATTGCTATATGCTATGCTGACTATGCTACGGTCAACATTCTCTCTTCCGCATGCTATTCCCTTCACCCTCGATTTCGTTTCTCACCACCTTTGAATTGTATACATGCATAGTTCTGCCTGATTGAGGTTTCATGTGGCAATTCTGTGCCTCTCTCCTCTTCATCCTTTCCTTTTTCCTCAACTTCACAGCCCTTTTTACGCACCCATGTAACACTATTTTTTAACATAGAAGTGGTTAAGATTCGAGGTTAAATACTCGTTTATCCTTGAATAATCTGTGCTGTAGTCTAGCAACAACCAAGCTACAGCTGCGCACCACTTCGACAGTGCAGTTGTTGCCGACACGCCAATGGTGGTGACAGGAAGCGTGGCTGTCACGCCTGGCGTGTGGCACGAGCCAATTACGACTGACGACAAGGGCCACAATCAGGTTGCACGATAGTGTTTCGCACTTGGGTTAGGACGTGCTTGAAAGGTTCGTGATAAGCTTTGGTTAAACTCTACGCTGTCTACCTACGCCCAGAAAGGACGCATCATCAGTGAAGAAAGACCAGGTTACGCTCTTACGGCTGACTTGCGTCACTGTTCATTAAGTTTTACGCAGCTAGTGTAAATTTCATGTATCCGTGGCTACGCTATACATGTCGGTGCATTGCCATAGATGTCTGTGCCATTCTCTACCCCTTCCCTTTGCCTTCTCACATTCACATCACTTTTCACCTCGACTTCCCTTTCCTGACCTATTGTTATATACTTTAGATGACCGTGTACGCATACCCTCTTACACTCCTCTTGAATACCCCCATGCCTGCCCCTTCTGAACCCTAGTTCGCCAAAGCTCACAGAGATTGCAGAGAGAGAGAGACCTGAAGGTTCACATCACGTCGCTTGCCTGCGTAACGGTAAGCGACGACATGAGACAGCATACGATTGCAAAGTAAGGCAGTGTACGACAGTAGGGCCCATAAAGCGCTCATAATGGAGTTAAGCAAGTGGGAACAAAGGTTCCACGTTAACATGACAGGACCTCGTCACCTCGTCCGACAACTACTGTTACCCTCCACATCAAAGTGATGTGAACAAATGCTACGTAAAAATTACCTCTTGTGCGCAGGCCTGACGCTGTTTTGTTTTTTTGCCCTCTCTCAATCCCGCAATTATCACTTTTCACATACGCGCTACGCTGCTTCGCACACAGCGCTAATAAGAACAGGCTTTTGCCCATCCTTTCGCCTGATCCACTTCTACATACGGGCAAATTATCGCTGTGTCTACGCTGCCTGCTCTCTGAAGGCTTCCATTCTACTTTGTTGCCCGTAGCAGTGAACTTTCTTCTGTATTTTTCATTCGCTTTTAACTCACGCTCCTGACAGGCGAGGTCCGGACCGGCAATGTCGCGGTGGGTTGGGTAACGGCAGGTAAGCGGTGGAGAGACAACAGCGGCCGGAGGAAGAGGCGTATAACGAGGGCGCCACCTGCTGATCGTTTCAAGCTTCAAGCAGGGAACGCAAGGCGCTAGTCTTGTACCTAGCCTAGGGAGTTTCTGATGTCTCCGTTTTCTGATAAAAAGGTCGGGGAGAGAACTGGGGGAACACCCTTCGTCCTCTCTCTTGTTCTCTCTCTCTTTGACTGCTCTCTCAGTCGCTTTCTCTCTGTCCTTCAGGTCTCTCTCTCTGCAATCTCTGTGAGCTTTGGCGAACTAGGGTTCGGAGGGGGCAGGCATGGGGGTATTCAAGAGGAGTGTAAGAGGGTAAAGACTCCTCTCTCAGGAGATCGAGGCAAGTGCCGCCAAAAACGGAGGAAGAGGGCGCCAGTCGGGAGCCACTATGTGCTATGTTGTAATCCGTGGCGGTGGCGCTTCTCCGCGATTTTGCTTCTGTTTTACTTCGCTCGGTCCGTGCCCGTGTGGCGCTTCCGAGGTGCCTCTGGAAGGCTTGCGGGTGACTCCCATTAGCGAATGCTGCAGCAGGCAGCAGCCCACCACTACACTGCTCTCTCACAAGCCGGTCATACAGCAACACACGATAAATATAAAAATAGTCCATTACCATATCTTATAAATATAATGAAGTGAAACATGGAAAATTCTATCGAGAAAAGCCTCTGGAGGCCCCTTTTGCTGTTTATGTGAAAACATTGTTTCCGCTGTGGCGCAAGCCATAGATAACGAGAATGCATGATGATCTGTTCAACGGCGTCCCATACAAAATGAACTGGCTATGTTTTACAAACTTCAATACGCGGTCGTATGGCTACTAAGGGCTAAGAATGAGAGCCGTGCATGTACGTGAGGAACCAGAGTCTACTTGCTGTGACGGGTGGACAGGAAGAACAGGTGGGAGGCATCAAAACATCACTCTTATTTTTCATCCATAAGTGGCAAGGTTGCCAGGAGGACGTAGCCTTCTTAAGGCTTTTATCAGTGCCGTAAGCTCCCTTACAAAGCCGCTGTCAGCCCAAAGCTATTTCGGAGCCAAAAATTTTGTGACAAAGGCGAATTAGTGTCATTTGCTTTCTTTCGGAAGTTAATGTATACAGTGCGCCACCACTGATTACGGCTTTGATGGTGCCACGATGGACCATCGTCTATAGAAAAGCTCAATAATCAATGCACACGTTTGCTGAATCCGTCGCTCTCCGTGTGGACAGTGAGCAAATGTTCGAAAACCAACAGACAAATAACTTTAATGAGGCGAGGTGCCGAGGAAATAGTAAAGAAGAATCCACTGGAGCCCTCGGCACGCCGCTGGCTGCTGCCATGTCGGAACTCGGATGCCATGCCTCTCCTCACTTTCACGGGCCCTCTGAGCAGCGGTTGATTGGAAATGCATCGAAACGCACGCACGGACAGTTATAATGGTTGCCAGAACTCCCCACCCCAAATTTCTTGCAGCGCCCCTGGACAAGCAGACGACACGTCGGTTTTGGTCTGGTCGGGATCATGTTCGATGTCATGAACTTGAGCGTTGAGGAACCACACGTTAAGAAGAGCAATAGTGAACTTGATCGAGCGGAAAACTGACGGACGGACGGACGGACGGACGGATGGATGGATGGATGGATGGATGGATGGATGGATGGATGGATGGATGGATATGACTGTACCCTTTCGATCGGGCGGTGGCTAACGCCACCAAGCCGTAATACTTAGTGAACCAAAAACTACAATTCGTTTTTTTTTTCTTTTAAATAGTGAGGTTGAGGATTCGTCCTTTGCAGTGAAGGATTTACTTTTCAGTGGTGCCTTGACTTTAGCCACCAATCAGATAACCTCCTTCTAGTCAATTCTACCCGTTTGAAGTCTATTTTGCCCTCCCTTTTCCTAAACCCCAGTGCCTTGAAAAACTCTGTGCCATCATCCTGAAATATAGGGTGAAGACCTTTACAGAACATTATGAAGTGTTCGGCAATTTTCTCCTCCTCTCCACACCCACTGCGAACCGTGTCTACCCCTTCGTATTTGGCCCGATATGTCTTGGTTCGCAATACTCCCGCCCTGGCCTCAAACTACCCCGAGTATTATAATAGATCCTTTCTTTGGCAATATCCCGCTAAAAAGTTTGATACATCTCTAGTGTGGACTTCTTAATCATGCCAATTTTCCACATATCGGTCTCAGCTTCCTTCACCTTCTTAACCGATAATTCTTTTTGGTTTGGCTCCCTGCTGCTTTCTAAGTATTTACCAGTCAATTTTCTGATTCGCTTCCTCCATTTTGTATCGACATTCTTCATGTACAGGTAGCTGAATACCTTCCTAGCCCAACGCTCCCCCATTTCTCTCAATATACTTCTCAAATTTTATCTTGCTGCTAGCTTCTCTACCCTCAAGTTATGTCCATTCCGTATCACCTTGTACTCCCTGATTTGGTGTATTCCCGTGAGCTCGCCTACATATTCCACCTATTTTACGCCTTGGGCGGCAGCGCGCATTCTAGTGAGCATTGTTGGCATCAGCGGAGAGAAATGACTTCCGCGTTGACCGGAGAAGTGCACACCGGCAGCACGTGGCCGCCCGAGAAAACATCCGAATAAAAAGCTTGCCGAGCAAGCTCCTGAAAAAAGCAGAGAGATCGCAAGTCATCGGACAGCCATGTACAGAGTCATGCATGCCATGTATAGCGCAGGATGTGGGTGAAAAGGGGAGAAAAGAGGAGGGTTGGTGGTAAAGCATAGCATAGGCTACGTAGGGGGTCACTTAGGCAACAGCATGCACAACATATCTATGTGGCATATGAAAGGTCGATGAGGGGGAGGAGAGTGAAAGGAAAGCTCCAGTAATATATGATAAGAAATGTGGAAATTTAACATTTCCTAACCTGAGCCTCAAGCGTTTTGCTTCCGTCGAAATACGGCTACCGCGGCCCGGATACTATCTTCGACAAGGCACCAGAGTGCTATAGCAAATTGTCCTCACAGGTGGATGCAAAACATCACACTTCACTGTGAATGACCTCCCCTTGTTTGTTCATATAGCCTTACTGTTTATTTAAGTTTAATCATCTCGATGTCATGAATGTCCTGTCTCTTGTACAATTTTGCATTGTACGTCACTGCATATGCAATAAGTTCTTTTCACTGTATATAACAGCTTGCATTGTACATACGCATTCTTCACCATTGTCCATTTTTATGTGTACACATAAGCTGTGTATGATATATCCGGAAATGAAATTCTCTTAAACTATATACTGCCATGGCGGATGTATTTGTTTAGGTAATATACGGGTCTGCAGAAGTCAAAATAGTACATGAGAGTTGCAGATCATACGCGAGGACTCCAGCGTTATTGTTTAGTTGTAGGGGTCACGGCCCGAATGCATATAGCTATACAAGTCCCCCATAACGCACAATCTTGTTTCATCTTTCTGTCCCATCGTATGTTTCGTTATTCATTCGATCACGAGATGTTTTGAAGAACTCTGTGTTTAGCAGACAGGAAGCACCGATAAAGAAACTATGGTGGCTTGACGTTGGCATTGCTACAGCTGATATTTGTGAACCTGGTGACGCTAAGATATGTGTTGGAGTAGTTGCAAGGCCCTATCACCAATTGTACCTTTCTTTTCACTGACGTAAGAAGCGTTATTAAAACAAGCGAAATAAATGAAACGCTTTCGCTTAGCAAAAATACCGTAACGGGTTTGGCGTATCTCCAAATGTGAGTAAGCGCCATTTCAGCGATCAAAGTAGGGCCGTATAAGGCAATTACAAGAAAAGACGTGACTACAGTAAAGATTACCGACTTCATTAGGGGCGACTCAGGAATTTTTGTTAGTGCGCCTGCACAAAGCTGAAATTTACTGGTTGAGCTAACGATTGAAGTTGCCAGGTTTAGTATGACAAATGTGTTTCCATATAGTTTTACTGCCAGTTATAATTGTATAGAGAAGTAATTACCATGCAGGTCCTGGCACCACAAACGTAACCGTCGAAATGGCTTTGAGTGGAGTGAGCATACAATTCTAGCTAACGGCACCTTACAAACCTTACGCAAACATTCGTATAGCTGTCCCTAAGGTTGTGCAATGCAGTGCTAGTGTTGCGGCCATCAGCATTCCTAATTTTCAACCTCTAACATTTGCGTCGCGAGTATTGCGTCACATGCCACTTCTTTTCGCATACGAAATGAGGTGCATTCTGTACCGCTGTTGAGTCAGCAGCGACTCAGTACACTCACTGTTTCTAGGCGTTCAGAGCACATAGATGCACTTCTGCGCTGTCATTATACGCCTCTTGACGTCACGTTCGCGTGATATCTGTGTTCGCTCACTAGACCTAACAAAAGTGGCTATCCCCAGTGCACGTTACGCCACTAACCACCCCGTTCTGGTAAATATGTTGGAGAATGTTAAATATAATTACGTCAGAACTCTACCAGATTGTGCTTTGTGGCCCGAGGCCAAAGACGAGAGCGGCTCAAAGCACTGCGAGCAAAATCGCAATGCTCTGAACAACTAGCGGAATGTGTTAAGCGTATTCGATATCGACCAGTCGAACGGAATTCGCGTCACGGAGTGCCATAGATTACTAGAAAGTGAGAGGCGAGACTGTATGATGATGTGATGATGATGATGATGAGGAATCAGGCCACTCGCACAAGAGAATGGCTCAACGGAACCACAGAGGCTTTAAAGCGGCCACTAGACGGAACTGACGAAGGCGTTGCAAATTAGACACAATTAAACCATTGCAGTCGACAGTACAGTTGGTAATAACCTGTATCGGTGCAGCGATGAGACACACACACATTAACTCCACGTCTGGCCGAACCACGGCCGTGGTAGGTCTCTGCGCTGGAATAGTAGGGTGCGTTGCCCAGAATATAATAAACTAAAGACATTCCTCGGCTGCGCGAAACGAGCTGCTGCCGATGAAACGCCTGACAAAGGAACAAGTCGGAACAAGAGCACGAGTTTTCCGTAGCCGCACAGCAGGCTCGACCGGGAAATTGGATTACGTCATGGCAGCTCAGGTTATGATGATGATGTTGCAGTTGATGTTGCAGCTGATGTTGCACCGTCATATAATTTTTAATTGAGACTCTTTAATTGAGAACTTGGACAAAAGCACGAGACCATCTTTTTAGAAATCCCTCCTCCCCAAGCAAAAGCAACTGTGTTTTGAAATCGTCTATTACAATATTGTACATTCTCGATGAAATTGGCCACTGGTTTCTTCCAGCCTTGGCTTGATTTACTGCTAACATTTTATTTTCCCACAAGGCAAAGAGTTTACGGCGATCAGCAAAAAGCGTGCTAATGCCATTTCGGACACCTTTTCCTCTCAATCAACCTATTCCCAATTAGTGGTATGATCTGTCCATGAGGGATCCGAATATTTGGGCCATGCACTGATCCGATTTTACGTGTGTTTTGAAAAAGTGGGTAACCATGGGGTAACGATTTATAAGAGTACTAGGTGAGATTTATGAGAGTACTACTATGGGAGAGCATAAAGCCATCCTGTGGGCTCCACACTTCATGAGGCCCTGTTGACTCGCCAGCGCTGCATCGGTGCTCACAATGATCTCGTGTGTTTAGAAAAAGTGGTTATTGATTTGGAGTACTTGGTACTCCACTATGGGAGAGCATAAAGCCATCCCGTCGAACATCTGCTCGTATCACTCTGCATCTCATACTCTGAACACTGGTGACAGGTTGTCATTCATAGCTTACAATTATTGAAGAATTCTATCTCACTCCCTTAAAATATGGCTGCATTTTCTCCATTATATCAACCAAAAATCCCAACGTAATTCATTCTTAAAGAAATCTCAAGATTGTAACTTTTAACTTTTTGTGCTTCATGCAGACTTTCCATTTTTTACTCTTGAATACACTTTCTATACAAACAATATAGCAACAAGCCAAAGTATAGCCTGATGAATTAGTCCTAACGCTACAGCCGGTTAAGTAAGGTCTCTTTATCCACCAAAGAAATCCTCTTTAAAGCAATTACTCTGGTACTCTTTGGTAAGTGGTGCATATAAACACGTTGCCGTTTGAACGTTGAAGGACGTGCCCTTTTGTGGCTCACTGGGAACACCGCGCGCTGCGGAGCGAGAGGTCCCTCATTCGATTCCAATCGTTGAAAACATTTCTTTAAATTACTCCTTTGTGGCTTTTAAAAAATGCATACATACTTATAACTATTGGGCACATGACGGCGACGGCAAAAACCAGCCGCGAATGTTCATATTTTATTGCAATCAAAATCAAACACAAAGAAAGAAGGGCAGCGCTACACGTAGAAAGGAATGCAAGCAGTCACTGACGCCGGAGCTTTTATGACCTTCAGGACTTGAGCGTTCTGTTATACGACTGAAAAATCGCGTCTTCTGAGAGGGCCCTGGACGAGCAGTGGGGATTACTGAAGCGCTGAAAACACTGCATTAGGAACCTCCAGCAGTTGCAGGACAGGTTAGGCTTTCTGAGTATTTAGCATATTCAAAAGCCTAAACATGTTGTCTAGAAGACATGAATGCATAGCAGGAATGTCCTGATCTTTCACAGGCAAGTCGAGGGGCACTCTTATTGACATGATAAACGACTGCTGCAACCATTCGACTTGCTGCCGATTGTGATGTGGCTTTGATTGCGGCTGTGGTTCTGACTACAGTTCTCGCTGCACCCTCGGTTTGGTTATGCCACTCATACTTCCGTGTCCATGTGCTCTGGTGCAATTTTGTACTCAGCAATCGACTAAGACATGTCCTTTCTGGGCATCAGAAGAGAAAGTGTCGCCTGTGAACAGCGCGCCACAGTGAACTACTACTGCTTTGGAAGCACAGCACTCTGACGACAGCAGCGGCTTCCCAACAAGACGAACGGTCTCACATCATCTTCTTAATCATCTCATTTCTTCCTGTATCTCGGGACAGTCTTTGAACGAGCTGTCGTGCAACCATAGGCCTTTGGAGTAGTGGAGCACCGTGGCAATGAAGGACTCTTCAGCATACGTTTCGGCGCAAAGCGAGCAAAGTTTCGTTCTCTGCTACAAGGCACTCACTTGTCCAATCGTTTGTGACATTGGAAGGATTGGTCGTACAGGATGCCGAAAATGGTGTACCTTGAAATGCAATGGCAGAGTTAGTTTTACATACCTTGAATGTTAGTTTAATACAGCGACATGTGCCCATGTCATACCTATAAATTATATCGAAACCATCAACAACTGCTTTCATGAGACTGCCCAAGTCTGCGCTAGAAATAGAGATGTCCACGTCGTAAATGACATACAAAGCAAGTACGTGTGCTCCATGGAGAAATCGAAGGGTAATAAATAATAAATCAAATGAACGAGGAAGAACACAGCTTACATGCTAATAGCATGTCAGTTCTGTTCTTCATTTTTGCGAAAAACCAAAGAAGTTTATTGGTCTGGCTTTTGAACGTAAATGCGGTGTTCTGGGGTACTTAATTGCGTGGGCTCGTTGGCATATTTTTGCGCTGTCCTGATATTTATGTGAAATCGTTGGGTGTTGTGCTTCTTCAAATAGTAAATACACAACACTGCGCACGTGGTCCAATCACAGTAGACCACAGATATCGCGTTTCAGACAAATAAGAAGGTCGCCGCAAATGCAGGACGCTGCTTCTCCCCCTTTGGTGTTCAGGGGCAGTACACAGTTAGAATTTTATTTATGTTCCACGACTGCATGCATGCCATACCGGTGGTTTTGAATGTTTACTTTGTGTGCTTTTTGTGCCTTATAAAATTGTTGTATAGATAAATACGCTAATTGTTTAGATGCTTGTTCCCAGCTGCATTATAATTATTATTTGCGGTCTGTAATTGAAAAATTTAGGGTTATTTTTGCTTCTACGGTTCAATTTTATCTTTGCCGTTTGCGAGACTTAAAGAACAGTAGTAAACTACATAAATAATTAAGTGAAAAGCAAGCTTTAATAAAATTTTCTCATCCCAACTTGCAGGTTCTTCTGGGGTCGTCAACTGAGGTGCACCGGGATAACGATGAAGAATAAGTCACATTCCAGCCGCCACCAAAAATTTCGTCTTTCCAGAACGGGTGAGAGTTTTAACTACTTCGAATCTGCGCTCGTCAAAATATTTACAATATGTGAATATGTCACTTTTAGCACTGCTCTACAAATCATTAGTTTTGGGCTTACGCTCTTCTCTCCTATCCGCATTTTGAAACAAACTCGCAGAACAAGTACGCCCCGAAGCTTATGACGGATGTCAATCATCACCATGAGCATGCGCACAGCTGCCATCCCATAATAAAGGGGAGTGCTTCATCTTGCCCATTTCTTACTCAGTGGGACCAAACTTCGTTTAATCTGCAAAGTGATGGGAACGTAGGTTTTTCACAATAATTGCACTCAAGATCCACTGATGTTGCAGTTCAATAAATACGCACTTCCCCTATTAGGACCTCGGAAAGGCGTGCACAGAGGCAGGTCATTCTGCGGAGCTACCCATCGCTTTATTTTATTCTTGGCACCAGTTGCAAAACTCCTTTTCTTTGGGACTCGATCAAAGGGAGTAAGGTAGTCGATGCGTTAAAACTTGGCTGCTCCCAAGAGAGAAGCGTGCCTATGCATATAATGGTCCCGTGTATTCCACAAAAGTGGCAAACAAATTCGATTACCAATATTTAATGGCCTGTTGTATCTACCCTAACAAGGAATCGTTAAATATTAACTTCTTTCACATCGGCAAATGAAGTTAGTTTTTTATATTAATTTTCTGTCAGACCCACCTTTTACGAAATTCAATTTTCTGTTGGCGTTGGTAGTTTACAAGAAGGGGGGAAAAGGCGGGCACACAAAAGAAAGGTTCTGGTGCTAATAGCATGGATTCAAGAACGTTCAGATTGCATTACAAATTTGTTGGTGCCAGCGTAAGTAATTAGAAATGCCCTAACAAAACTAGGTAGTCATCGCACTTTTCTCAAAATGAACATGCCGTTAAAAAGAAAGCAAGAGAGAGAGAGAGAGATAAGGTATATAGAACACGAGACCTATCGACTGGGCGCATACTTCAACCTGACACTGAAAAACTATTACTGAAAGCTCTTAAAACAAAACAAAACAAAGCAACAGAAGAAACACGCATACATACATACTACGCCAATCTTATAACTGTGGTAGGAGAAACAAGGTGTTGGCAAGAAGTTCCTCAGTGTTGTCCGGCGCCCTCTCTTGCTTGCGCCTACTCGTGCGCCTCAATTTGGAAGGGAGTGGTAGGATCTGCTCATATGGAAATGGAAAATTCAGAGTAGCCGCGGTAGGTTCTCAAATTGAAGGAGAAATGGATTTCTGGCAAGATTCATCGAATGTGGGTCTGAGCCGTGGTTTTAGGGGAATAATAGAACAAGGAAAAGTTCATCCTGTGCTGGCTGGAGAGACAAAGATTCAATTTTTAAGCGGGAAACTATGGGGAAGCGGGAAGTGAAAAGTGGACCTGGAGACACGAGGAGAAAGCACCTTGAAATCAAGGTGACGCCGACAGTATAGTATTAAAAAAAAGTGAGAATAAGAAAAAAATACCCGAAATAGTTTGTATTCTTGAGCTGTGACGAGTACAGCGAGACACGAGGTTCGCGCATGTAGAAAGCGCACTTTGAGAACGACGCAAGAGAATGGATGCTTGCTCCGAAAACCTAGTGCCACTTTCCCCTCAGCAAAGAGAGGAATGTCTTGGTAGCACGAAGTACACGCATTCGTAACTAAGAAAACAAGCAAGCGAGAAAGCAGATACACAAAGTAATGTCACTGCAAAAATAAATTCAAAAGGAAGCCAGGCAAGCAGGGCAAGAACGACAAGATTGCCTGAACTGCTTGCCAAAAGAAACAGCGAGAAAAGGGGTCTCGCGGCTGCGTTGCTTTCAACACAAGCTTTGCCATATCGCCTTGCCTTCGCACTCGCATACAACAGAATGGCGAGGAGAACAATCTCGCTGAAACTTTTGAACGGCCCGGCAATTGTGGGTGGCATTTCTGCTTTAGAAGGGGGCATGCATCTACAATTTCGAATAGTTTTTTTTTTTTTGCGCGAAATAGTCAAGCACAGTGTGTATAGAGTTTTCCGCCGAAAATATAGGGTTGACACAGAGTTCCCCGCGGACTCTGGGTCGTTCCGAAACGAGGCGCTGCAACCTGCGATAATTTAGATTAGAAAAGCTTTACACCACATAATGGCGATCGCAGTAATACGGGTATAAAGTTGTCAGTGAGTCTAACTTTCCGCAAATGCGGAGAGCAGCATGGAGTTGGAGACAACTGCCACGGACTTTTTGTGTGCGTGGCTGTGCGTGGGTTATAATAATACAGACCCACGCCACCTCAAGCTGGCGGCCAACCGATTTCTATAAAGTGGCTGTTGCGTTAGGTTCTACCACCTGCACTCGGATTGCTCCACAGCTTCGAAAAAAGGAGCTCGGCACCGCATTTGTTCGCACAGTTGGGAGGTAAGGATATTCCGAAGGAGATAAGGTTGAGCAGGAACGTGTACAACAGAGCATTGAAGGCTTGGAACTTCCGTAGTCTATACAATTTATGTATAGAAAAGGGAACTCCCGAAGTTTATAATTGGCCTCGACAAGTTTAATATTGTGTGATCTACACGTTGCTTTGGAAACTTTTCAAGTGCCGCTTGTTGCAAGGCTTATTTCATACAAAGGCTGAGAGCATCATCTTTTGCTGAAGTCGGTGGCGGTAGAACTCCACCTTTTTTTGGTAATTAAGTGATCTGTGTGTAAGGGGTACTAGTTATAGTATTGCGTCTTAACAATAGCACCAGGCACTGCATTAATTTTACAGGAAAGGTTTGCGCCACTGACAAGTTAAGAAAGAACGATTCAGAGGCCCAGAAAGACTCAGTTTTCTCAAGTGAGGGCTCCTTCTTCGGTCTACCTAGATTAGCATTCCATTCTCTTCTTCGCAATCGCCGAAAATCAGTTACGTAGAAAAGGGGAAACCCAGTCAGAAACTGAATTGTGTACTTGAAGTTGGCATAACTAACTTTCTAGATGTGTGAGAGCTTGACCAGATGCTGACAGTTGTGAAGCCTTGGCAGCTGCGAGTGCGTTTCTCGCTGACTATTCCGCAGTCGCTTATAAAGTAGGCTGTTCAATAAAATTGGTTTTTCAAATAGGAGAATCGTTCAAGGGATAACCAAATCAATCTAACAAACAACGGAACCACATGGTAGATGATTAGTAGCTTTGGTTATACTGTTGTTCTATCTTACATGAAATGATTAATATAAATGAAGCGAATGTTGAACCGCCGTTTCAGTAGAGATAGGATACGATTAACTTAGCCGAGATTTCGATTTTATAGCAAACTGCACACTGTCACAAGCTCACATCTGATAAGCACCCATATTCTACTGCTAGATACCTCTAAAAGAAAGATGCGTCCAACTGGACAAGGGCTTCATTAGTGGACAGGAAATCCTGGGTCGAGAATAGCTTCGCTGTTGAAATTACTTAACAAATAGTCACAAAATAAATAAACAGTAATGTGACATTCAACAACACCTACTCACATGACAGGTTCTCGTCATAACCAGTTAATGACTTGTCCCGTGACTAATGTAAGAGGTAATGGCGTAACATGTTCCCGCCAAAACTATGTAACAGCTGGATCGAGACTCAAACCACATAGCACCCAGTCACGTGACTAAACTCACGTCGCATTCATAAAAGCGACTAAATTGAGATGACTAAAACCACGTAACATAACGTCACAACTAGTCGCGTTACATGTGCTGGCCCGACCACGCACTGTTCGCGTGCGTTGTGAAACTGGAGAACCATTGCCAAGCCTAGCCATATTTGGTCATACTAGCGAAAAACGACGCAAGGTCGAACGCTAGTTCCACCGTTGGTTCCAGCCTCGCGACATTAACGCAAGCACCACACATCATTTTTTCCCCTTTTTCTTCTGATTAGCTGTAACTTATAGAAGGTTTTGAGATTGCAAGCGTCGTACTTCCAGAAACTTGCAGCTGCTCGGTTACCAGCTCCTAACTTCGAAATTAAAAGCACAATCTCAAGGTTTTTTCAATGGTAAAAAAATTTCTTTAGTTTTTCAGATAAAAAGGAACGTGCCTGAAGTTCAAATGAATCTATTGTCATTCTCACGTAGCTCAAAAGAACATTGATTGGAATATATTTTGCCAAAAAAAGAAAGGAAAGTGAAGAAATTTAGAGGGCTATTTTGTAAAGCTGTTCTTTCTCACCGATGCTATTACGGCACATCGGTAGATGAAACAGTATGTCCCCGAGGTTTCGCATTATTTCGAAGCTGGATCACATAGGATAACGTCTTTTTGTAAACATCGCTCGCGTATACTTGAAAACCGACATGCGTCTCAAAGCGGTAGTGAAAAGGCGAAAAAAAGCTCGCTTCTTGATAGTGAAGATGTTAGTCAAGCTATGGCAGTGGTATTGCAAAAAAAGAAAAAAAACCTCACTACCTTACAAACTAAACTACTTTACTGTAAAAATAAAAACGAGAGCGTCTCCCATCTCATAGGTAACTTATTCACAGCTTCACCATTAGGAAAATGAAGACAGCACATGCTGGCCCATGACGACAGTTTTTATGGGCGAAGCTTCTTATAGCGGCACCCGTTCGTCTCTCGTAGTCGTAGTAGTAGTCGTAGTGTGTAACTAGTATTACGTTTTGACCTCCAAGGTGGTGCCGGTGAGAGATTTCTTCTGTGCGTTGTTGAACAATAAAACATAGTGCTTAATGTACATGCCAATAGCTGCTAAGGGAGAATGAGAGACAGGAGAATTCGGCTTTTAGTTAAAGCGCACGCTGCGAATTTTTTATTGTTCTACAACACACAGAAGACAAGAAAGGGTTGCTACGTTATACTCGCTGGGCGCAACCTCCCAGGTTTTAGAAAGGTTTAGCGAGCGTTGGGCCGTAGTGCAATGAATACAGTGAACTAGTATATACCATGAACTCAAGGTGGTAAAGGGTGGAAAGTAGACACGAAGCGCAAGCCGTAAGAAAGTGTGCGAGTGCCTCCTCTCGTTCAGTTCTGGGAATGTGCGCTGGATGGCGGTGCTTCGCTTCCATATGAAGAATATATGATGAAAAGATGCGAGATGGTGATACTTGGAGGGTTGAATAGGTTGACGAACGTACACACAGACAGATGAACGGATGGACGCACGGATGGCTGCACGGACTGATGGACGCATGGACGGACGCAGGAGCGGATGCCTGGACGAACGCACGAACAGACGCACGCACGGATGGGCGGATGGACGCACGGGTGGCCACATAGACGCCCGCATGGACGGAAGGAAGCAAGAACGAACGGACGGACAGATGCTTCGCCCCACTCTGCATCATTCACTCCGTGGATATGCTGCCATTTTCTTATACACATTGTACACATCAAAGTTCTTAAGGCCGTTTCAACCAGTGTAACCATAAAGAAAAAAAAAAAACACTCATTTGGTCCTCTTTTCTAGCAATACTGAAGGTAGTGTTCTCAACAACAGCCAATTTAGATGTTAATGTGAATAATACGCGGGAGTGTCGCACATAAAGACCTTAATCATCACTGACAAAAAAAGAGACTGGGTTCGATTGATTTGGCAATACACCTGTGGTGTAGTTTTCTACTGGTACGACAAACTTTGGACATGAACTGGCTATGCCTAGTCTCCAGAAAAAGAAAGAAGAGGTAGTTTGAACGATGGTGGAATAAACCGTGCTGTGTTTTCGTGACCGATTCTCAGAAACCCGCATTATATATACGAAGGTGACCTTTGATGGAACAGCGTGAATTTAACACTTTCTGAAACGTGCATGGTTACAAAAACACAGCACGGTTCATTCCGCCATCATTCCAACTACCTGTTCTTTTTTCTGGAGACTACCCACTGCCAGTTCATGTCCAAAGTTTGTCGCACCAGAAGAAGAAAATTACGCAATACATCCATGTGTGAGTTATGTATCGTCAAGTTTTAAATGCGAAGCATTTCTTAGCGAACTTCGGTGACTTTGAGCGTACCTATCTATCTATCTAGCCGCCTACGACTCTTAGCTCTCCTGACCGTTTCGATAATGGTATGGATACCAACCTTGGTGTGGCGTAACATGATTGTATGAAGAACATATTTGACTAGTCATAACATGAAAATCATGACATGTATATCATAAATGTCATGATTTACATTTCAATGTCCTGCCACTCTTGCGGTGGTTTCGATCACATGGCATGTCGCAAAACTGGCATGGCATGTCATGATTACATAGCGAACACAAGCGACCAATTCCAACAGGAAAATGATGACTTGCGTGTCATGTAACAATATGACTACATGCCACGCTCATGATGTGCTCGCGGCCGTATCGCTAACTTCACATGTACCAAACTCGGTTTTACGTGACGCGAGCGGACGACATAGGTAAATGACATATCCAAACATGATAATCACGACATGCGTGTCATGTAACAACATGACTACATGCCACGCTCATGATGTGCTCGCGGCCGTATCACTAGCTTCACATATGCCAAATTTGGTATTACGTGACGCAAATGGAGGACGAAGATGCGTGAGTGGTGCAAACATAATAATCATGAGATGTGTGCCATGTGAGAACATGACTACATGCCACCGTCAAGGTGCCAATAAATTTCGACGTGACGTGGTGCGAGTGCTCACCGGCGTTCATTTCGTCGCGTCACGCCGGCATTGCCCCGCTAAACGCCGGTCCTGCCACTCGCAGGCGCGCGCCACGCTGCAGTGCTTTGACGCATGCGCGTTTCAGCGCCCCCGGCGTCTCTCCGTCACGAAAAGAGGGAGACGCAGTGTTGTCTGGGCAACGCATGTCGCATTTGGCGCCGGTTGCCATCGGGCCACGCCGACGGACGCTGGCCGCGCCTGGCGTCAGACTATAGAGTGCTCGCGTTTTGCTAACGTATAGCGTCGCTGTACCCAGTGACGCGCGCATAAATGCTACATTGGAGTATATTGGGCCCTTCATGATGCACTCGCGGCTGTTTTGCTAGCTCCATATGTACCAACTTCGGTGTTACGTAACGTCAATGGATGACGAAAGTATATGAGTGGTGCAAACATGATAATCCTAGCACGCGTATCATGCAAGAACATGACAACATACGACGCTCATAGCGTGCTCGCGGCCGTTTCGTTAGCTCGACATATACTAAATTTGGTATCACGTGGCTTGAATAGATGTTGAAGGTAAACGACACATCCATACATGATAATCGGGACACGGAAGTCATGTGCGGCATCATTTACCTCTACTTCGTAACGTTGTGGTGATCTTAAAGTGACATATCAACATTTCTCATTCGTGCTTCGCATACCGTCGATTCCCACTGTACGTGGGGTCTTTCCATTTTTTTTCATTTGCAAGAGGCAGAAGATATGACAAGCAAAAGTGAACCATTCTTTTTACAGCGTCCTGTTGGGTTAAAGCTTCTTCTCCGGCGAGATGATGAATGCAATGCAAAAAGAAGAAATGGTCAGCTGTTTTCCAGATGCGCACCTACAGGCTTGCCCGGGTTGACCCATAATATTTGTGTAGGTGCACATTTCATTCTCAACAGTTCTCATTTCAAGTAGGCAAACATAACTCATCAACCGCATCATAAATAAACATGATTAGAGGTGAGTTGAAGGGTGACTAAGTTCACGCACAGTGACCTCAGCCGTAGTTTGGTGACTAACTTAACGCGCTGCTATTGGGCATGACATCACTCACAATCCAAGCATAGCGGCCGCATTTCGATGGGGGCGAGTATCGATGGCCCTTCAAAACACGCAGAACATTAGAGTGAGTGGAGAATCATCAGTTATGCGCGGTTTCTGCGGGTGAACCGCAGAGTTCATTTCTTTGCGCGCATCAATTCGTAAGGAACAAAAGCAAAGCATTGATGCTTTAAGAAATGCGCCTCCTAACCAACTGTGGGATAGCGTTCATCTATCTTTGAGAAGCTGACGCATGCGCAAACAGAGGAGGTGCAACATAAACCCGTTCGGCAAGCGCCTAAGGCAAGGTATATGTAACCTCGTACCGTAACTTCCACAGCAGCCCAAGTATCTAGTATTTGGTGGCTCATTGCCCACCCTCACTGTGCACGTATGCAGGGAACAACTAACATCAAACATAATATAAAAAACGACGACATCGCAAGCGGGAGTGGTAGAGACGTCGTGCATTTGCCCTACATGGCACGAAACTGAATTTTTTTTCGAATTGCTGACCTTTTACGTGCCATTATAAGTACGTGATTATACGGCGTCGTATGCCTCACTAATGGCACGCGCGAGAAAAAAGGAAGACCAACAAAAAAGATTCCGGAAGCAGAGATCGATATGTGGGGCTTAACGTCCCAAAACATCGCAATTGAGGAAGCAAGACTGTTTTGTTTTTTTAGCCAGAAATCGTACTTGCAATATAGACCGAAAATTGTGCAGATGAAATTGTAACAATTGTTCACGAGCGCAATAGCATAATACTTTTAAAGCTCACCTTGCCAAATCGTAGAAAACCACTGCAGCGAGACAGCAGCCTATGGAATGTCGCTTTGGCAGCCCTATAGAGTACGGCGTCTCGTTGCTTAGCGTGTCGCATTCACGGTCACCAAAGGCGAGGGCACGCCAGTCTTGCGCCAGCTGAGGCAGTCGGCAGTCACAGGAGCTGCTACCAACACATTCTGTGAGCTATAGTTGAGCTCTGAAGTGTCAAGTCAATGAACAGCACACCAGCAAATAAATGAATTACGGAAGGCACGCACGAACCCACCACGCAAACGTGAGCGATGCCTCGTCGACCGGGCGGAGCATGCGCTGAATTAAACGCAAGCCCTGTTAGCAGATTGCCTGGATACGCCCCCACTCATGGCACGCGACTCATCACCCAGTCGTGCTTCAATCGTCAGTAGTTTTTGATGCCTGTGGCAATAAATTTTCGATTCTTTTTGTTTCAAGTTTCGTAACTGATACAATTTAACCACGCCTAAGGGTCCTATAGTTTTCTAGGCATGCAATAACGAATTCAAACACAAGAATTTAGGACCATGTAATGCGCGTATTTTTTTAGTAAGTGTCATTTTTGTACATTATCGACCTAACCTTCTGCCGAACATTTAAAACATCAAACCCAACGTTATTGAAACCGTCATATTTTCCATGAATATGTGCGGTTATCACGACCACGTTGATGTAGATGTAGTCGTACTAAAAGAAATGTATTGTTTCAAATATGTAGTCGCGTTCATATAAAAACTACTGAGCAACCGAGGCACATGCTCGGAAGCTGGCAACGGGGCATGAACATAGACTCACACACAATGTGGCACATATTTTAAAGGCAGCTGCCCGCAGCCAGGTCAAGCAGTGTGTCATAACATCTGTAAGTTGTCGTTCAACATTTTGGCCTCCTTGTTTCCGTTGCACATCATTCTAGCGGGGCATATATCCGCAGTCACTGTGTGTGCCACTTTCCCACAGATGTGTGCTTCTCGTGGGCTGCAATCGCAGTGCTCTGTTGATTTGTTTTAAGTTGGTACATGAATATTTAATTTTACAGAGGAGGACATGCGATTAACTTGTTTTCTCTGGCAACACCTGAAACGAACAAAGCGGGTCTACCAATAAACTAGTTTTGTAAATTTTTAGAGCATCTTAATTGAATTCAACCACCTCTTCTTCTTAGGATCGAGTTAACGTCCAAAGCTAAGGCTATATGCCGCTGTTTCCGTTTCATTTCGCATGGTGAGTGGGAACCCGGATCGATATCGAAAACAACTGTAGAATATACAACACACCTTCTTTGAAATCGTGGCACACTTTGTTTCGAACATAGTTACAAACGACTACCACAACCGCAATTTGCGGCCGACGCAACGTAACGTGCCAGGCGAAAAACGTCGTTGATGCGTCTCACCACAAAACGAAACTATACCTAAACACAACGCCAATCAGCTACAACGCGTAGGAGCATAGAACCCTGGCACCGCGCGAATCTGTCCCAGCACTGCCACTGCCCACAAATAGCAAGCAAGGGTCGTCGCCGCGCGTCTGTGTTCAGGAAGCACGCCGGCCGCTAACGCTTCATTAGCCACGCACACTTTAGGCGAGAGCAGGGGGGGCGTGGCGGGCAGCTCATCTAGCCAAGCGCGCTAATGGTTTTTATCTGCCCATCAAGAGTTGTCGCGCGAACAACCTAAAGTCGCTTGGTGAACGGTGTCCTCCTGGGGGGCGCTTAGCACGTTCTCCCGTTATGACACCGCGTGTACGATTTCGCGCGAAAACCAATTTACCGCCAAATGTACAAGCGGCATCTGCTCGAAGGCGGGAAGGAGCGGTCACGTGCGTAGAGCGAGTTTCGGTTTCGTCGCGTGGGTTCAGGGTTGAGCCCTTCGTGTCCAGGTGGCGAAATTACCGTTTAGGCAAAGCGCTATTCTATGACCTGGGCTTGCTTGCAGTCACGCTAGCACGTGAACGGGTTGCTCTTAAGGTGTGCTTTTAACATATATACATTTGTCTATGAGTCATAACTTTTTTTTGACATTTCGTAGAAATAACATGCATAAACGTATATTGGCCCTTCGATTTCAGCTTATAGCACTTTCTCCTCACCCTTCAATATTACTGCACCTATACATCACTCTTTATTTTTGTATTGAAAGAGGAGTATACGTAGCTTATCATTAACAGAATCGCTTAGTTACGCACTGGCATGCTTCTGTCTTTCAAGTGGCATCTTGGCGCTATCGACAATACCTAAAACGCTAATTGAGAAGTCTTGAACTCATGTGCACGCCTCTTTATATTAAAGAACAGTCATACGGGGACCTGTCGCTGGATCAATTCAAGAAGAAAATTTAAAAACATTTCCGAAAAAAAAATTGAAGCGAATGGAATTCAAAACGTCGACTAATCTTCTCAAGGAGGAAAAATTAAAGCGATGAAAATCTGATATATACCGATCCCGGCATGAATTGATGTAACGCGAAGCAGTCAGTCGCAATGCATCACTTCGAGGCAACATAAGGCATTCCCGTCATGACACGCCGTTAAATATTGCACGTTTGTCATGCGTGCGTTCATGTATCCATTCCGGTTTATACCACGCCAGTGAGACGCATACACACAGTGTATGTATATCGAGTGTAAATCACCTTCGAGGCTAGGCTTGTGGGCTTCGCCTGTCGTCATGGTGTTTCATGTAGCCACACTCCATCATAAAACGGTATGCGTCAACTTCGGTTCTTTACGTGCACCCAAATCCCACGGGCCTGCAGTATTTTCGCCTCCATTTAAAATGTAGCCGCTGAAGCCGGGATTCCATCCCACGACATGTGGGTCAGCAGCCGAGTACCTCAGTTAATAGACCATCGCGGTGGCGCATAACAAACCAGTACATAAACATGTTCCTGTGCCCATTAGCTTAACTCGGCATGTACAAAGGTTCGAATGCTGGGCCTTGTCTGCAGCATAACAATATGCCTGCAATTTATTGCCTGATTCGCATGGCACGGTCATGGTGCCCTCACGACAATTTCAATAACTTTATATGCATGAATATTGGTAAGGCAGGGCGTGAATGTTTGGCGATCATAAAGTTTCCCTTCCGTACTCAGCCGCACAACCATTGGTGGACGCGGACGCGTAAGGTCGGTCTCCTCACCTGGTTTTTCACTGCTCTGTGATCGAACCTCTTCTGACTAAGCTAAGATGCCTTGTGATGACGTCCAATGCGAAACCGAATTAGGAGCAGAAGGCTTTTGGGGAGCGGCCAGCCAGGAAAATGCACCGACATAGAAGAAACAGTATTTTCCCGTCGCTCGCTCTCTTTTTTGCTGGTTGCGTATTTTCGATCGGCTTGTTGCGTGTTCTTGTGAAGCTACAAGCCTCGCTTCACGATGCGCACTTTTTTATTTGGGAGTATGCACTTTTTTAGGCGTCCAGTGGCTGTATCTGATCGAGCCGGAACGCTGCGGAGCTAGGTTGCATGAAATGTCTCCGTCGCTGGGCGTGGCTTAGCGGTAACAGCTACGTAGTTGTTGCTACTACGTATTTTTGGCTTTGCATGAAGTCCAGGGGCTGTGCCACGTGTTCAGTAGCTACGCTGTTACTGGCTGCTATGGCTACGCCGCGCATAACTTTCTAATTTCTTTCAAAATACGGAGGTGGCATCACGTCATACATATACACGCGACATTGCAGCTCACCTCACTTGACGGCCTGTTTGTCTAGGTCAGGGAGTTCGCTACTGCGCCTCTTCGGGCATGTAAACGTGCGAAACTATACCATTGCTGTTGTCAAGTCCCCGGGGCGCTAAGTATTTTAGCCATTTTTTCCTCATCGTTTTTGTAACATTCGAGCTGAGGGCGATGAGAACAAGACGAGCTGGTGAAATGGTTCTCTCTGTTTCTGTTCACGCAACACGACTCACAGATCCTATTTTCCATGTACATGACGACTTATCACGACCACAGACTTTCCCGCCAGGGCACTTCGGTGTGACTAACATGTTCCACTGAAGAAACGGTCAAAGTGCGGACAATGCTGTGTCATCAGGGGCCTAGTAGCCGGAAGGCTCAAATATTCGCTGAAGTGCGAATTTCTAAGAGCTGCAAACAGTGTTACGATTCATGGTCACGAAGTGATGGGATCAGCCGGTACTGCTCACTAATAACACTGTGGCAGTTCTCATTAAGAAAGAGACTGATGGATGCCTTCGGAAAAGTCATAATGCAACCGACTGAACCGACAGCGAGGACGTTCCTGCTGTCGCATCTGATATGCGACCGCACAAACATCCTCGCTGTCGGTTAGATGCAGTGATCCTCTGCTACATATCAAACTAATTTCTCGCGCTCTTGAGCGAGTAGAGCAAAATACCAAGACACAGTTGGATGAACAAAGGACGAGCGAGCGCTGACTCTTCTATCGAACAAAGATATACGCTGGCGCTCGTTTCGTCTTTGGTCTTCGCTCGAGGCTTGGTGGCCTCCCGCGGTGGTCGAGGTACTCGGCTGCTCACCCGCAGGTCGTGGGATCGAATCCCGGCTGCGGCGGCTGCATTTTCGATGGAGGCGAAATACTGTAGGCTCGCGTGCTCTGATTTGAGTGCACGTTAAAGAACTCCAGGTGGTGGAAATTTCTGGAGCCCTTCACTACGGCGTCTCTCGTAATCATATGGTGGTTTTGGGAAGTTAAACCCCAGATATAAATCAATCAATCGAGGCTTTGTGTTTTGCGCTAACTGCTCAGTAATTCATCCGGAAACACTCGCCTCAAATTCAGTCCTCGAATTTCCCGGTCGCGAGTCACACGAGAACTGTTTCGTCATCCACTAGCATTTCGTCGTGAAATGCAGCCCTCATAAGTTGCGTGCTGTCGAGCTCGCGCAGCTAAACCAGTCGCGTCAAGCGACTGCCTCGCTTATGCGCGCTTGCGCACCTTCCCCTTTCGCAATACGGCGCCGAGGTCACGGGTGATTTAGAGCGACGCAGGCACGAGTATCTCATGCGAGGAAACTTTAGAAACCAAGACGCAAGCCGAGAAGAATCTCGCAAAATGGCGCCTCCTGTGGTTTCGAGCCGTGCGCGCAGAAGTGGGAACGGGCCGGTAACACATTCCGAGATTAAGGCGGTCTTTAGGACAAACATGTGTTCAGCCCCTTGCGGTGCTACACGTATTCTACGTTCACAGCCGCTGCATATCCTTTGAAAGGCAGAGCTGCGCTTGCCTTAAAAAGTACGTTGCGAGCGATATGCGATCCGCGGCTGGCGTGTCTCTCCAAGGCCTGGCCTGGCGAGAACCGCTGAAGTACCGCGTTATATGCGGCGAGCACTTACTTACCCTTGGGTGTCGCCGCGGTTGCGCGAGGAGCTGGATGCAAATGACCCTCGCTCAAGCAGGTCTTGGCGCTGTGGTTCCGCCTGCCGCGCTCGAGGCACGTTCGTAACCCGAAACGCGCCAGCATGTAGGTGACGCGTTACACTATACTGTCTGAGTCTGTGTGCGAGCCGGTAAATGTTAGTCTCTCCGGTGCTTCGCTTCGCATTCCCAGAAAACGGTCACGAAAGACGAATTTTCTCTTTGCGCGAAATTTTGGGGGGTCAAAAATTTTCCTTCAGTTGGAGTCACACTCGCCCGCATTCTACAGTCTATGTAACAATATATATGAAGTCAAAAACGGTGACCCTAAGCTAGGTGATTGTTGGCGCGATAAGGAACCCTAGGAAAAAAAATTGCCCGCAGCTTCCCTCGGGGGAACACTGAGGAGGATGCGGACCATATAATTGGTTAACGGGGTGTTAAAGTGCGACTTACTTGGGTCGATGGCTAAATTGGTTAACGTGGTTGTGAAATGGGGTGTTAAATTGCGACTTACTTGGGTCGATGGCTAAATTGGTTAACGTGGTTGTAGGAGGGGGTGTTAAATGAGTGAACACGTACACACGTATGCGAAAGGGCGGCGCTGGTCGAAGGGACGTCGATCATTGTGTTTGTGGATTCGTTGGAATTCATTTCACCGCGACCTTGGACGTCGACGCGCCGTACAAACCAACCGACGAGCGGCAACTGAGCGAGCGAGCGCCGACCTTGAGTATATATACAGCACGACGGCGCATGCACTGTCAGCTGTTGAATGTTCTCGAAGCGCGACGCCACATGCGCGTCCACTGGAGAATCAGGAGAATTGTAGATGTCGAACGCGGTGTGTAGAGGAGGAAGGGTGCACAGATGGTGGAGGAGTGAAGCGCGCGCGGTGTGTAGAGGAGGAAGGGATGCACAGATGGTGGAAGAGTGGGCGACGGCGCGACGGCGCATGCGCGCGCGTCAGCTGTCGAATGTTCGAGAAGCGGTGCGGACGGCGCACTACAAGGCGCGAGTATAAGATGCTCCGCATCTAAAAGGGTTGTGCTGGTGTCACTAGCATTGCAGACGAGCGATAAACGTTAAGGTTATGGTTGTAGCCATAATGAAACCCACGCATTCCGCGTGACATTATCTGTTTACGACAAAGCCACGCAAGTGCAAACAGTGAAAAAAAAAGCTTTGATAAAAGACCCCGTACAGACGTCATGATGGGCAGTGCGCGAGCCACTCGTAATCACTTAAAACGAATATCTCATTTCAATGTTGATAATTACATCAAATCATAATATTCCCTTTCTTTGTTGCGCCACACCATAGAAGTATCAGCAACGCATCAACTTTTTTTCTTTACACAATATACTTTCCGAAGTTCTCTGGTCTCCGAATATCCTCTCTCTACTGAAATTGAGGGACTGCTAAGCTTTGGATCCCAGGTACGGGACCTACAGTGCGAACTGCTGTCTGTGTTCTTCCATGCAACGAACACGATTGGCGCCCTGCAGCTTAGCATGTGAGCCAACTAAGCCAACAAGAAATTCTCTTAAGAAAAGCTCGTTGTTGCCACGCGGCCTAAACGAAACGCGTCTATAGACCCATTCTATGTTTGTAAACACAAGTAGGCCGATGTCGACATTATGGGTAAAATTATAGCGACATCCGCACGTAACTTCCGCCATAAGCGCTCAGGGCTGCGATGTGCGCCAACAAAACGACGTTGTGAGACGCCATAAGCGTTGTGAAAGCCTTAAGCGCTGAGGACTGCATGCGATGTGGGCCAACAAACAAAACTAACTTGTGAGACGCTTCTCGCATCCAACCGCGACGCAGTTCGTCGACATACCGTTTTTTTTCTCGTTGCAGGACTGATGACACCACATGCGCCATTGAAAACCCAGCAGAGACCGCGGTAGGCAGAGCGTCTTTTGCCAACCAAGACAGTGCCACCGCATTTTCGTGAAGTCCGGTGGAATTAGTCTATACGCTTGGCGGCGCTTTTCTAAGGGCAAGTTACATATAGACAACGATTAACGATCGCCTACGCGAAAGCACTCGTTGCAACGTATTAAATTATCCTGTTGACAAAGCGTGCCCGTAAGGATACCGCCTAACACCATCTGTTCTGTTATTCCCGCTCTGCAGTGCACCTTCGGAAGTGCTCACATAGCCAAATATTCATCGATCTGTGTTGGACACTCCTTTCGCTTAACACGTCCACTGCCTTGTGGATCATCGGTAAATGATAGCCTGTGCTCCTCCTCGTGGCCGTGATTGCACGAGCCAACGCCTCCTTTATTCATTTCAATGACAGAACAAACACGCGCTTATCAACGGGAGCTGTTGGTTCGCCTTAGTTCCTGGAGTAGTCGTGATGCGGCGCTATATGAGGGGTCACACTGCTTGTGTCACAAGTGCTGCCGAGCGTTTTCCGCCGGAGATGCGATAGACGTGAGTCCCTTTCTAATATCATACGTCTATCAAATTTCTTCCTTCATGCTCCTTCTTTGTGACTGGAAGCAATGACGCCGCCATCTCAGAGGGCTGGTTATGCAGCGTCGCCACCGTGACGCGTCCCCATTGGATGCCCACATAACGCGACGAATGGTGACACGCCATCTGAAAGCACCGTATCACTTACTGAGCCAGCGTGACCGCCAACATTGTGATAACGAGAAATGCAAGACACCGCCCCATGGATCCGTACATAAATGAACAAAAAAAAAAATACTTTATATTATTCCCGGCGTGAGGCACTGCATGAAGGTCTCCCTTTCCCATGACCGCAAAGCACAGGCGAAGGCTAGGTGATGGGCGAGAGCAAGAAAGGGTAGAGGAGAGGGTTGTGAACAACACGATCGGGCGCATCTGGCTGGCATTGATGAAATAGAGGCGGCGCACCACAAGCATGCATGCACTTACCTATACAGTAACTTCAGTACACGTGGAGCAGATGTCCGATTCGTGTAGCAAGATGTTATAAATAGCCGCAATGCACTTGCGCTGTTCGGTGCACGTTAAACAACCCCAGGTGGTCGAAATTTCCGGGGTTCTCCACTACTTTGTCTCTCATAATTTTGTGATGGGGGTTTTGGGACCTCAAACCCTACATATCAATTACCCTGTGCATGCTGTTCGATGCCGTGACCCCATAGGTGAAAGAGTGGCTTGTCGGTCTGTATACCTGTTGCGTTGCGCATCAGTATTTTTCTGTGGTTTAAGGGCAATGCACTTTAAGGACCCGGGTGTATCGTCGGCCGGCGAAATGCACGCGAAACAGCGTACAAAATTAGAAAAAGGAGAAGGAAGCGCGAAATCGAAAGAAATGAAATCGAAAGAAAATTATCAGTAAGATGAAATAACAACAGAAAAACTGCAAGAAAGATAGAAAGCGAAAACTGAAGAGAAACGAAGCTACGCAGTTCTAGCTGCGCAGTTCTTTTAGGCTTGGCAGTGCACTGTAAGGCGAGGCTGCCTTGATTCTTAAACTACGCTTAACTCGTACGCATTCTTCCTGCTGCTCCCAAAAATTCATTGGAACTAATGCATCATGACTATTAAGGAGCACAAGACCCACAACATAGAGAAAACAAACCTGTGATTGTGCTTTATGGCGCCGGCCACTTGGTACTTCTGAGTTGCCTTACGCGAGAAAAAAATGCTGAATAATCACACCGTACCTTCCAAATAAACGTGGCAAACTCCAGCCGCTAGGGTTCTTCGCTGCACGCGCCCCCTAGCAGGGCGGAGTCACTCTTTGAAGGTGTCAGTGTCGCCTTCCGATCAGCGTCCGCCATTCGGCTCCCCCCGTTTCGTCGCGGGTGGTTGAGGCAGTCACGTGCGCGGCGTTTTCTTCGTCAAATACCCGGTTGTTGCGAGCCACCGTGCACAAACCACACGCGAAATGGCTATAGGATGTTCAGATTTCCAAAAGATCCGAAAAGGCGACTCTTGTGGCTGGTGAAGATCAAGCACGACCCACGGACCGTCCGTGTTTGCGCAGTAAGGCTATGCTATGCTTTATCGTCATACTTCCTGCTTATTCTCCTCTTCCTTCTCACTTCCCTTTCTCACAACCATACTATACCACACTATACAAGGCTATGATGCGCATCGCTTTGCCAGCGTCATGTCACACACGCTATGCTATACTGTACCTTCTGCCTTCCTCCTTTTTCTTCTCGCTATCACATTCCTTTTCCGGCCCCTCTTTACTATCGGTACATTCTTATGCTGGACGTAAAAATGCGTGGCGCCTTACGACGACGTGAGATGACTGCGCACGACCTCGAGCTCTTAGAGTGCTCCACACTTTAAAAAATGGGAAGCCCTCGCAGTTAGACACAAAAGCCAGGTTTCTGGACTCACAGCTTTTTATTTGGCAACGACATCCATGTACAAAATATTCTTTTACAAACTCCTCCGTACAATTTTGTGCGCTATAGTCGAAACATTCTTTATCCAAAATCTGCAAAATCTAGCAACACTCGTTCGCCAGCAGGAAAAACAAAATATGTGCGCTTGACAACGTGTGGCTCGTAACAAAAAGAGACTCTAGCGGACGAGTCCGGTTTCTTGGCACAAACCGGGCCCGCCGTAAGTATACTGCGCTAAGCACAGACCAACTAGGCATCTTCCACTATCACAACTCAGCATATCACGCTTCTGGTGCCCCCTACATTGGAGTGAAACTAAGGTTCCCAAGACTCTAAGACACCTTTGCAGCCGTTCAACACTACTTCGTCAATGTGCGTTTTATTAGTGAATAAGTAATCCCCTAATTTATTGTTCTTCTCCGGTGCTTTACCAAAAACCAGCAAAATTGGTTGTCGTTCTTTGATTACGTTTTGTATCCAATAAGAACGTCAAGACGAACGTTACTTTTAAACGAAAAATGAAAGGAACGCACGGTGGGATTATTATGACCGGTGAGATCCAATCAGTTAAATGACGAGAAATCTGGTGAACAAAAAAGAGACACCAACAAGCAGCGACATTTTCCTGAAAGCACGAGTACAAGGGTAACACTAAAGCAGTCAAGAAATGCTAATAGTGTTATCTAGAATAGAAGGAAAGCCATGTGTATTTTCAGCACCCAAATCGTTGCGTCTCAACAGAGTTTCGTAGTAACGAACAAACTCGCAAAGGTTCTTCAACGGATCCCCTCAGCAATGCCAGCACGCTGTCGCATCCATCAAAGGGAGATAAAATAAGAAAGGCTACTCTTGGTCAGTTTCTCCGAGGCATCAGCCTCAGAAAGAACTTCGTGCATAAACGGAACTTCGCTTTACCGGGAAGGTCACTTTCTGCATCCGCGGCGCACAGTTCTTATCACAGCATTCGCATCAGTGCATATAACTGCGGAAAGGTGATCTCCCCCGCACTGCACTGAGATACACGGCGAAACCTCCGTTTTTCCCCAAATGTGTTTAGGTACGAATTGCAGTTCACGGTCATTTTGGCAAAGAACGAACTGCATCGACTAGTTATGCTCCAGAAAAGCAGCATGATGCTGTAGGACTAGTCGTTCATGGTGGCCGCAGGGGCATATCCATGTTCAGCTTAATTCTGGAGATCTCATGCAGCAAGAAACTGGGTCGTAGTGGTATTTTGTACTGTTGCACTTCAAGGAGACAAGCAGCCAATAGGTTACCAGGACATCACACTACATCTTAGTAGTCTCTTGGTTGTTTGTTCCTAGCCAACTCAGGCATTACGTAAGCACCTATCTAGCAGGGTGTGAAGTGTCTCAAATAAAGTGCCTCTACAGATGAAGGAGATTTATTCAGGGTGAAGTTTATATAAGCTAAAGGTAAACATAGACGGGATTGACAAGTAGTAGTAGTAGTAGTAAACAACTTTATTAAGGCAGCTGACGGTTTCCTAAGTGGCGAGGGCTGTCAGGCCATGCCTGGTCGCCACCTCGTCAGCGCGTTTGATGGCCCGGAGCTGGGTGTCCAGGCTTGTGGTCGTGAGGATTCTCTCCCAGGCCTCACTTGAAGGTGACTGTCCTAGGAGGTTTGGTGGGGGAGGGTCCTTGCTGCATCCCCAGATGATGTGATCCAAGGTTGCGGTCTGGGTCTTGCAAAGGGTGCACGTAGATGTGAATAAGGCAGGGTATATGTGCCTGTATATGTACGGGGAAGGGAATGAGTTCGTTTGAAGCCGCCGCCAAGTGATTGACAAAGAAGTGTTGGAACACACATTCGACAAAAGAAGGAGGTTTCGCCGCATTCTACCAGTACTTCAAGCAACACGCTATACTTGGAACTTCGCGCAAATCACCAAACTTTGTTGTTAAAGCTCTGCGAAATAACAAGCTGTCGTACACTCAGCTTCATCAACATCAACATGCACACATATCAAAAAGATCGACGCCGGCCTTGACTGGAGAGTCCCGTGATTTTCACTTCAAAGTACGCAAGCACCAAGTACAGCTTCTCGAAGCAAGTCGTTGTTACCAAGGTGGCTCATGTTGCACGTTCTGCGCAAACAAATGAGTGACAGCGACGCCAAGACTAGACCGAACAGCTGAACAACTCGACGGGTTAAGAAAATGCTTATCGCATTAGGCACACTCTGTAAACTCCAGCAAATATAGTAATAATCACTCGTAACACGTACGATATTCCGTACATTATGCACAGCTTATCACAATCGGTTACTGCTTCTGTACATGGTGCGATGCGAACTGAAAACCAGTATAGTAAAAGCCAACGTTTAAAAACAGTTGCGCAGTATTACTATTATGTACGTGACGCACTTCAGGGGACTCTCCAAGTCACTTTTCCGCTGCAATAACCATCGTACGGAATAACACTCGAGGCAGGCAATATTCTCTGAAACTTCGGCGCATACAAACATATCTGACGACACACGTACTGGACAAGCAATCGCCAACATGACTGACTTGACGCTCGGCACAAAAATTGCGGAGCGCCTCATATCACACATTCTAGCAACTTCGTCATCACAGCCATTGGTATAATGCACATCTCGTTTTACAGGCACTGAACCGGGCACGTAGAGAGGAAACAAAAAAAAAATCTCAAAAGCCCTGGACTTTCTTGCAAACGGACGCGTACATTCAGTAGCAGCCAACGAGGCCAGGTTTACTATGGCATTGCACTCATAGTTTTTCTTCAAAAAGGCGGGAAAAACTTCAAATTACACAGCCTCCCTACGTGCCGGAAACGGAATCTCAGCTCAACCAACGGGGATCCGACAGTCAACCACAACGTCACGTGATAATCTTCTTGCCTGACTTTCTTACTAAAAAATAAAACATATTCGCACGTACAATCAACTATCGAACGCCTCGATTTCCTTCTTAATCTCTCCAACCACAAAACAAAATGGGGCAGTTGGCTTCGGGCAATATCTTACCGGTACACACGGCACATAGACTTTATAAACATTCAGACACCAACAACCAGAAAAGTGGTGTGGGAAAAAGGGCAGATATATGATGTTGCTGTTTTCTTTGTATCTTCGACGCGGAGAAATATAGTGACGAGTCGCATAGGGTCGACCTCCAAGCTAATAGAAAATAATATACGAAAATAATAACGATGTGACGACGCTCTGGCTTTCTAAAAAGCAGCTGATCGACCGAGAGGCTAGGGCACATGACACCATTGAATAACGAGAACACCGACAACGACCGGGGACGAATCGGTACTCTAAGAAAAAAAAAAAACAACGCTTACGAGATTGGGACAAACGGTGGAAACGATTTTCCTGCCCCGCCGCTCCGAGAAGTCACAGGCATCGAGCAACCATCCTCAAATCGTGGTCGAGCAATCAAAAGGGCCAGATGCGACACGCACAAATCAGGTTGTGTATCTTCCACCACGATGAACGTCTCCTCGTGGCCCTCTTTGCAAACTGGTTTCTACGACGGCAGCCAAAGACAAGGATATGTCCGCGACTGCAATTTAAACAGGTGCCCGACGCTTGGCTACGTTATATTAGGTTGTATATGTACTTAGTTTCACATATAAAGTGGCATTCGGTGTCTTGCACCAGATATTGTAAAAAAAAAGCTTTATGAGTGCGTTTGTGTACGTCAGCTACGAGATTGAAAAAGACGCGTGATTCGGCATGGTCGTTCAACGCGCAAGGCGGAAAGGTTGAAATGCGTATGCGAATGGTGTACACTTGTGCATACGAAAGAAACAAAAGTGCTACATGCGCTAGCGACATCCAGTGGCAAGATTAATTTAAATGATCATGCAGGTTTTTTAGGTAACGCCGTCTGGATTAATTTGACAATGCACGGCTCATCGCACAATGCATAGCATATGAAAGTATTTCATAACAATGATACTCTGCCACTTGTGCCATGAGTAATGAACTTAGTAGGAGCAATGTCCTTAAATTCTGCATGTGCATGACAAAACCAGCACTTATCGTAGAAAGCAGCGCCGCTCGAAAATCAAACGTCTTCCGCACAGAATCTCTCACAAATCCATGAACATTTCGCCCACCACACAGTAATAATGTAGTGAGAACGATATTTCCCTCGAATGTGCCGAGTAACAAAAAGCTTGATAGAACGACGCACTTGATTCTCCTGTCAGGCGTAACAGCGAAATTAACTTTCTAGGCACACACAACGAGACATCAAGGCTAAATCTTTTATATAGCCACCTCTTCACTAAGATACGGTTTGGAAATACTACAAATGTTCCGAGATAACACTTGTCTGAGACTGCAAGTATCGGACACTCGCAGTTCAGTGAGTGCCTGAAACCAAAATAGCACTTGCCCAATCTGTATTCGCTTCCTTGCAGGCTGTGCGATCGAAGGTGAGATTTTAAAAGAAAAACAATATTTGATGCAAACCGTGCACGTGCAGTGATGGTGACATTTCGAAACATCTGCAGTGTGCATCCAGGCGACCAAGAACTCAACAAGACCAGAGACACGCACTTCACTTCTCGAGTCTAAACAATAAGGAGGAGTCATGTACGAGCAACGATAGTTCTTGAAAAATGTAATTAGAGCACTCTCTTGAGTAAGCCTCAAGTAATTACGCCCTCTCACAGAGAGCTTCGATAGGCAACATACAGATAAAGCACCCTCATATGCTCGTCACGGTCAGGGTGTGTGATACAGGTCGCGTGTTAAGAACCAGCAGCTACAGTCACAGCATCAACAACAACAGAATGAGTCAAGGTGTTCTTTGCGTAGATAACTTGCTTATCACATGCGACTTGTTGGTGATAAATGAAAGTGACAAACTAAATGGCACGCTGTTCTGTTAATTCTCGCAACGTGTATCGCAATCTCAGCGTAGGAGGAGGAGGAGGAAAGTTTAAGCGGAAAGACACGGAGGTTAGCCAGTTCTTAGACCAACTGGCTACCCTGTGCTGGGGAAAGGGGTGAGGGGAATAAAAGATGATAAATAGAAATAATAATCTCGGCGTAACTTCGTTCGTCACTCGGGAGCATGTGACGAGCGCTGACATCTGAAAATTCCTCCAAATGCCCCCGATAACCTCTTAATCTTTAGTCACAGAAAATTCTGCAAGTGGACTTCTAATCCGGGAGAGTTGATAGCTATGCGAAGCACGGTTTTTGATATTGAGCTCGGCGCACCAACAGTCAGCAAAAGCATGGTTTACCTATACGGCACCTTACTCTGAAAATTTCGTAACGGGCACACAACACCATATCGCGCTTAGCTGTACAACGTACGCGTGTCTATTTAAAAGAAATAAAACTTGCACAACACGAGACAACAACGCACAGCCATGCACTGACAAAGTCCAGAAAGTGACAACTTCTTATCGGGCGCATACGCACGTATTATATTTAGCGAAGGTAAATCACGCGATAACTAACAGGGTTCGATATTTACAATGCTTGAGAGAGTTAAAGAAACCGATAGAAAGTACTACAGTTCCCATGACCAGCATCCCAGTGTCCGGTGTAGCGAACGCTTGTATTACGTCATTTTTTCAGGGGGTATTGGCTTCGCAACTTAAGACAAAGCGCAGGCGTCTGGAATGAACACAAACCTAATTTCAATGATTTTTTTTAATGTCTCGGGGATACCTTACAGGGTGAGCAGTCGTCGTTAAGTTGCCAAAACGTAAGCTTGTCGCTCAGGCCAATACTGCAATGCTAAACGCTCCGCGAATGTTTAACGTAAGATTACAACATGTCCTTTTTTGTCTTTGCAGGGCGAACTCGAGACAGTCGCCGACGGCGTAATACATAAGCATTATTCGGTTTCCAAAGGATTATCAAAAGTGTCCGCGGCGGTTCCAATGTTATAAAAAAAAAACACGTTCACCATACGAATGTAGTCTATTCCTCCAACATGCAGAAAAACGTACGATTACTACAGCTATAAATAAGTAGAGAACGTTCATATACACACGTTAAAGCTTGGTGTCCTCTTCAAGGCATCCAATTTCTTTATGAAATGCATTCATTCTTAGCCACTCACATTCATATACGATTGTATTATCCTGGTCTAATGAAAAGACGGCGCTGTCTGAATCTGATTAAAAAATAACGGTTTCTAGCAGTATGGAAAAGGCTGAATGGCAAAACATTTCAGGAAGTGGTTAATTTACCTAGAGTATACCGTCAAGAACGTTTGAAGGTTACTGCCGTGCTGAAAAGAAGCGTCTAGAGAGGGCGGCCACCAACCCTAGATTCCATTTTTCTGTCACAAGTATATTCACGGGCACATTATCTTGCTCTCTTGCTGTATTGAAGTGATTGCAAAGCGTTTTTCGCTACACGCCGGCAGCTAAAGAACCAGCAGCGACGTCAAAATTTTTTTTGTTCTAAAAAGCCGTCTTTTCACAGCGTTACCGTCTCTCACTTCCCTCTACACTCCAAGCTATATTTGGTTACACGTGCCATCATTACGAGTTGCGTCGGTTTAAAGAAAGCAGGCGTAAGCCGAGTTTCAGAAGAAGCGTGCCTCAATCAATTAGGACCTAACATTTGAATCGTGTCGTGAGCGACAGGATACAAACACACACACGCTTGTACTAATAGACGAATGATGCGAGCTTGGATGAGCATAATTTGTCGATAATGAAAACTTCACAAGAAACGAGCGCCACTGTGCGTTTGCAGCGTAGTTCAGGTCGCACCTGCGAACATCCGAACAATGAATGCATCGTGCGACAAAAAAAAAAAGAAAAATCAACGACACGGGTTTCAGCTTTACAATTCGCGAGAAAGTTCACCGTGATGTTTCCTTCCCTCCATAGTAGAGAAGAAGCGGTGCACATCAGCAATACAGGCAACTGGATTGTCGCCGAAAAAGCATGAGCAGATATCAACACCTTTGTTGAGAATACGGAGAATCGCTTCATTTCACGCTCATTGCCATTATCACATAACGGCTGGAGACGAGAATGAACTCATATTTTTAAAATAATAATAATAACACCACATGCTCGCGCTGCGAATACACATAAATATTTACAATGTAAATGGTGGCAACAAAAGCTACACTTTGCACCACTAACTAGACACTTAGACAAAAAATCTCGAATAACAGTGCACTGATAGGTAGGATAAAAATAAAATAGAGTTTCGACACCGAGGACCAGAAAACGAAAACGTGAGCAAATACAAGAGCACAACGTGGTCACGAGCCAGAAAAATAAAGACCGTTCAAACTCGCATTCTACTTGAAAAAAAAAAAATTCAAGCCACCGCAGTTCATCGCGTGCATGCTTCAAATTCAAGAAATATACATGTAGGTCCCAAGCGGCTGACAAACGCACAAACACACGCAGCACCAGAATGAGCACGTCCGACGAGCCCCGACACACACTCAGTCCCACCAGAGGAGCGACGGAGCGTAGGACGACAGCGGCATGCTCGGATGGTGGGCGTGGTGGTCGAAGTGCAGGGACATGCCGGCAGCGGCGGCGGCAGCGGCAGCAGCCGCAGCCGCTGCGCTGCGGTCGTACGCGTACATCGACGGCGAGTAGGAGTTGACGCTCGAGGACGCTTGCGCAACGCTGGTTGTGGCCGCGACGGCAGGGGTGGTCGCCGTGACGACCGCGTCTACCCCGGTGGCAGCGGGAACGGAGCCGGACAGCGACGCCACGGTGTCGTATCTGGGAGGGCTCGAGGCCGCGGCTGCAGCGGCAGCGGCCGCCGACATCGTCGTGGTCGGTATGGGCCTGGGCAGTCTTGCAGCGGCCGCGGCAAGATGAAGTGGCGCGGTCGTGGGAGCCGGCACTGACGGTGCCCCGGCAAATGTCGTCGAAGGCGGTGGCGGTACTGTACTAGCGGCGGCTGCTGCAGCCGCCGCGAGATAAGGCGACACGCCGGGCGGCGTCCTGGTCCAGGGCTCGTACGGCCGGTGCGGACTCGGCGGCAGCGGGAACGGCAGCGGCATGAACAGCGGCGGCGAGGCGTCGCCGGCACCGAACAACGGTGAAGCGCCAGCGGCCGTTGCGCCGTACAGCGAGTGTGGCAGCGGGAAGGACGACGACGAGGAAGATGAGGATGAAGGGGACGGCGAGTACGGGGACGGCGGCAGCGACGGCGAAGGTAGCGTGGTCAGGCTCACGTCGGCGGGCGTCACGCAGTCAGCTGCACGAGAGAGAATAGAGAGCAACATTCAGGTTGACCCCTGATTCAGGCATATAGCTCTGCAAGACGAACAGATCTCAGCAACACTATAGATAATATCACATCACCCTCAATACATGCCACTGAATCGCAGGTTAAACAGAATATATACTTTTGACTTGCGATTCAATGGTACTTGGGTCATTCGGGGACAACTTGGGACAATCTCCGCTAGAGAGGTTGTAGAGCTTCGTTCAACAGGATACACGAAGGTATATAGGCGAGAATGACACTATGGACGACATTTTAGTGGAAAAACTTTACTATTCCAAATCTTGTCAGGCCATTGATTACGCCACAGTGAACTCTAGTCGCCAGAGCGCATGTAAGGCAAGTGTGACGACACGCCGCAGCCTCGCCACTTGAGTGCCACGTGACTTGACAGAAGTTCAAATAACGGTTGCTTAACCAACTCTTGGTCGCTCAGTCCCACGAGAAATAGCTCACCGTCTGGGCTATCTACGCGTGTGCTTCAGCGCAAGCAACAAGATTGAGCCCTTCACCCAGAAGATACAGCTCGACAGTAGGCTGCGAAATCCGAAGCGAAGGCAAAGTTGCCTGCTCAAACTCGGAAGCAAATGGAGGCCAGATGAGCCTGCTGTGCAGAAACTTAGCGCGGAAGCGTGCCAACGAGATACTGCATCTGATGACATTGCCGTGTACCAAAATTATTTATTAATTTGTAGTACCCTCCAGGCATAAACATTGCAAACGGTGTCGACGACGTCTCCACGACAGAACAGTGTTCATCAGCATCAAAGACGAAACATAGACAACAGTATACTTACAATAAATCATAACTTCAATGAATGACTGTTTGAATATTCAGTGAATGAGCAAGACAAACATAGCTTTTGCTAGCAATAACTAGGTTTAGAAAGCCCAAGTTCAGCCATGTTTTTGCTTGAAACCCGTCGTAATCACCATTTATACCTGCTAGACTAAGACACCTGTCTCGGTATTACTGATTCAGATTTCGTTGAGCGAACACCGACAGGAGCTCAAAATATGAATTAAATGCAAGTGTACAACAAAGGGGTGGATACGAAATGTTTTCGTTCGTTTCAGTGGTCCGACATGGCTTTGTTATCTTCGCTAATCACGGCCCAGAGGTGAAAATCTGCTGAAGTTATCTGTGTGTTTAGCAAAAGTGTTTAACGATTTAGAGTACTTGGTACGCTACCATGGGAAAGCACGAAGCCGTCCCGGGGGCCTCACATTTCATGAGGCAGTGTGGACAAAAATGACGCCGTGGACTAGTTCACCAACAGGACGAATGAGTAGTCACAGAAAGCGACATTCTTTTACGATTGATTGAAGTAAAAAATAATTTAGATGGTCGTTTGAGTGGTATTCTATGGTAGCCACAACACAGAAACTGTTCTTGGAACTTGGTCAAGGCAAGTGTTAAAGTTTTTCGAGAAAAGTTGTGACTCCTTTCCAGTCTTGTAGACTTGTTTTCGCGGCGTTTCCTTAATACCGTATGCCTCATTAGGTGCAAAAAACAAAAAACAAAAACAGAACAATGTGCTAAAGCACAACTTCGCTGATCGACGCTCATTTGTTCTTTTTTTTTTTCGCAGGTTCCGTGTGGCACTTTTCATGAATTTTTCGACCATCGATGTTTGCACGTCGGCTTATGGAACGTACAGGGTAAGCTTCAGCTGGTGCTGCCCATGATTATTATGCGCACTGCCCAGAACACCCGTTTTAGTATAATAAAAACAAAAAGAACGATTAGCGCCGCAGTAGTTTCATTCAATGCGGACACCTAACCATTCAGTAAGAGAATATCATGCGGTTAGTGATTACCAAGGAGACCTTGCTAAAGATAAAAAGGCACAAATAAAAGATTTCAACAGTATAGTTAGCTAAAGCTAGATAAATGTCCCAACGAATGACGCAATGCGCCTTTGGTACAAGAAAAGGGCCCAGACCAACAAAAATCCTCAGTTGCTATGTTCTTGAAGGACAAAGTCGCTTGCAGTGATTTCAAACCAGAGACCATGTGTTAAAGAGATCGTTTAGGTTCTGAGGACGGAATAACTTTTTCATTGCAGTAAGCACAATTGAGAGTAGTTTCATCAGTCTAATAAATAAATAAATAAATAAATAAATAAATAAATAAATAAATAAATAAATAAATAAATAAATGCACAAAGGGATATCACAACTAGTCTTAAAATCAGCTGATTTATAACTTACAATCTATTATCAAATTTCGATAAATTCGAGAAAAAATGCTTTGGGAAACAGCTTACAAATTACGGATGAATGGACGGTTACTTGGGTAGATGGATGCATAGATGAATCTACGTGACGTCACTCTACGCAGCTTATCTGTACCGAATTAGTTGTCCAAGTTGACAAATACAAAAGGAGAAGAATAGAATGAACAAAAACAGCGAGAAAAACAACCACACAAACATCTTGTTTGTCTGAAACGACTTTATTTCTGACAGTTTTCAAAACTCCATTTTCGATCTTATAGCTGAGCTCCAAAGGTACAATTATAAGGGAAACAAGCGAAGAGTTCGGACGCCTCACTAGACAGGAATAGCTGTGATCTTCAGACGACCAACGGTAACCTTCAATCAAATTGTGTTTTAAACGCGTTTGAGGAAGCGAAAAAATCCGACCCTCTGGTTATGCCAATCATCCTTTTTGCACAAACTTCTGATACGTCAGACGTATATTAGATGCCTGAACGTTCATAGTATGTTTCCAGTCGATGGCATCTCGCCGCCTATTCGCATTCTGTCTCTCGTGGTGTACGTGATTCCCCATCACGGACGAGGTCTTCTTCAAATGAGAAGAACGCTTAAGCTGAACACTTTTGTATGATAAAACTGGTCCTCGCGAAATTATCTTCCTTCTTTGCATTTGTACACTACAGTCATCTATAGAACTTCCTTTGTAGATCATATTAGACACAGCGTCTAGGGAAATGCAATGATGCAGCGGAAGAAAGGGTCTCCGCGACATATCTAGGGCACCTTGCTGTCGGCAAGCCTTTCAAGCATTTCGTGCAAGAGCGTTTGCAGCAAGGCACACTCGCCACAGGAGAGCCTACTACGAAAAGATGTGAGGTGACGAGTAGCGGCCGACCAAGACCGCACTGCTCGTGCCTGCAAATCCCAATGCGCCACTCTTCTAATGCTATGCAGCAAGTGTTGAGGTTGACGCGGGAGTGCACAGCATAAGAGAGCATATATTGATAATTTCTGGAGTTTTATGAAAGTTGAAACCGCGATATCATTACGAGGTCCCCCTCAGTGGCGGGCTCCCGAAGTTTCGACGACATCGGGTTTTTTAACGGGTACTGACGTATCAGAATACACATAGTCCTGAAGAATTTCGCCACCATGACAGCGACTCCCACAGCGGTCAGGAACGCGCCCACATCTTTCGCGACCACAGCCGTACACGGTATACCTACAGTAGTACCACGGTTGCTCGACATCAGCGACCAATATGACAAGTCATAAAGCTTTAAGGATACGCGTACCAATGGCGCCATGGATATTATGAATGGCTGATCTACGCGAGCTGGCCACTAAATGAAACCTATTCTAAATAGGTGTAGGAGTATTTGAACCTCGTACTTCTAGGTTGATTGTAGTATATCTGCGAAAATCCGCAAAATGCACAGTGATACATTTAATTGGCACTCATGTTCGACGTTGTCACATTGACTAGTTCTTATACTTCACAAACGGGTAAAACCAACGCGTAAAATACATAAAGTAGTGGCTAAATACATCACGGCTAATATTGTTTTCAAATATTGTTGCACACTGATTGATTGAATTATTGGTTGATTGATAGTGGGGTTTAACGTCCCAAAACCACCATATGATTTTGAGAGACGCCGTAGTGAAGAGCTCCAGAAATTTCTACCATTTGTAGTTCTTTAAAATGCACCCAAATCTGAGCACACGGGTCTACAACATTTTAGCCTCCATCTAAAATTCAGCCGCCGCAATCGGGATTCGATACCGTGACCTGCAAGTCAGCAGCCGAGTACTTTAGGCACGAGATCACCGCGGCGGGGCATGGCTGCAAACTGGCTGTGCAGTAGTCCTTTCAGGTGCCACTACGGTGCACAGATTTAGTGACTGCACCGCGTCCACTGAAGTGGAGACATAGTCGCGCAAGACACGCACAAGAAAAAAAAAAAGAGGAGTATTAAAAGAAAAGAGAGAAACAAGTAACACAAACAATGTAAGATTAGTTGAGCAAAAAAAAAAAAGAAGACTTAAAAACAACGACAAACACAGGCGAAACGGGTCCGTTTGGCAAGAAGATATAAAGTTTCTCTCGGGGCATTCAACTTGGCGGAGTAAGCGAGGCGACGCGTTCTCGCTCTCCGGTGCTACACAAAAGACTCGACTTGAAAAGAGCTGCGCTTGTTCTCGTTTGAGTGAGCCGCTGGCGGTCGGGAGAAAAAGTGTCGCCGCCGACGCAAGCGAGAAACGATGGCACAGGCACCGTCGGGCGCGCCGGTGCGTGACCAGAACGCTTTGGATTAGGTGCCACAGACACAGCGGCCGAGGGTGCTTGCTTGCATTTCTTTGCGGGATATGCCACGCATTCTTCAATAGCTTTTCCACGTACGAGTCGCCACCGAAATACGCCAGAGTAATATAAAGTTCGGAGAGGCTACAGGCTGTGGAATGCAGTCAAAGCAACAGCGGCTTTGAAAATGGTTTTGGTGAGAGACGTTTTAAACAAAACGACCTCGACGACAACCAACGCTGATAGCGCTATTGTACAAAAAGAATAATTTAACTTAGAGCAAGTAATCAACCCACATCGGAATCATGACACTAGTGTAACTATACGACAAGTTCGGTGGAGTCGCGATACCACAGGTTCGGCGGCGGCCACCCGCGTCGCCACAGCAGAGCGTGCCGTAAAGCCCCTGAATAAAATAAGCGTGCCGCCGTGCGTCGGCTGTTGAGAAACACGCCCACGCTCTGCGTTCTGCGGAATCCTAGGTCGTGAAGCGGTCGCGCTATATACGCTCCGTCTGCGGCGGTTGGTCAGAAATGGGCTGCACGAATTAGAATGCGCTCGTCACGCTACTCAAGCCGTTTACTTCTTAATGTGAACCACACCCACACATACCAAATAGTTTAGTAAGTTCATTCTGAACAATAAGCGACGCAGCTAGTGCGAGCCAGTCGTCTGCTGCTGCAGCTAATCGAGTTGCCCGACCAGACGCTAAACGCCGCCGACGACAGAATTCAGACGAGCACGCCACCAAAGCAGAAACATTTGCCTCGAGATATCGCGAAATCGAGACACTTGGAAAGCTGCGCTCGGATGTGGCATTAGACAGTATTTTCATTGTCAGTGCTTTTTTCACAAAGCGCTGGGGGTGGTTCACGACACCTCGAAGGGACAAGAACAGAGCGTGGTGGGCCGGGAAACAAACGTGTGTTGAGGTCATCTTTGTCGAAAGGAAGCAGCACAAATGGGCTTGGGCATGACATCTCGCAATAAGGCACGACCGCAACTGGTCAATAAAAGCAATAAACAACATTCCAAGAAAATAAAAGCATGCTCTGGAGAGACAAAGTTAGGCGGGCTGAAGTGTATGCGCAGATCCCATGGCCCCAGAAATCACAGGAACAGGTTAACTGAACGTGTTAAATTTGCCGCGGGCAAACGTTGGCGGGAAACGCTATGTTGTGCACCAGACGCGCAAAGAAGAGAGCCCTGGGCGGGGTGGCACGGGAGCACGTAATAAAAAAAAAAAGAATAACGAAGCGTTCAACCAGGGCAACACGGGAGTCGATCTCGTCTATGTCGTAACGGAAGGAACATTGAGGCGCCACTGCCCTGAATCAGGCGGCTAGATAACGATGAAGAAACAAAAGCTGCATAATTTGGATTCGAAACGAGGCCATTTTTTTTTTCAAATAAGAAATTATATATATTCATTAATTAGAAGGACGCACGTACGAAATGTGGATGTATAAACGTTACAGCTGGTGAACCAGCCTTCGTCAGAATGAATGCAGTATGTTACAGGCGCATGACATATAGGTAAGCCAATGTATACACAGACGCAGTGCACCACTGTCAAATGCTATGCGCAACGAGAACAAGGTACATGCGCATGGTGGACACAACACCGAACTGTGACTCACAATGACAAAAACAAATATATCACGTAAAACAAGAAACCGCGTCAGTGGCCAGTGAGATACCGCGAGACACATGTAGCACATATCCGAAATATTGGCACTGCGCCAAGCATACATATATTACAAGATTGCACTCTACAAAAAAAAAAGAATAATAATAATAATAATAATAATAATAATAATAATAATAATAATAATAATAATAATAATAATAATAATAATAATAATAATAATAAAAATACTTTTGCGAAGGATTGGACATCCACTCACACACACACACAAAAGATAAGTCTGTCGCCATGGTGTGCTCAGCTCCATGTGCACACGGTGCTGAGCACACCCTGTATCTTTCGCAAGTATATATACGTTAGTCAATTTACCCCCGTTTTTGTTTAAATCTCTAGAAGCCATTGACTGATTGATATGTGGTGTTTAACGTCCTAAAACTACATATAATTATGAGAGACGCCATAGTGAAGGGCTCCGGAAATTTTGACCAACTGGGGTTTTTTTAACATGTGCCCAAATCTGAGCACACGGGCTTACAACATTGCCGCCTCCATCGAAAATGCAGCCGCCGAAGCCGGGATTCGATCCGGCGACCTGCGGGTCAGCGAACGAGTACCTTAGCCAATGACCACCGCGGCGGGGCAAGTAGAAGCCGTTCCGAACTTGTGAATTAGAAATGATTCGCGTGTCTCGCGCTTATATTGTGACGTTATCCCCGCCTCCAATACAGTTGCGCTAAATGATTCGAAAGTATGTCCGGTACTGGCGACGTGTCTAAAAAATCGGCAGATGAGGCGTATATATATATATATATATATATATATATATATATATATATATATATATATATATATATATATATATATATAAGGGAAAGAAGTGTATACCTAAGGGCTCGTTTTTCCGTGTTTTAACACAATATTAATGAGATATAACAGACAGTAATGCCAAGGAATGTACGGGGGAAGTTATTAAAATCAATGGAATGTAAATAAGAAGAAAGAAAAGTGGATGAAAAAATTACCAACTGTGAGCAGGAATCGAACCTACGACCTTCGAACTACGCGTTCGATTTTTTCATACACTTTTCTTTCTTCTTATTTACATTCCATTGATTTTAATAACTTCCCCTGTACATTCCTTGGGATTACTGTCTGTTATATCTCATATATATATATATATATATATATATATATATATATATATATAATTTTTCCTGTTTTTTATTTAAGCTTGGCTAAACCTGGCTGGGCCACGACACGTACGAAAGTTCTTGGAAATAAATGTAGTATTTTTCAATTGAAGTAGAGGTTACGATAGTTTCGGTGTGTACGATGAGAAGTGTGGCAATAATGGAGTGGAGCGAAATAACAAACAGTCCTACTCAACTCATCCCGCAACCTTTATCTGCGGCACGCACATGTGCAGGCGTAGAGTCACCGCCTACGGCGAAGCGGGTAGCGAGCCTCGTCTCATTTGGCACGCGCGCCTTTCAATCGCCCTGAAAGCCGGCTTCCCCCACAAACGGCCACTGTATAGAAGAATGTGACACTGTAATGCTCTTCAGCCACTTCCATCAACAAGTTAGCGCGCGCCGTCCCTCGCTAAGGCACCTAGACCGAATGCACACGGTACATACATACACGCCCACGCGTGCATAGGCTTCATTCATAGCGCAACACGCCCGCCATTATTAAAATTAATGATCCCTCGCTGGGCGTAACGTGCGCCGTGCCGCTTTGCAAGTCGGGGTGGAAACGCGTTTTGAAGCGAGAGCGTACCACGGAAAGAGTACGGAAGCCGTCAAAGCATGTCTGTATTCTGTCACCACGTTTCCAACAAAGGGCTTTCCGAAAGTAGGATAAATATTTTCACAAGAGATTTGCCGCTTCCGTCGAAGGTGCAATGTAGCAAAGCTGATGACACTTTACATTCGGTACGCGAGAGTGAATTTCCGACATAGGGAATTTTTTTTTTTCAACCGGGAGGCCAATAACCCACCTCAAAACCTCTCACTTGGTTTCGTTTTCACACTAGGGTGCTCTAAGAACGATCACTAGGGTTAGCGTATAGATGCCGTCGCAACATCTTAATTGTGGAATGCATGCACTACATTCCTCAAGCGCATAAAGGTATCTTGCAAATATAAATATCTCCACACAAAATGGGCAGCTGAAAGACCGCTTAATAAAATGAACCACGTTTACACATATAGTCTGAAAGAAAACGTCAGTCGAGGCACGCAAAATCACGGTGCGCAAAACAAGAGAGGGAGAAAGCAAAAAGGGGAAAGGCAGGGAGGTCAACCAGACGAGCATCCGGTTTGTTACCCGCCACTGAGAATAAGAGAATCGGGAGAGACGAAAAGCGCTGCACGTACAAAGAAATACGTTCAGTTAAAGACAAAGCTGAGTTATGTTGTAATTTTATGTTGTAACACTGCGCGTATCAAGACATTAAAGAGATGCATACGCAGCAAGGAAGTTGCTTGCGCACGAACCAAAAACTTGGACACATAGGGAGAGATGCAATATTAAACAAAAAAAGGTATACGAAACTTACGTCAAGAACGGCTTAACACAGCGAAAGGAAGTTCGCGATGTTTTATTGAGACATCCAAACGCGCATGAACAGACTAAAATTTCTCATACCTTATTGTCCAAATGGTATAGCGACACCAACGGTTTTGTCTATGCGAGTAACGCGAGACATTTAAGCCACGTGCTGAGTGTGATACCCACCCCTTGGGAGACTTCCAGCGTGCGATCCCAAGCGTATTTTCTTCTTGATCTTCGCTATTGCCAAGGCAGGGCTAAGACAAGTAAAACTGGCTGATGAGGACGAAAAGCCGCAGTGCCTCCTTCACGTCTAAACTAGCCGTCGCCTTTGCGTTTTGCAGTCTCCGTCTTCCGTTTCCGATACGACGCCTACAACGATCGAACTGCACGCGGTTGGAGCCGTATACCGCCGGAAAGCGGAGAACGGCCGAAGCCTGTGCGTGACACGCGTAAAAGATGGCGTGAGACCGAGCAATGCTGGAGTGCGAGGTCGCGATGTTCTCCTTTATTCTGTTCTTTATCTTTTTTTCTCCTCCCATTGATTGAACTATACGCGATAAGGCAACAGCACAGCGCTTCCGATCAGTTCACGGCTCTTTGCTTCTCCCATTCCGCGAATTTCCACGCCAACTCAGTACAGTGTAACGAAATCTCTTCAAATGACAAAAAGTGTTGACGTGCGTATATAGGTATACCGTCACAGTCTGGCTGGCTCTCGGTTCAAAAAAGCCAGGAAAATCTGCGAAATGTGCAAGCTATGCGCAATAGAAAGCTGGGCACGGGAAAGTCCACGCTGCATTTTCTTACCTATTCCAAAGGCATAAAAACAGCAACATACACAGAAATAAGGTTATAAAGCGTTTATGGAGCTATGGCACGCCACCAGTGTATACTGGTAACGGACGGCCGCTGCACAAAGTACGAGAGTCTGTAGATCCGGCAGCTTCTAAAATATTCTCGGTTGACTCCACGTGCGCTACTTGTTCAGGCCAGGCTACGGAAGAGTTATTGTATTTGTACAAGATAGAAATTCTTATTCAGTAAGGTAAGCTGGAACAAATGTTGCGCTTCGTTCTGTCGAAAAATTAGAAAAATGAAGTGCGTAATAAAGAATGGAAATCCTCGTATAATTAAAATGAGTTAATAAATAATCACAATACCCGTGTTTTAAACGAGCGACAATTCTGTGGCCAGTTATGGGGCCGTTTGCTGTTTTGGCGGAAGTGTCGACAACCAGTGCCACTAGAACGAAAGCCTCCAAAATCGAGAAGCGTTCCGCGACTTTTCGGCTAGGGTAAGGGATCGCGCCACTGGTGTATGTAACTGATCAGGAAAGAAGATTCCTTATCAAGCACAGCTTGCAGCTTTTGCTACTGTTTTCACGTGGGTTGCTGTAGAAAGATCAAGCGACCCGACGCCACAGCCGTCAAGGTAGGTGTAACGGTAACAGCCAGCAGACAAGCTTATGAATATGGAAATATACACTGCAAAAAGTGTGAACACGTCACTACAAGCTTGTTTTCTTTTTCTTTAGGGGCGAAGCTTTTTAAGCCAAGGGTCTGTACATGCATGTCAGAGAGACAGACTGAATGGATGAATCGACGAACGGACCATGAGAATTCACGGTTTATCGATAAAACCCTCCGAAGCTTCACCACACTCATCATCAATAACTGGGTGGATATGCTTTATTTTGTTTCTTCTTTTGTTTTTTTTTTGCTACTACGCACTAAATATTATGCGCACGCTCTATTACAGCACACAATAAGAAAATACGGCGTCATAACTTCAGCCCAAAGATGCTTAAAAAGTATCCTCGCTAAGCTGCACTTCGAGGGTATACAGGCACCCCGTTTGTGCGCATACATGGATAATATTACCAAAGTTTCACAAATAATATACAGAAATACTGAACGTATACTTTAATTAGGTTGAGATGTTTACGTGTCGTTGAAAATTAACAAGCCTTATCGATTAATTAGTACGATCGCATGGAAGCACAAGAAGCAACATGCCTGTCAATTTATATACGTGTCATTAGGCAGTGTGATAGAATCAAAACAGAGAAATGGAATGAAGATCAGGTACCATTCTCGTTAACACGCTAATGACGAAAATAAAAGTTTGAAATGTTTCTATACATTATTCAAGACAAGCGCCAAATGCGCTTTCAGGGTAAATGTTAATGTTTTTGCGAAGGACACGCTCGTCACAAGACAAGTCGAGCGGAATCTCGTGCTCGTGAAGCAGTAACCGCGTTCACCTAGTCAGGCTTTAAACTATGCAGTGTTCAGCCTGTATAGACAGTTTCTCCTTTCTTTTTCTGTTACCGCATCTCGCGCTCCCCAATTTTCTAAAGCGGCATCAAATATTAAGTCAACGTAGTGCGTGCCAACATCCTGAGGTTACGTTTAACGCAAGCTTTAGTTATCCTTGAGTGTCTGTACAGCGGTAAACTGGGATATGGACACGACCATGCAGTGTACGTTGTAGTCTTCAGTCGAAGCAACGGACCTAGCTTGGTCAGGAAAATTACCAAGGTTTCACACGAGGAGCACGGACTCCAGGTCGAGTTTGTACATCATCTTAACACGGTGGTGCGCAAAAAAAAGGCACAAAGGAAGGGATACAAAATACGGAACGAACTTTCAACTTTCGATTTATAGTTTATTGCCACAATAAATTCTCAGTTGATAGTTTGAGCCGTGTTTGGTGTACCTTTATTCTTGCTAATATTTTTTGCGCACCACGGAGTTAAGATGGTTTTACGCTTCATGAAGCGTTCGTTTTAATTTTTGAAACTATTGAACCCGAATGTAAGAGATCCTCGTAAAATTGCTACGCGAACCATGTTCCGCAGTCTGGTTGGTTTTCCGGCTTTCCTATAAAGTATATACGCAAGTACAAGAGAGTGCGGGCAGCATATATCTCAAATAGTGTAATAGGCCGAAGAATTTCCATCGCAAAACAGGCCTACTGCGTACTCTGGGGTGATCTACACGACCATCGTGTCTTCCGCGTGCTGCAACGACCTCGCGTATTTTTCCCAAAGACCATGGCATTGATTGATTGATTTGTAGGGTGTAACGTCCCAAAACCACCATATGATTATGCGAGACGCCGTCGTGGAGGGCTCCGGAAATTTCGACCACCAGGGGTTCTTTAACGTGCACCCAAATCTGAGCACACGGGCCTACAACATTTCCGCCTCCATCGGAAATGCAGCCGCCGCAGTCTAGATTCGATTCCGCGACCTGCGGATCAGCAGCCGAGTACCCTAGCCACTAGACCACCGCTTCGGGCTAAAGACCATGGCAGTGTTCGGCGAAAATCACACGGTATACCAAATAAATAAGGAATAGCGGTTACCAATGAACGCAGCCGAAGGCGGATTTGATTCGCTTAAGTTGTATTGAATAGATGGTTGAATTTTCTGTGGAATAAATATCGAAAATTCATAAACATCACTGACCTTTTGGATGAGGCACTCAAAATTTCAAAGCCTATTCGTTTGGCCACGTTTGGTCAAACATTTTATCGAACAAACATTTGCTCGCTGTGACACTGATGGGATGATGAAGGCTCCAATGAGAAAATGGTAGCTGAAGATCAATAATTAATATCGCTGATTACTACCAACCTTGCGATCGTTATAGAGCGAACGGGCGCAAGAGGCAATAGTTTCAAATACTTGCCAGTAAAATGAGCTGCCTGTAAAATTAGGCAGGCGAGTGGGGCGAATAGGTGGCTGAGCACTGCCGCACACATGATGGCTGCTCTGCTACAGAGGCATCGTTTCCTTATGAAGCGAACCAGGTCGTGAAAGATAAATTACGATCGCGCAATGAGTTCCTACGGCTTACGCCGTCGGCGACGGTCATAGCAACATTGTAAAAAAAGCGGAGCGGGACGCCATGCCTCAACCGAGAAGGTGCTTAATGGGCCACGAACAGCCTTGCGAGGTTACTCGCAGAGCAGAAGCAGAGGCCGGCCACCACTCTCTCGCCACAGTTAACATCACTAAGCTCCTTCTTTAACCCGTATATTATATTTTAATAGAGCGAATCGGCAAGGCAGGTAGGATAACGAAGACAACGCACATGAACGTGCACGATAAAGACCAGGGAGGCCATGCAAAGTTAAAACTCAATAGAAAGCGCACGCCCTCTCTCCTTCGCTCAGTTCTCCTTCTGCTCCCATACTTCTCTCTCTTTACATATCTTCTTCTTTCTCACACCGCCTTTCTCTTGCGCACAGTTTGTGGGAGCCGCCCCGTCGTTAGCTGCCCTTTCCCGAAGCGCCGCTGCCTCCTACCCTTCCTACCTCCACACTCTTAATTCCCGACATTGAACGTCTGCGATCGTTAGGCTTACGCACACCGCTCTACTGGTGGCAAACAATGGTGCAGTGAAAGCGTGCGCGATAAAGGTTTCATTGCCCAGGAGCAAATTCAGGAGTCAACGATACTCAAGGACAATGCGGCGGATGCTCAGGTACTACGCCTGCTAACGAGAGCTAGGCGTTAAAGGGCACTAATGTGCTGGCAGGTTGTAGACGTGCACAATGTGTGGTAGTGCACAAGATGTGCCTGCGGAGCACTTCTGCTTACCTATGACCTATGCGTAAATGCTTCCGACGCTAACATGTCAGCGAGCTACTGATTACAATTGCAAGTGTAAATTACAAAGTGAACGAGCACGCGAAATGAAAACGAAAGACGAAAGCTCGTCGATGAGACACGACACCTTTGTGTTTATAACAATCCCGAATAATAAGCAGCTTGCATGCCTGGGAGCACTTAACAATGAGCGCCGCAGCTTAATTTAAAGGCATATCAAGGAGCTTATGTAGCACTTTTCCTCGAAGTGCAGTGGTAACAAGCGTCGAGTGTAATAAATAAAAGCAGCATTCTTCAGCAGAAGAACGATTGAACGGAAAGACGACAAGAGTGACGTCGACCGAGCTTGCCGACATTCCGACAACGTTTCGTAGGCGAGGGTAAGGAGAATGTCGCACAACAGAATCACGTTCCCATTTTTTAAAAGACCGTTTTGATTTCGTGAGTATACTAACAAAATCAAAATTCATTCAGTGAAAGTGAGCGCAACTCAGTTACGCTAAATTAATCACAGGTCTGCAGCGTGATACGAAAAAGTTGCAGCTTGTACTCTTAATATATATATATATATAGAAGAAATGAACATAGGCTGGGCTCGTAGCACGTAGGCAGGGTAACCGCGCTGGTCATTATGGTAACTCACTTGATACCTAGAGAAGGCAAACGCACGAATGGGAGACAGAAAGTTTTAAGTAAGCCCATGAGATTAAAAAAAAAAATCACAGCATATTAACGGAGTGCATGATGATGAGTGGGGCGAAGCGTCCATCAGCCCGTCCGTACTTCTGTCCGTCCGTCTGTCCGTCCGTTTATCCGTCCATACGTCCATCCATCTGTCAGTCCGTCTTCTATTCTGTCCGTCCGTTCGCGCGTCCATCTAGTGAACACTCCAAGTTCCGCCATCTCGCATCCCCTGTGGCACATACCTGCTCTAGAGCGGGTATGTGGTATGTGCACCACTGGTGGCTACGTACGACGACGGAGGGTGGACAGACCCATGCCTCAAAAAGCTTCGTTCCTAAATAAATAAATAAATATATATATATATATATATATATATATATATATATATATATATATATATATATATATATATATATATATATATATATATATATAACTTTACGTAAAGCTTTCTCGCTGCAAGTCGAAAGCAACGGTCAGCTAAGGATTTTGGTTTCGTTTCTACATATTCCCGATAGATGAACTCTTAAGCGACACAGACTATTATGCCCAAAGATTAATCTTTCGGGCCGTCTTAGAAAAAAAAAACGAAAAACCCGTGCCGGCATAGTTTAAGTTTCCTAAAAAAAGTCAAGTCCTGGCAAGGGAGAGCGCTATAAATGTGTCAACTGGGAGAGTGACAAGATCACTCACTTGGCGATGATGGATGCGACATATTGAGAATGGAAGAGGTGCGCCGAGAGATCCGGCGTTATTTTCGAGACAGAAGCGAACATTTTTCGGGGGGCGGGGGGGAGGGTGAAAATATTCTCCAGCAAGCATCACGATGGAATGGCTTCTCGCAAAAAAGTGTCACCACGACTCGCCTGAAGTGTTCGTCACTGTCACAGACGACGGAAGGTCTGTACTGCGATAACCGTTGCTTCCACGGGAGATGCTAGAGCGGCAGTATTGGAGAGGGACGGGGAATCCTTCACGCGAAATGAGACAGAACTGCACGGAAAGCTTTCTTTGCGAACGTAGGGTGAAGGGTTCGCTGGCTTTGTTGACGGTCCACGTCCCAGCCGGAGCACAAGGAAGACGAGGGCGCTGAGCCGCGCTTCCGACGAGGGCTGAAAAAATAACTTCTCGTCCTCTCTTCAACCTTCCCATGCTCTTCGCTCAGAAGACAGGCAGCGTGCAACCGGGAGTTCATACACTTGTGCATGCAAGAAACGTTTCAAAGGCGCGCAACCAAGCGAACAGTCACTGGAGGACACTCGAGTTTTTTTTTTTTTCGTTCTTTTTGATAACGAATGTTCAGAAGCGGGAAAAATTGTGCACTCAAATTGTAAGCTGCGATAAAAGTATTGTCATTGCTTTTTCTTTGTCTTTGATCGCTTCATTGCACTGCGAAGGTGCGCCGCTATAGGTACGTCTTTTCCTCATAACGTACAGTACGACATCGTTCGTAAACTTTTCAAAAACGAACAGTACACTTCGAAACACTTACAATCCCAACTGCGATGTTTTGTTTCATCGGAAACGTTAGCCATAAAGTAAGCGTGCCAAACAGAGTGGTAATAACGAGGTTCTGCTTCATTACAGATTAGTCTGTTTGCCTAATCTTTCCAGATGTGCAACGCGTGCTGCTATTGGTAACATCAGCTGAGGCATGTTCTATACGGCATATTTCTTGTGCTCATCGACTTTCGCCCATAGCTAGCTTTGTCATCCACCTCATAGAGTAAGTGTCTTCGGTAATTCACTTTTTGTACAATATATGCTGATGCATTGTGAATGTAGTATTGAACTTTTCTTTTCCTCTGCTTGAGGTTAACCACATAAACGTTGGTTACGGACTTACGATCCGTTTCAAAATGCGGAACGTCACGTTTTAGCAGATAAGCGTCACGATAAACTACCTTTCGGGAGGTAAGTAGAAATATCTAATGAAGATCAGAATAGTTATGCTTCAAGAGAGAAAGAATAAAATGAGGGAAAGGCCGGGAGGTTAACGAGAAATTGGAGCATCCGGTTTGCTACCCTGCACTAGGGTAAGGGGGAATAGGGAAGAAAGATGGGAAAGAAAGTGAAGAGGGAAATAGACGCGCGCAAAAAAAAGGGGGGGGGGGGTGGGGCTTGGGTGCTATAGTCTATACCATACGCCACTGCCACGCAAAAAGTTCAGTAAGGCCTTCACTGATTAACTGTGAGCACACAAATCGTGTCGCCTTTCAAGCACTGATTGTTCAGACAAAGGTCTGTCGTCAAGGCGAGCTAACGCAGCAGCTAGTTGCCGTCTTTGCACGCTGTAACGAGGGCAGTGACAGAGAACGTGCTTTATAGTTTCATCGCTGCCGCAATGACCGCAAGCAGCACTGTCTTCCATGCCGATTCGGAAGGCGAAAGCTTTGGTGAAGGCGACACCAAGCCATAGTCGGCAAAGCACCGTTGTCTCGAGTCGAGAGAGTCCAGACGGAAGCCGAAGTGAGCGATAAAGTTTAAGCATGCATCTAAAATGTTCCTTGTGCTTCAAGAAGCGGGCCACACCAGCATCCCTCCCCTCCTTCTTATGTTTTATTAGACATATATTCTGATCTGGACAACGTGTGGTTGTATGAAATCAAGGTTAGGAAAATTTCACTGGCAAAATCTCCGTCACTGCGGGCACATACAGTTCCATAACAATGCGATATTTCTGCTGTTCTGGGAAGAGAAAAATGAATCACCGAGTCCATGCATGCAGCTGCTACCCATACGGTTAGCTTTAAGCTGCTCAAAGCGACGTAGAAAAAAATTAGGCATACCAAAAGAAAAAATGAATAATGATCATTTTTTCTACTGGTGGAACACAGCAGGCCTGCTTGAAACACAGTGTGCTACGACCACTCATAGAAGGCAGCTGAAGTATAAGACCGGTAGAAACAAAAAGTAATGTGAAACAGTATTGCTGGATAAAGCCATAGCAACAGTCTGCGTATCGCGGTCTAGGAAGCCCGCAGTGTATCGAGCCTCAGCTCGCCAGCAATACGTGCAACTTGTCTTTACGGGCGCGTTTACGGGTCCCGGCTACGTCATCTACGGGTACAATAACCACAAATACAAATCGATCACCACATCCAAGTTACAGGCCTGTTAGTTAAAAAAAAGGGGGGTATTAATTTTTAACTCGGTTGTTTCCTACAATCTCCCCACATTCCTCGTGTTGAGAGATAGACGAAGAGTATACTTCGAGTTATTTCGTATGCGCCTGAGACCGCAAGAAGTGCGATGTCGAAGAAATGTGCGCTAATAGCCAAAATGTACACGCCTGCATGCAACGACGACATCGGGCAAGCTCGAAAACTCGTCCCCCATTGGCGTTCCCGATGTGACGCCATTGTATTGATTGAAACACACAAGACTATGATAACGAAGATGGAAATATCCGATTAATGTGGTTCGTGCTCCCGTCACTGCTGTTTGAACTAGGTGCGAAAAAAAAAAAAGAAACACGAGAAACAAGGAGACATCACCAACTCATTGTGCCCAAGTTCGCAACTGCTTTATTCGCCCGAGACAGTAACACATAAAAAATAGAACAATTTAGCACCAACAGGTATGGCGGGCAACGGGAGCAGGAGAGCGCAAACTCAAGCTTGCGACGGGGCATACAGTAAGCTTTAATGAGCGTTTGCGGGAACCTCAGTTATCTTTAGCAAAACATAGAGATTGAGCCATTTTCTGTCCCAATGTATAGAGTTCACATAAATGCACGCCCCTGCTTGAGAACGTCGGAATTCTGGGGAAAAAAGCGAAGACACTGCGGCTCACAAATCGTTCGAGGCGTTCCACATCCAAACCTGACGATGCTTAGGTATTAGCGAAAACATCAGTCTCAATCTCGCGGGCAGAAAGAAATAGTAAAATGTGATGAGGCGTTTCGAGAGTTTCAATGGCTGACGGTATGCGCATGTCATGACGCCTAATATAATGTTTCTAAGAAAGCATGAATTAACCGTCGAAAGCTTGCGCTCCTCCGTGCCGTTCGCTGTCATCTGTTCTCTCTGAATGGCCATGTACTTTATGGGCTACTCTGTAAAATGAAATGAGCAGCCCAGCAAAGATTTATCTTGGTTTATTCGTATCTTTCGAGGAGTCGTAATAAGGCTATCGATGAGATCGGGGAAAGAAAAAAAAGTGAAAAAGTGCGCACTAGGAATGTGGAACAAAGTAGGATAGAAAACAACAGCTGATGTCTTCCTGAGCCAGTTAAAAGTGAAGACGTGTTGGCGTGGTTCCCGTTCAGGGGATTTCCTTCCTGCATGAGATTACTACACTAGTAGCAGTTGGCGCAAGAGATGCACTTGAAAGGTGACATATTAACCCAATTCATCGCTCTCTCGAACTTCATGGGTGAAAGTCGCATTGACGGGCGCTACAGGTATACAGGAGAACTGAGTAAACACGAACATAGGCGTCTTCATATTAGCGAAGAGAACTGAAAGAACATCTCTAGGACGTTACGATGACAACAGGAACGCATTACGAAGCGTAACCCTCAAGTATTGCTTCACTGCGAGTCACACATAAGGACCGTGCACGCTGAAGCGCAATTGCGAGTTCGGCAAGTTGGTCGATGTTCACAGCGATACTCAGCGGCGTCCCGCATATATTTAACCCTGCCGTCGCGCCGAGTATTACTTTCACGACGAAAAGGATAGACGCGAGTACCGAGCCCGGATGGCCAGAGAGAGGCAATGGGCCGATTCGTCTTCTGCAATAGAAGCCTCGGGCGAGGCGGACAGAAGCAGAGCCATACAGACGGGAAGCGTTCCCTCTAAAAGAAACTGCCTCCGGAGATTGCCGCAGCTAATGACGCAGAAGACGGAATGGATCGCACTATACAGGGCGCGTCGCTGTCGCGTCAGGCTCATTTCGGAGATCGCCCGGGGATCGCCAGAGCGTGGCGCAAAAACAAAACAGATACTGTTCATTTGCAGGAAGAAGAGTTCCGAGATAGCGCTCAGGCTGCATTGCGGATAAAAAGGATACAGAATTGATGCGTCCGAAATGAAAATGTTTATATATATATATATATATATATATATATATATATATATATATATATATATATATATATATATATATATATATATATATATATACAGTCTCATCTGTAAAGACAAGGAGAATCGTGTGTCATTTGAACCACAAGGCAACAAAGTATGAATGACGCAACAAAAACGACGCGGAAGTGTCCCGTACTTCGTATCGCACAGTACGATGCGCGTACACTGATAGCATTGAAGGAAATTATTGGCTTACTGAGATTTCAGAATAAATCACTGAAGAAGTAAGGGAGGACAAATTCAGCTCAGTGTGGTCATAATTATCCTGATTATTTCCTTTTAAGTTGTGTGTTGTGAGTATTGAAGGAGCACAAGTACATCCAGTTACCGACTCCACTCTTGAGATATACCGGCCCCGCTCGAAAGGTTGAGAAAACATGTAGTTATTGGTTTGTGAATTTGCGCCTCCACGTTATATTAGTTACCATTCAGCAGGTCCAATGAAGTTCACACACACACACACACACACACACACACACACACACACACACACACACACACACACACACACACACATAAATATATATATATATATATATATATATATATATATATATATATATATATATATATATATATATATATATATATATACACTAAAGTACAACGCTGTACACTTTAATAGAAGACTCTTTCCACGCAACACAAAAGCTGGAAAAACAAAAAGTAGTGTCCACGCACTTGAAATGTCCACACAAGACAGATAAGTTCCCTAAAATGCTGTGAAAGCCGGTCATGTCTCTAGGGAATGGTTTCTTGAATGGTGCATGGTAACTGCAACGATAAGGTTTCAGAAGTATTCTTACGCTAAAACAAAACCACAACAATATTGTAGCCAAATATACGGCTTAACAATTTTGTTACTTTGACATGCGCACTGATCAGGGTGCGCCATACGACCGAGCTGCGCTTCACGAAATTGGTCGCTGCTTCGGCACAAAGAGCTTATCTGTACATCGCATCGCAATATTCGACGACACAGTCTGGCAAAACAGGCCACTTAATTTCTCTTAAAAGAGGAGCTGAGCAGTATCAATCAGTGCGGGCTCTGCAGTAGACGAGTTTCGCTCAAGAGCAATAGCACTGCGCGTCCTCACAGAGCAATTGACTAAGGAAGTAGAACGAAAGGGCGATGAGGCTGTGGTGCGCATTTACTCCTCAGACGCTATAATGTATAGGCTAGCTCGTGCGCTTTAGCGCGTGTAGCGATCCATATCTCAGTGATCAGAGGCTCACACAGTCACCGTCGCCGCGGGCAATTCTTACAGGGAAACGTATAGAAATGAGTCAGAACGTATCGGATCAACGCGCCGGCCACCAATCAGTATCTCGAAACTAGCTTCCGCGTCTGGCCATGGACGGCGCCACTGTATTTGTGCGCGCGCGCGCGCAGTGATCACTTCTCCTCGCATCGTTGCACTTCAAGGGTGTTGCTCCCCGCGTCTTCTTTTGTTTCGTTTCCAGTTCTCGCACTTCTTTACTTATTTTCTTTTTCTGAAAACGCAGTGTGTGTTTCCGACGCTTCGCTAAGCTTCTTGCGGCTGCTTTCCACGAGTGGACGCGCTGTTGACCAGCATACGCAAAAGGAAACGGTCGTCATGAAAAATAGCGAAGAGACAAAATAAAGTCGGAGTGATTGTAGGGGGGGGGGGGGGGGGGGGAGGGGGAAGTAGCACCTGAATGGAGGCAAGATATTACGCGATCTCTATGGCCCTGCAAGGTCTTTCTTTGTTGACGCCAGCTCCAGTCCAGTAATTCTAGTATCCTAACATATGTAACTGGTATTATTTGTGCGCCAACAGACTTAAGAGGGAAGGCACAATAAGAAGCCAGATGCTAGAATCATACGTTTGAGTATGGCGAACGTTGTGGCAGACTGCGTGACTGGTTGGCATCGTAGCGCTCGCTGGTGTAATGCAAGTGCATCTACACACTCATGGTACAACCAAGCATAAATACCCGAATACAGGAGGGGATAACAACTACTACGCTTGCCAAAGCTGCAGGTGCTCTATATGAGGTCGCCGAAGCGCGACTGTATGCTTTACTTCGCTAATATTACTGTGTACTTGGTTTGGTGATGGTGTTACTGGCAGTCCTTTTTATCTTGGAACGTTGCTTGCAGTTGGAGGTTACCCTTTCACCAACACACCCGAAAGTCTTTTCCCTCGGGTATTGAAGATTGGGTGAGCTGTTACGACGTACTTGAACTCAGTTCTGTTTTGTCTGCCAGTTCGGCCATTTCTTTTCCCATAACGCATTTACCAGTTCATGTTTTCCCTCAGCTCGGGTTACCATTACATACGTTCGCGATTTATCATGATTCGCGTACAGCTGTGTTTTCAAAACACGAACTACGATGTAGCTAGCGATCACCTGCGTCACGTATGAGCGAATGAGAGAAGAAGGCCCGTTCATTTTTTCGTTGACCATATTATGTTAAACCTGCAGCCGTGGCACCGAAAGGGTGTGTTGATGCAATAAATCGTATCTGCAAAACAGCCGTCTGTGTGTTATTTTTCTTCTAGAAAGAACAAAAATGCTGAGATGAGCTGAATATGCCACCTTAAACGAGCCCCACGGGGATCGTTCGTAAACTAAATAGGAGAGCCGCATGCTACTTTTGAAGAACGATTTTTTTATTTTTTTGTTACAATGCACTGGTCATGAAAATTGCGCGGATTTCGTCAACACACTTCATCATCATTATTATTTTAGTCCTTGATACCAATAGAGTGAAAGCGAAGTAATTTACCGAAACTAACTGACGATTGCCATGGACAGCAGCTATTATAATTTTTACACAGTGACATTCACACACACACACACACGCATATATATATATATATATATATATATATATATATATATATATATATATATATATATATATATATATATATACGTTTGTAGCAGTGGTAGATCCTACAGAGAGATAGCTGTAGAGAAAGTACCAAAACGGACGTCACTCTGGTACCAGCGGCCGCACAAATAGATGTATTGCGGGAATGCTGATGCTGGTGCTGATCCCGAAACACGGTATATTTCCATCTAAAGTGACAATACCCCAGCCACTTTACTTCAAGGGTCAAGGAAAAAGTGGCTTCTTTCGCAACACGTACGAACAACAACCACCCCTTCTTGCATCTGGAAGACAGCGATTGCTCTTGTGGTTCGCGCTGTCGCTACCATGTGGAAGCAACTGCAGATAATATAACACATATATTGGTACGAGCGAACGCAGCCAATATGTGCAAGTAATATAGAAATGCCCAAGCACTACCTTCTTTAAAATTATTGGCAGTATAACCTTAATCAAGAAGTATGTTGCTGTCCAGATGCGAATGGTACCTTACAGGCAGTGCGTCATTGAGTTATAGCTTTCTGTGACTATATTTACGGAATAAACAATAAACGCGACGATGTAAGTTCAGCGTGTCTCATTATTAGTAACGAAGTCACAGCGAGAAAACAACGCATCATTAAATAAGCAGTTGAGGCTTGCCAGCCAAGTGAACAAGCACGCACGTTTCTCGTCAGCAGTCGCCAACTGCGCCGCAGGTAAACAGTAGGAAACCCACAAAGAAAACGTTTCGATAAAATAGAGACTAAATTAAGACAAGGCACGTGAAAGTTATTGATTAAAAGAAAGCGCCTGCGCATTAAGTGGCTAATGTTCTCAGTGACGGTTGCACGCAACTTTTCTCGGGATAGATGTTGACACGCAATCAGTGCTTACATGAACAAAAAAAAACATTAATTACAACACAAATACGGCTCAACAAGCAGTCCGCTATGCATCACTAGAAATAATGCTTCCATTGCGATGTATAATAAGTGCGGACAGTGTAAAGGCCGGCGAAATCGATGTGTAGTGTGGCGACAAGATGTGCCCTACGAAGGGGTTGAAGTGGACTTGGGTGTTTTGGAGCAGCTCAGGGAGCGGGAATAATGCTGTTTTGGAACAGCTCTCACGCAGCAAAAGGGGCGTTCCGGAGCAGGTTCATAGCACCAAAAGATGTGTTTTGAAGCAACGCGAGTTGCTTTTAGAGCAGCTCTTTAGGGTCAAAGATCAGCATCAATCAAAACTACTGCTGGTAATAAAAAAATTCCAATGGTTTTCACTAAACATTCAGTACTAATGAGCGTATCAGACTTATCACCTTCGCGAGTGAGTGAGTAAGTGAGTGAGTGGTACGAAACATGCCCATTTCACGCTTAGCCCGAAACGAAAAGAAAAAAAAAAACTTAATCTGGGTGGTAAAAACAGGGAACTATTTCTTCACGCGAACGCATCTAATCTACCGCAAGGAGTCTTCTACCGCAAGGAGTCTTGCCGCGGTGGTCTAGTGGCTAAGGTACTCGGCTGCTGACCCGCAGGTCGCGGGTTCGAATCCCGGCTGCGGCGGCTGCATTTCCGATGTGTGCTCAGACTTGGGGGCACGTTAAAGAACCCCAGGTGGTCGAAATTTCCCGAGCCCTCCACTACGGCGTCTCTCATAATCATATGGTGGTTTGGGACGTTAAACGGCCATATGTTAAACCCCCTATCAATCAAGGAGTCCTGCTAGTCTCCGCAGCGTTGGACCTGTTGTGTGAAGCAGAGTAGATATAATCGCGGCGCACTTCGCTTGGCGGTAGTTCGTTGACCCCAAGCTATTTAAGCACACTACTCTGCTCATCGGTCTGGGGCGGAGTGGGGACGAGCAATTCACACAGCAAATCCGCGTGCACGGCACAGCGAGCCGTCGGGCAGCGGCGGCGTAGGCGCCTCGCTGAACGCAACACGAGATGATCTGAGTCCACGCGACCGCTCTGTGTATCAATGAAACTAGTTGTCAGTTGTCGCTCAGTGTCATATCGCGGTATAGAAGCGCAAATATTCATCGATAATGTCCATTCTCTCGCTATTATAGTCGCTGCGTATCCCTGACCTGTAATGGTTTCGGAATGCTCCTTAGCATCGCCACTGCGCGCGATAAAACGACCGTGTGAGAGTATTAGCCCCGTATGATCTTTCCCTTACTCTGCCAGAATGAAGGACAAGACCTTCTGGTAGGTGATTTGGGCGACAACTGCTCTGTTACTGCATAGAGGTGGCGATGACGCACGTCTGAAGATGCACATTTGCACTTGTAAACGCACTGTTGTTTAGTGAAAGATTGTGCAGTGTCGCCGGCTGGTACAAATCATCTTGTTTTAACTGTATTACTAAACAATTAACAGTTATTCATGTTGGAGGCACCACTTTTAAGGGGAACCACGGCAATAACACCAATGAGAGCTCCACGGATTACCCGAATTACAAAGTGAACAAACTCCACGCGATATGAATGAAGCCGCGTCCTTTGTGTACGAAAGCGGTCAGTGTTACTCGGTCGACGTAATATTCGGCCTGATTTGTCAGTTTACACTTCCAATCTACCATTATCACGGAAATCGCTGTTTTCACGCAGCCTGGCGCAGAATGATGCAATAAGCGCAGCACTTCTACCTATGCGCCTATACGTGCAAAACTATTGCGTGGATAACCGCATAAGCTGGCTTGCGAATAACCACGCGACTGACAGGTCGGACGTGTAGCGTGTCAAAGCTGCGCACGTGTTATAATCATGAGTCTGTGGTAATTACGCCACCTCAGATAATTGAAAGCATCCAGTGCTTTTACGAGCGTTCCCACATGCCCCATCCTTCGAAACGCGCTTGACTATAGTTTAGGAGAAACGTCAAAGATGGCGTCTCACCTCAACGCGCTGAAAACATCTTCTCTCTATCCGCTATGTTTTCAGTCTTGCTACGCATACCAATGCAATAAGTAAATGACTCTCTTCAATCTGTGTCCGTATTCAATAAAACAACACGTGTGCTCAAGTTACACAGCAAAGCCAGGGTCATTGCTTGAGTGCAAATGAATGCACGCATTCTGTATATGTAAGGCGTTGCTCGATTCCTCGTCTCTAGAGAGAAAGAACTCAAATAAGGGACTTTGCTGAAAGCGCGAGGCACCTAATTGAATACGATATCAAGCAATTAAAATGTTCCACAAAGTAAGGACAGCAGATGATACTTTTATATGCCACGTGGCGTAACCCAAAGTGCAGCAGCCATCATGCTGTATTCAAAGCTTCGAGACAAACCTTGCGCTGAAAACGCAACACGTGCAAATGTATGAGCCATCTGCTGACTCCCTACAAAGATTAGACGCGCCTTACACCGGGCGACTACTCCCGCCTGGCCAAAGTACGCGCTTCCAATCGAAGCCGCGTAGCCCCATGCCCTCCCCCACCTCTCCGTATCGATTTATGCACGTTTTGAGCGAGGAACAGAACACTGCTTCATCTCTGTTTCAGCCGAACTCGTTTTAAGCAGACGCGCTACTAAACTGCGCGGTGTTCACTGATGTTATCTATTTAGACTTTATGAAAACATGACGCCAAATCCGACGCTTACAAAGACGTCAGAAATGCACCTCTTAGTGTGCATATATTTGGCGTCACAATAAAATTGGGGCAACGCGTGTTCATGCGACGGCCTGAAGAGCCCGTGATCATGGAAATGCGGGCAGTTCCTGCAGAATGTAAACGGGCCTTCTAGACAATATATCTACCCGGAGGCCTTCTAGAACGTCCCGCGCCCACGTGCGCTTGCTCAGAGAGCAAAGCACGTCGTGGCTACGCGTACACACGTAATCCTTCGTGTATATCGTAAGACTGAGCTCGTCAAACATCGGCCACACAAAATAGTCTCACAGCAATAAGATCTAGTTTCGTTTGTGTCTTCGCTTCCTGTTTCGCGAGTCTGTCGTTTAGTGTTAGTCCTTATGCGGCCTTCTCGGAAAGCTAGTTGTCCGAGCAATCACGAAACCTTCGAGTAAACGCGTTTTTGATGGCTTCGCTTGCGCCGTGAACCCCGTTCGTAAAGCTCCCGCTCCCCCTTTGTCTCTCCCCCCCCCCCCCCTCTCCCTTTAGACCGGGATCGAGCACGGCCGATTACGCCTCTTTTATTTTGCTGGACGAGGACCCACGATTTTCCACCCACAGCGTATCGCGAGATTCCGGTCTCAAAAGGGTGGGAAGGAGGAGGACTAGTGGATAGGGTGGACCATTCCGGAAGAGCAAAATATACAAGAAAACGATGCAAAAAAAAAAGGCCGAAGTGAGTCTTTTCCCTAAAATAACGAAAACAAACAGCTGAATTTCCTTTCTTTTTTTACTCCTCCAGCAGCTAGCTAAAATGACGATATCAGTGAAAAGAAGACGGGCTGCCGAAAATGGCAGAAGAATAAAGAACCAGAAACAAATCGCACTCCTTGAACTGAGTGGCAGTTTCGCAATGATCGAGAGAAACTCAAGCATTCTAGTCGTTCGGTACAGACACTCGAAGCAACAGCCTGGTTGTCAATAGAATATGAGCAGAAAAAAGCTTTGAAGAATTTCCGTCTGCAACAAGAGTCGCACAAAATGTTGAGCAAATACAGATCTCGGTCGACAGAGAGCGCGCGATCACTGCTCTGTTGGAAGTATTATTTTCTAACATATTGTCGTTGCGACAGTGGCGAACTACCCCCCACCCCCACCCTCTTTTTTTTGCCATTCAGAGGATCTGCAGCTGCCAGAAGCTCAGTTTGGAGGAATCAAACGCAGAGCCCTAACTTTTTATCCGGCGCACGTCAAGTCTTATTTAAACCAGAAGAAGCGATGCTGCAAAAAGAAGAATGCGGAGGCGCGGATTTCTTTAGATTACGTCTTCGACGGGAACACAAAAGAGATCATGGCAAGCCTCAGCAAAAGAACATCAGGGTGTGAAGTTTAGGCGAAAAGAAAGAACCATGAAAGAAAAAACGTCGCATAGCAACAGGGATCTGGTTAGAAGGCACAATATGAAACAGTTTCCACACACATCTCGACTCTGGTGGCGGCAAATCTATTGATCTACCTTCAGAATTAGAGTGCGTATGCTTCTTAACAGGTTTGAAACATTCGTAAGGTTTATCTCGATTTATTAGAGCTTATTAATAATAATTATTTCGTGTGTACAGGGACGAAAGTGAAATAGAAAGCAACAAAAGCAACTCTGTATTTCTATGCTACAACGTGATGCGTGATAGCCTAACTTTATAGCGATAGCATTTATATGAATACTTTCAGAAGTTTCTTGCCCTCCAAAATGTCTTGGACGACAGTCGTATGAATGCTTTGGCTCGAGTTCGGCTTGAATCTCGATATCGATTCGCATCGGCCGAGATTTTCCAGTCGTCAACAACGCAGCCTGCTCACAAACAATATTTTTGGGGGGACAAGAGCTCTTTAACTTACTTATGAACCAGCGCATGAAGACAAGCTCAAAAGAAACGAAAGGGACACCGTTCTTTTTGTGCTTGTCTCCTTGCGCTGCTTGATAAGCAAACATAAACTATCACCAACTCACTCAACTTTCAACGTTACTGAGCTCCATAACGCTCTCCCATTAAAATTTCAAGGCTATGTTCAAGCCGTTCTTGAATTGATATGGACTGTAGGCCCATACCCGCGTAATATGGTCCGTGCTACGTCCGTACGTATTGGCGTCAGGAATATCACCAACGTGCAAAATATCCATCATTTCACGAAATTCCTTTACGCTATGTAGCTACTTCCTTCCGATGTTCGAGTCGCTCACCTGAACCTGCGATCGAGAATTACCTACAGGAAAACAATCGCGTTGAGCTCAAGTGTTGGATGAAGGCGCAGTTCATGCAGTTACGCTTGGCACCAAATCAGCGCAAATAGCGACCTCAAGTACGTGTTTTTCTTCCTAAAGCAGCAGAGCGCTGTTCGGTTTTTCTACGTTGCACTAAAGCGACATTATTCAGTCTCACCGCCGATCTTGAAGTAGTGGGTATCAGCATTTCACCACCTGACCGATGTGAACCACGCGGGAAACATATCCGCTCGCTTATTTATCAGCTTCGCCTTGGGAAAAGGCTGCTGCTCATGTAACTGTATACACGTAAACAGTGCCGCAGAACTTGTTTGCGGAGTTCGATGAGCACCAATTGGCGTACGACCACTGTACCTGAGAGTCATTGTGCTGGTGCCGCCCCGACAAGGCTCACTTTACGGCCGCCCCAAAGAAAGAAAAAGAAAAAAAAAAGAAAGAAAGAGATAGAGAGAGAGAGAGAAAGAGAAAGATAGAAAGAAACAAAGAAAGAAACAAAGAAAGAAAGTCGCGAGGTGACGTCGGTGAAAACGGTGCATATTAAGACGATGGAACAAAATTTTGTCGCCTAAAAAAGAGGGTAGGCCAGTCTCCGAAACACCGTGCAAGGTACGGCCGTGTCTCGCTGGTGCCGAAAGGGTAACTGTAAAGTCAGTACTCATCGGATGCTGTGTTATCAAAGGCTTCGCACCATACGCGTTTGCAGAAATTTGACATTATCTAACATTATCTAGAGATGCTTCAAAATCTCGTACGACAATGCACCTTTAACGTTGCACTTTATTATTTAGCGGAATAGTGAAGCCCGAATCGCAATCTGTGACAACGATGCGCCGTAAAACTAAAGCCTATTTGGAAAACGTTATTGGTTATCGCAATGGCTTGCCATGTGCTTTCTTGTGAATGGTGTATATGATCTTTCTTTGAAGGAATACAATTGCGAATCATGATGACCATGAAATAATGGCGTGCTACGTAAATTCTTGAGAAGAGTAGCTGAGAAAAAGAAAAATATATACATTGTGTTGACTAATGATTCTACAGAGGAATCCATCCATTTCATCCGTCTGTCCTGCCTCTATTCATTTTATTGTACCCCATCCATCTCATATATTCCTTCGCAGTGCAGAGGCAGTGCAGTGGGCACAGATGTGTTCCCTTGCAGAGATTTTAGATGTCAAGGTTACCCTTGTTCATCAGAGCGTGGTACGGTATCGAGAGCGACCCAGACAGCTAACAAAACCGAAAATGGTATACAAGCTAAGGAACTGCGGCGTAAGCACCGCATATGTTGTACTGCCGCGGCTTGAGCGCGATCATTGCATGCCAGAATTGAAGGATGATCGTTGGCACGCGCTCAAAGTGATTTGACCTGAAGATGTGCTGCTTAGGCATGTACTAACTATTTTCCAGCGCAGCTATATAGTTACTGTTAGGTTATATACACATTATTTGGGCGATCTTCTTCTAATCTGTACCTTATACCTGCTTTTGCGCCTTGTGCTGTCCTGAACCAAGACCAACTCGCCGAAATGCTCTTATAGAACGATATGCTTGGAGGTCACTCACATCACCGAAATAATTAACAAAGCAATCATTTATATCTTTCTATCCTTCTCTTACCTCTTCGCACTGCCGTTTACAAGCAAGCAGTCTCGTTTTCCAGGACCGACTTAGCCCCGTCACACCTAAAGAACTTCGGGAGCAATGAGAACACAAGAAACCCGGTTTCCACTTGAACAAGTGTGTATTCCACCAATTCAGGACGGGTAGCCAATGTGCGGATCGCTCAATTCAAGATACATGCGCGTAGAGGCAAGAAACTCTTTCCCCGTAACTCTTCCTCGCAGAATAAAGTGAAGCTGTGATAAAATAAAACCCACATTGGAAATGAAAATTAAATGGCTCAGCCAACGTCCGAAAAGCGATTGAGCGGTTGCAGTTACTACGGTCGAAACAGCAATAACACAGTAACGGAAGCCGGCCTACATCGACGTTGTTGCCTGTAAACGCTCCATATTTTCAAGCGATAAATGGTTGAAGAAAAACTATAAGATCCCGGAAGCCGTTTTTTTTTTTCAAGGTATCGAGAATGACAGCCGAAGCGCGTATGAATGACAGTCTTAATAGATATCGGGCCATTATTCAGGAAGCGGAACGGAAACAATAATTTGCGCTGCCCAAGATGCCTTTGAAGTTTCATTAGGAGCTTTGAAAATATCAAACTTGTATTCCTGAAACATATTCTAAAAAAAATGGTCCCGTAACGGCATGTTTCACTGCAAATGTCGTCGAAAGACGATATTTTTGGGCGTGAAGAGAGTGAACAAAACATTCATTTGATGTTCTGCGCGAGAAAATCGGTAAATTGTATTCTGAAAACGCTGCGTTAAAAAGTCTCGATGCGTGCAGCGAAGGTGAAGGAGCGCATCGAGGCACGTTAGACACGAGCGCTATCTGGCAGTCATCTTCGAAAACAAAGAAACGCGTGCGCGCCCACGGACAAAGATGCGCGCCTGTCTCGGAGGCGATAAGGTGTAGAACGCAAAGCGACGGGCAGGTGCCACCACCATGTCGTCTCAGCAAAGCGTTGGAAACACTTGCCTTCTTGACCTTCGCGTTGCATTGTCAGCGCTAACGCTATGGTCCTTAGAATTTCTCATGTGTGCCTTCTCTCGTATGAAGACACACATACAAAATATTGACGTGTTGTTATGGTGCCTCAGATATGCGAAATGATTGCTTTTTAATTGACAATCGCACGAGTATGAACGCTGAAACTTGGGCTATATTGATGAGCGCTACGGATGGTGTTGGCCGTTAGAAGTATCGCTTGGTGCTGTTTGGGGTATCTGTACGGTGGATAAACAGACAACTGTACAGAGAGACCAAAATTTTTGCGTCGAAGTACGCTAAGAAAGACTATCTTCTTAAAAAAAATTGCCAGATCCCACGTACAGTGGGATTCGATGATATGCAAAGCACGAAAGAAAAGTGTTGATATGTCACTTCAAAATCAGCACAGCGTTACGAGGTGGAGGTAAATGATGCGGTACATGACTTCCGTGTCATGATTATTATGTTTATATGTGTCGTTCATCTTCATCATTTATTCACGACACGTGATACCAAATTTAGTATATGTGGAGCTAGCGAAATGGCCGCGAGCACGCTATGAGCGTGGTATGTTGTCATGTTTTTACATGACACGTGTGTCAGGATTATCATGTTTGCACCAGTAATATATATTTCGTAATTCATTAATATCACGTAACACCAAAATTGGTATATGTGGAGCTAGCAAAACGGCCGCGAGCGCATCATCAAGGGCCCAACATACTCCAGTGTAGCGTTAACGCGCGCACACGCTGGGCACAGCAACGCTGTTCCCAGCGTGCTGTGCACAGTCATGTTATGCCATACCAACTTTGGTATCGATACCACTATCTAAACGGCCAGGAGAGCTTAAAAGTCGTAGGCGGCTAGATAGACAGATACGCTCAAAGTCGCCGAAGTTCGCCAAGAAATGCTTCGCATTAAAAAAAAAAACAGCTCTACATCAAAAAGGTGTTCTGTACGAAAATCTCAGTTCGTTATCAACGAAGTCACTGTTATGACAAGCAAACAAGCATGTCACCGTGGCAATGTGCTCAATATACATAGAGGCTGTGCTTCTATAGCCTGCACAAACATTGCGCTGTCTCTCACAGTAGTACGAAGACTTCATGCTGCATTAAAAAGAAAACAAAAAAACATAAACAGCTGAAACTGAGTACATACACCTGTTTGACGTAGCTACACGATAAACTTTCCCTTTCTGCATTGGACAAAGTAATGGAAATATTTAACGCAGAATTTATTTCATTTCCCATTGTAATTTTACACGAGTTACTCATTCAACGTAGGTATTGTTACCTATTTCTGTCGCGACGGAACTAAAAGCGCTTTCTGCGCGCTGTCTGTATGGTCACCCTTTCCAGTTTTGCTTGCTATTGCATGTGTGCAAAGCGGTCGCTTTCACTCCGCTCAGAGTTGCGGTAATAAATGCTTCCTTGAAGCAAATTGCGAGAGTGCTGGAAACAAAATGGCAAACTAAGGCAACAAGCTAAATACGCAACACAACATTCAGAGACAGCAACATTCCCTGTTACCGGACTTGCATGAAGCTATACGGTTTTCTACGAGAAATTAAAAGCGCGAATGGAAGTGATTTCCTCTATAGTTTCCAGAGCAATCGGGCATTCCGTATTGCAATGACTGCTGTCTTCACTGTGGCTATTTGTTAAAGCTCAGGCTGAACAAAAAATATTGACCGCTCACAACTAATGTCGCCACAGCATAAATTATTGAAAGTTTGAAAATTTCGCGCATTATTTTTGAAAAAGAAATCAACTAATACAATAGAGTGGTCACTGTTTACAGAGAATAGTTAATCTATTTATTTCGACGGGCAGTGCATGACGATGCTGAGTGTTGGCCACTAAAAAAGTGTTCCGAATGATGTCGTTATAGCTGCTCTTCTGTAGAGTTGCGTTTATCTTGAATTTCATGCGATACCGCTATTTGGAGGGAACCGGACACTGTCGTACACTCGCTGATCTACAATATTAAACGCACGTTTATCCGTTCATGCTGACTAAAGCCCACGCCCTTTCTTAATGCACGCTGTCAGTTACTCCAACTACATAATATACTAGTAAAACAAAACACCGCAGAACTGATCCACTGAAATCCACACTTGAGAGCTCGGCGTCGCGTAGCCTTCAAAGAGCGGCCTACTTATGACTGAACAAGAGCACTGCTTGTTTCTTGGGGACACCCGCCTTAACGAGTCGTATATGAGATGTCTAGCGTATACGCGAAGCCGACACACCAGCGAAAAAGGCAGGAGGACGTTTGCAACTGAGTTACAAATTCGAGCTACTCCTGTCTAGATTATAGATAACGCAGCGTTTCTCATTAGCGTCGGGCGCCCGCATCCTGTACCGTAGGTTTTGCACGCGTGTGAAGCTCTTCACTCTAATCATTATAGTAGGGCACGTCACGGCTCTTAATGCACCAAATTAAAAAAAGATTCATGTTCTTGACGCATGTAAGATAATGACGTGCGATAAGAGTCAGTTTAGAGTGGCATGTCATATTATGTGACGAATTTCGTGGCACATTCTTTTCTTCTTTGCAGGCTAACTTAAAGGCATGCACTGCAGCCGACGACTGGGTGGAGCCCTGTACACTCCATAAGTGACACTGCTTCAACGCTATCGGTGTGCATGAAACGTGGTAATAAGAAAGGTAACGGTATGAGACACAACGCCTGTGTATCTGATGTGTGCTGTCCACTGAGCGAGAAGCGCGCGCACACCGTTTGAAATGAGTAATGTCCCCTGATAATTATTAGTAACCCTCCCCAGGCTTATCGCAAGACAGAACTTTTTTAAAGCGATTTCTGATAACCAGCTTCAAGTGCTTGTGTACTGACGTCAAAGCTATTCCAACCGTTTCCCCACTTAACGCTGTAGCTACAGTTAAAATACATCGCGGGGCCTAACGCGACAAACTATTCCTGCCTGACGAGCGTGTGACGTTTGACGCCACCTTCCTGTTCAAGGTCACATTCATGTGTACAGCTGTTACTGTAGGCGAACAGTTACGTTAGCTATAGTGTTGACGTAAATAAAGCAAATATGTGCTTGCATGGTTTAGTAGAGTTCCGTGATATCCCCAGAGGTACTAGAAAGACGATAGAATTCTGCAATTTTTCTTTCCCTCTCCCTTTCTTACTCTTTTTTTTTTGCTTTTTTTCCAACTAATGAATTCCGGGTCTCAATCAAGACACAAGGACGAGTGTTAGAGCTTTCGGATCTTAGATTTTTCTTCTTTAGGCCCCATGTGGATTACAAGCTTTTTTTTTTTCCCATTAGACTACAGCATTTTTAAGCGTATATTAGCATAGCGACCGCACCCGAGCCTGGGCTGTAAAAATAGCGTTCTATTGCAACAACTTTCCAACTTTGGTTGCAGTAAATGTCATATGCAGCTAAGACCTGGGCGGCATTCAGTAACGAAATCCTGCGGCTTTGCTTAGACAGATTACACGGTATGGATGATTCAGTTTTCACGGCAATCTAGTGGCTAAGGTACTCGGCTGCTGACCCGCAGGTCACGGGTTCAAATCCCGGCTGCGGCGGCTGCATTTCCGATGGAGGCGGAAATGTTGTAGGCCCGTGTGCTCAGATTTAGGTGCACGTTAAAGAACCCCAGGTGGTCGAAATTTCCGGAGCCCTCCACTACGGCGTCTCTCATAATCATATAGTGGTTTTGGGACGTTAAACCCCACATATCAATCAATGGATCATTAGTTTTCACGGCAAAAAAAAACAAAAAAAAACGAAAAATGCCGCAGCGGTAAGTAAACTATAACTCAGGCAATATTGCAAGGACAATTTAATTTTTTTTCAGCATTACCTTTAGATAAATGTCGCTAGGCTCCACAAGAGTGAGGCCCAAAGCAAGCAAATGTTATCGCAATTTTGGATACATCAGCCACTCCGAATTTGCCGTCATATCACTTCTTCGACATTGTCTATAGAAAAAGAGCCAGCGGTATCGCGGCTGGACTAAAACATTGTCACTTAGTCGCGCAATGGAATAAACTGGGCGACTCCAAAAATCTCGCTTGCAGCGCGTATGAGAGCAAAAGGAACTCGCAAAGCAAACACGAGATTACTAAACCGCTGCGGCTGTTTGTTCGAAGCCGACAAAAAAGCAGCGAAGTGGCTCTCATGCATTTTTCATGCGGCATGCACCCGTACACGTTTCAAAGGAAGTTGCCGAAAAGAAGAGAACCAAGTTGGGCGCCAAACAAGTGCGCGCAATTCATTCGAACAACGGTAACGCGAGTAAGTACATTTCTCACCGCTGTTTCAGGCGACTCACAGAAACGTTCACGCAGGGACAGGCAGAGGCGACAGTACAAATCGCACGAACTCATTTTTTAAAGGTAATACAAAGGAGTTCTGACAAGCATACAATTGTTAGAGTAGAGTGGTGTTGCCTTCACCCTTTATGGTAAGTACATAGAATAAAAAAGAATGTGAATCTAGTCTAGCCTAGACGTATATCTATATTATTCCGACAAAAGAGATGCTTTGCGATAGCTGCAAGGCGTGAACGAGTGGATGACTTTGTATAGAAAGAAAAAAAATATTGTCAATACCAAAAAAAAAAAAGAACGCATTACCATTGGTGCACGTTTTGCACTGGACAAATGGAAGATTGTTGAGCAAAAAATGAAAAAAAAAAGCTTCAATGCTCGGCCGAGCAATGATAGAATGACGCCTGAATCAGAGGATATTGGCTCCCAAATATATTGCCACAATTATGAAGACGATAGTCCAACTTGGGGACCTTTAACGGAAAAATTTTGGTCTGTCTGCCTGCCTGCCTGTCTGTCTGTCTGTCTGTCTGTCTGTCTGTCTGTCTGTCTGTGCATTCGTCTGTCTGTCTGTACATTTGTCTGTTTGTCCACTCTTAGCGGCATCGGGTATTTGAAACGGCCGACACCATCCGCAGCGCCCACCTATGTTGCTCAAGGTTGAGCGTTCATGCTTGTGCAATTGTCTAACAGCAATTATAGCGCATGTCTGGGGCACCATAACAACACGTATATATTCTGCATGTGCGTCTGTTACTAGAAAAGGCATACATCAGTAATTTTAAGGACCGTAGCGCTTATCACGCTGCGCTGACCATGCAACGCTTGTACGGAAAGGCAAGTGCTTCCAACACTTTGCTAAAACGAAACGGTGGGGGCACCTACCCGTCGCCTTGCGTTCTACACCTTATCACCTCTGAGATGGGCGCGCACACTCATCTCAGAGCCGCGCTACGTTTCCCAACAAAACTGCCAGATGGCGGTCATGTCTCACGTGTGATGTGACTTGATGCGTTCGTTCGCCTCCGCTGCACGCTCGAGGCACTCTAACGCAGCGCCTCCAGAATACGATTCACCAATTTTCTTGCGCAGCACATCAAATAAATGTCTTGTTCACTCTCTCCACACGTCTTTCCACGACATTTGCAAATTACACGCAGATGAAGGGCCAATTTTTTTCCAGTCCATCAAGTATCTGCTGAGTTACAGAGATTTGTCGCACGCATTTACGTACTTTCTCTCTCTTTCCATCCCAATACACGTGACACACAAGTGGGAGCAAGGAGGTGGCGTGTGGGCAGAAGCTGCTCCCGTACGCCGCTGAGCGCCTTGAGCGCTTTTTCTTTTTGACACTTTTTCTTTACCTCGCACCTCTACCTCCCAGCGTGATCACGAGCGCACTGATGTATTTATTTATATATTGTGCAGTTCCAGCACAATAGAACACGCCGCGAGTATGCGATGTCACCCCGCTGTTGCCGCCGCGACTACGCAGGTTGCGACGCCGTTATCAGCCTTAGGCCACAGCTGTGACGCGGTCGGGCGAGTCTGTGGCATCATTTGCGGAGATGAGCAAGATATCTCGCGCGCATCGGTGTGCACGCAGCGCGATGTCATCGCAGTATCAACGTATCATGTGGAAGCTGTGGTGGGTATTTATAAAATCTACAGGGAAACTGATTGATTGATTGATTGATTGATTTGTGCGGTTTAACGTCCCTAAACCACCGTATCATTATGAGAGACGCCTTAGTGGAGGGCTCCGGAAATTTTGACAACCTGGGGTTCTTTAACGTGCGCCCAAATCTAAGTACAGGGGCCTACAGCATTTCCGCCTCCATAGGAAATGCAGCCGCCACAGCCGGGATTCGATCCCGCGACCTGCGGGTCAGCAGCCGTGTACCTTAGCCACTAGACCACCGTGGCGGGGCTACAGGGAAACTGTGTTGCGCAATTTTACGTGTCGCACCCCCGATATGATTGTGAGACATGCCGCACTTGGGTACTCCAGGCTAATTTAGGCCTCCTGTGGCTCTTTGAAGCGCGCCAGATTAGAAAAACAAGGGTGGTTTTGCATGTGAGCCGAAGAAAACCCATAAAATGAGATTCGCGCTTATTATCTGCATGTCTGATTCTACTGTAATTTGGAAGAATACAGAAACCATTAAGCAAGCCGTCATATTTTAAATAAAGGCCTTAATTTAAATAGAAAACGCCGGAAAAGTGTTGGCTTTGAGGAAGACAAGCGTTTATGTCGAAGCATCCTTTACGGCCTGAAGCAAAGCCTGCAGGTCGATAGCAAACCACTTCGATGCAGAACCTTCTAGCTGACACTGCATAATGCAGATAGTTTCCCATTCCGAGGCACTTAAACTTAACCTAAGCAGCTACTGCCGAGTTAATAATTATTATTATCACTGTGAAATCATGACGATATGCCACAAGCGCACACACACACACACACACACACACACACACACACACACACACACACACACACACACACACACACACACACACACACACGCACGCACACACACAAACAAACATAATCCAGCCAGCTGTTTTTGCTGACCACATCCATCCACTTCGAAAGGAAGAACACCTCAAACGTAAACGGATGAAGGCCAACCAAACAAAACACACTGCATCGATAATACGAGCACTGCTGACACATTTCAGGTGCATAGCTATGGTTCTGGAAACTACTGCCCTTTCATATGAAACTTTGTATCGCGATGGTATCAAAAACAATGAAGTAAGACCCTCTCTTCAAGCCTTCTATGGAATACAGACGCTCGATCTTTCGTAACACATAAAAGCTAATGGACTCAACGCGATAAACGTCCGGATTCTTCCTAGCAGCAAGGACTGGTAAAAGCTGAGAGTTGTGAGCATTGCAAAAAAAAAAAAAAGCGAATGCTTCTCCTCGTACCAAGAAAACGGCGCTGAAGCTCTTTGTTTATATACACTGCAAAGGCCACCACGCCAGTACATTTGTTCACTCTTTCATTCTAATATATAGTCACACGCGTAGTACCGTGACCGTGAATCGGCATGAACGGCTGGCTCCCAGCGGCTCAGCGACCTTGGCGGCACATGTCCACAATCACTTTTCGCGTTCTCTGTCTGAAACAGCTGCATGCGAAATAACTTACACTGCCAGTTTTTTTGTGCAGCGCATCGCAAGTCTTTTGTTCTGTCCTTTATAGTAATGTTTTCATTGTGACCTTGTAGCAGGGCGAATGTGCTTCAAGCAATTGTCATTTTTTTCATTTTTTTATTTGTTCTCATTTCATTTTTCCCCATACGGCAAACCTGCGGTACGATTGTTTCCAGCGCGTTTTAACAAAGTGTCACAAGCTGTTATCCACAGCGCGATCTTTTTCGGATAGAAATAAAGCGCGCAACATATGCCCAACACAAAATGAGTCACTGGCCAAACGCGGTTACAGCGCGTGGGTCTTTCTTTCGCGAGATGGACGCGAGGGAAGCGGCATCGCGAAAATACTTCAGCGCACATTCTCGGAAGAATAATGTCGCGCAACCGGAAAACAATGCTGGTATATTCCGTTCAACATGCAGGAGCTTCGTTCTTCTGTACTCATCATATGATTCCTGCAGCTCGCTCACAAAAGACTAAACCTTTCACTGTGTATCGCAACGTGGAAGGAACATCTTCAGCGAAAATTGAAGAGAGTGCTGCGTTTTTCATGCTTGTTGAAAAGGCGTCGAGCGCGGAGCACCATATGGAGGCCGCCTCTGTTGGCCACCCACAGTCACACGTCGCCTAGCGGAGCGGTCCACACGGGCATAAAACATGGGTAACAATGCTCAGAACAAGTGCAAACATACACAAACACACACGCACTATATATATATATATATATATATATATATATATATATATATATATATATATATATATATATATATATATATATATATATATCGGATCATGCCCACGGCAAGTTATCTTTTCACCCACTTTTCTTCATATTTACATTACAATTTGGTCTAATGTCTTCCCCTATACTTTCCTTGGCATTATTGTGTGTTATATCTCATTATTATTGTGTAAAAACACGGAAAACGAGTCCTTAGGTATACACCTCTTCCCATATATATATATTGTGTGTGCTTCCTTCGGTATATATCTGTTGCTGTAGCTTTTCCGTTCATTTTATTTTGTATTTGCTTGTGCGGCGCCACTTCAAATCTTCTCTATTGTTCGCTCTAAATGTTTTCTTTTTTCTAGCAAAGCCTGCGGCGTTGGTCGCATCGACAAATTAAGTTGACTGCCCCTTCGATGCGTCGTTGTTAATTTCAATCTTCCATCAATCCCTCGAGAAATAAACGAAGTAACAAGAGATGATGAAATTTAATAACGAAGCCCCGCCAATATCCAAGCCGGAATCGACCGAACTTTAAGTATGGAAAGTTCGGCGTAGTCTTTATAAAGGCACGAGGTTAATAACGTTATGCTAATCAAAAGTACGAGAATTTTTCTTTGACGCCCGTGCGAGTGTCTTTCAGAAATTGCATACACGGACATCACCCTCCCCGGGTAATCGTATTTGCTCTAGGCCGACGCTAAGAATACCGTCTCCGACATTTAAACTCCCCCCGCAGCGACAAAGACGGTAGCAACGGCATACCCAGAATCGCTGACGTCTTCACAGGCGCACTTGCGACGCGCTGGCTGAAGAAAGAGAGCTACCGCTAAATTTATTCTCGGCATGATCGATGCGCCCTTTATGTACACAGTGCGACTTGTTAATTTTATAGTAACAGGCTATAGAAGATACCTAAATCTGCTGCTCGCTTTCTTCCTGCGTTTTTTTTTTTCTTATGCACCTCCTCCCGTGGACTTATAATGAGTCATGTGGCATATTTTGCGCCTACTTTTTTAACACCTATTCAAAGGTAAATCCTAACGCAACGCTCTTCGTTACTTAACTGCAAATGATAGAACGAAGAGGATGGAAGCGCTGTACTTTTTTGTAGCGAGCGCGAGTGCACCTAGCATGTCCTGCGAGAATGGTTTCTTTCTCGAAAGTCGGGAAAAACATGTGGCTTCTGATCTTTGTTGTGGCGTGCCAGTCTGACAGTTCAGATAGGTATGCGCCTTCAGTTGGAGCTCGTTGACTAGGGTATATAATAGTTAGCACAGCGTATGACCGAATTACTTTAGGCAGAAGCGTTTTGAATTGAATTTGTACTTTAATATGAATCATTTTGGCGAGAGATTGTAAAGATCAACTTCGCGAAGCCAGATTCAAATAGTGTGCTCGTGAATAAACTAAGAGAAGTTCAATTTACCCGGAATGATCAATCCAGAAGAAGCTTTACGTTAATAATTGCCTCAACGTCGAACAACGTGAATGGTGATAGCGAAGCTGCAACCGCCGCGATTTATCTCATATACGAAGAAGTACTGTGGCCCGTCCGCGGTGGCAAACATCCACGCGTTGGGCGACTACTACTCACTCCGCATGCGGCGGCTCCCTGTAGATGTGTCGCACAGCATGTTCTAGCATCATAGCCTTCATTTTTGAGTGGTATATTTGAATGCCGAAAGTGTTGGCATAAAGAATCATACATTTGAAATTTACGAAGACGATGTTGGTAGACGGAACAAGGCATATTTTATACCCGAAACATACATCTTGTAAACTTGATTCATGCTTATGAAACCCCACAGAAAAGACACATTCAGGAACACGCAAAACAAGACTCGACTTCATCTCTGCGTGAGTGTTTTTTTTTTGTCCATTCCTCAGTAGCTATCATGACTCAACAACTATCCCATGAGTACACACTGATTTCTCTTACATATTGTACCGTTCCAAAAAAAAAAAAAAGACGACGTTTACAAGGCTGAAAAGCAGAAATGCCACAATGCGCAGTATATAGCTTTTACTGCGACACGCGCACAATATATTGAAATTCTTGTATGTGCTGTACTTATTGTATACATATGTATTCATTATTTTCCTGGCTCGAACAGTGAAACTTTTTGTGTTTATTGTTTTGCATTTAATATGTTTATATTTTACTTTAATCGCACAACATATGAAGTATAAATATGTGGTGGTTTTTTTCTCTTTTGTCTGGTACATGCGTTATTATAAAATAATTTTCTATGTCGCTCCTTGTGTTCACTATGAGTGTATGAAACACTCACCCGAAACAATCTTTATGCCACTTATTGTTTCAATTATGTCCTCTTGTAACTGCCCACCTACTTGGACCTAAGGGTCTGCAGTATGTACTAAATAAACAAATAAATAAGTGAATAAATAAAAATTGAGCACTGAGCGAAAGGAAAAACCTGATATTTATAAGAGACACCATTCAGTACATAGCGTAGCAACACATGAATAATGTAGTAACTGTGAGAGCCATGATAGTTAAGATGATGCACGAATACATAAAGCAACGCTTGCCGATGTGTTATCGTTATCGACAATTTATTTAACGGTAATGAGAAAAAAAAAGCCACAGGAAGGAAAGGATGAAGCACACAAAAAAGAATCCATGCAGAAGAGATACATACATTCGAATGTGAAGGGAAGCAAAAGTGTTCGCGAAGCACTTAGTTTAAAATGGAGCAAGCGGGATCGCGCTCCGCACAGTTGCTTTTGTTTCAACGGCATTGAAACAGTAATGAGAAGCACTATTTATGTTTTTCCACAGAGTGATCGCGACTGCCATATCACGTGCTGTCATTGCATTACAACGTTCTTTTTTAATTTACCGTGAAATAAATCGCACGCAGATGCACACTGCAGACAACATTCACTGCGGACAACATAATTCATGTTCAAATAGGACGGAGCAAACATTCTTCCATATCTTTGAACTACTGTTACAAACGCTACTAGTAACGCCTAAATATACTTACATTACGACGCTACCACCCGCATAAACACTTAACAACTGTTGGGTTTGCTATTATTTGTATCTCTGTACCTTTTTGTGTACCTCATAACTTGCTTGACGCAAAAGACACAAATGCTTCTCGAGCTTCTAACTTTTCAGCAAGCAAAATTTAAATGAAGGAGCAGGAGGACTATGAAGGAAAGGCTTCAACCAAGCGCGCGTCCGGTTCGCCGTACGCTGGGGGATGGCGATTCGGGAGATCCCTCGTACCTCCCGTGTCGGTGTTGTTCGAAGCACGCAGAGGGAACATGCCTGTGTTCTAAATTCCTTATTGAGCTAAACGGGACGAAATGACGATAGAGGTATGTACAAATGTTGTATGTACAAACGTGGCACAAATATGTTCAACACACGCACATGTTTCATATAAACAGTTCTTCACAGTAGCGTAACGATGCCAATAGCGACATCGGTATTAGCTAACACCACGAGTGGTAAGCTGTTACGTACCACTTGTGCTCGCGAGGATGGTAGCCTTGCACACTGCTTCACGACTCAACTTCAGTGGATTGCGCTTAACTACAACTGACGTTAACCCGACGAGACGGCTGTATCATATATATATATATATATATATATATATATATATATATATATATATATATATATATATATATATATATATATATATATATATAGTGTGTGTGTAATGTTTTTTTTTTCAAATTTGTATAGCCGGCAGTGCAACCAGACAACCAGAATTGACGTTTCATGAGGATGTTTTCTTCAAGAGCAGTTCCGATACCTGGCATGGCTCTGAATCTTGAATAGTTCTTAATCGGAAGGTTGAATCACATACTTGCGCACAGGTGGGCATGGCGGGGGGGGGGGGGGGGCGCTTCGATGAACCTGCTCCCTTCCCCCACCCCAAAAAAAAGAAAAAGATGGGGGGGGGGGGGGGATTCCTGCATACGGCTGTGGATGTACTTGCTTGTGTTCACCATGCGAAATGGATCTGGTGCATTGCCTAAAGTAGGCATACGCGGCGAACGCGGCCACGGAAAGCGTCTTGACGGATGCACCGCGCGCACTGTGACGCCATCTCTCGCGGAATACGCAAACTCGCGTCGCGAAACCAGTCGACTTGCTCACCGCTTTCGTTCCAAAGAGCGTGCGCTGTCCGTTGGCACTAAACACAGCAAGTTCGCAGTCTGCCATTGGAAGTTCCCCGCTTGGTAACAGGTAAATAACAGTTCAGCGTAGTGCACACATACACTAAGACGAAAGGTCAAGCAAAACTTGGACGACGCTTGAGACTTGAGACCGCGCTTCGAGAGTAGCGTAAGCGTGCCCCGTTCATATCGCCTTCGAACGTGTCGTAACGAAAGGAGCGCTTGCGCACGCAAAATCAGTCATTTCAAACTATCCTAGAGTGAACTTCGAAAGAGTTGACTGTAGGGCGAGTTGCTGCTTTGACATCGCAGCTTTTTTCCCGCATTCCACACCACACATTGTATTGTGTAACACTGTGGTGAAAAATAAACTCCAAACATAGAAAGCATCGTTAGAGCGCAACTGAACATCATCCTGCACTGCCTACTGCGAATAGCTTGGGACGTGCCCACCATGTCATAGTAAGCCATTTGCAAGCTCGCGAAAGACTATGTGTCTGAAAGATACCGCACCTATTAGGACACCCGCACACATTGGGATCGATGGCAAGCCTCGAACCACCCACTGGTTCCGCGATTTACATGGTTTGGTGCCTTGTGCGAACCAGCGATTCTGCGACGCAATATTACACGCGTTTACAAGACTCCTCCAACAACTCGACAATCTTTAGTTTTTTTTTCTTTTATACGAAGCAGTTGAAAGCACCGACTGCCTTCATTGTAGCGATACTGTGAGTCACGCAGAAGTTATGTGTTCTATTCAAACTCGTACCGAACGTCTTGTTCTCTCTCATTCATTTGCATCTACCTCGAATTTCGCCTCTCGGTCAGCGCCGACTTTTCGCTCCAAACCAACAGCTCCAGCCCCAACACCAACGCTGACTTCGGCATTTCTGCGAAACGAGCTCTTGGAAGCTGTCGCAATAATACATTCCCTAACTTGTCTAATTAGTACCATTGTATCGAATGCAGTCCAGTGAAATATCGTGACTAAAACGAGAACAACTTTAGAAGTTTTTGGGATAATTGCCTAGATGCCTTATGAAAAATGTCCACATGACCTCGTTTGAACACCAGAATGTGTGGCTTGAAGTATCCGGATACATGGCCCTGCAGTTTGGCTTAAGATTGCTTCAAAGCCACCGATAGCGGAAAAAGAAAAGCGTTCATACTAAATGTAAAATACTTCGCTTTGATGGTGAGAAGCTGTATAGTAAAACCAAACTGAACGTTAAACCCAAACGCTAGTGTTTTCGGGGCGATTCAAGTATCCAGTTTGATCAATTCTAAAAAAAGTTCCTGAAAACCCTCAAGGTGGCGGCACCTTTTGCCAATTCCGAACCGCCATCGTGATTCCGTTAAAAGTTAGCGGCGTCACCAAACTTCGTTGAAAAGTATCGCTACTATTGAAGAATGTTGTGCTCCGGCGCAAAAACAAAATATTAGAAATGCGCTGGTTACTTACGTACACCAACCCACCAGTATCACACATGCGCGAAATTCAAGCTCGAGTTATGAAAAAAAAACGTCAATCGCCACGGAGCAAGCTCACACTGCGGAAGGAAACCTGTTTCTTGTAGGGCTGTTGCAATGAAATCTCCGACCACATGGACGCCGCAAGTACAGTCACGATGCATCCATACAGACAATGCCAGATTGTGAGATGGCCCCTATACTTGACAGTAGCATACATATTTAATCTACCAACCCAATCCAAATAGTTGGGCGCGCTTGTGTATTCTTCTGTTAAGCTGGCATGAACGATAACTGGTAAAGTTCCGTACGGTTCGGGCATGGCTTTTCGCAGTCACGCAATACCATTACTACTACTACTACTACTACTACTACTACTACTACTACTACTACTACTACTACTACTACTACAAACTATATTTTGATTGATAATAATAATTCATAGCAAATAAGCTTTTATATGTCAAGTGGCCACTTGACGGAGTCGGAGCTGGAAACCACCAGCGCAAGCATTGGTGGCTCGAATCGCAATGATGAAGCATTATGCGGGCACCTGCATTCGCAACCGGAGGAGAAAGCCATAAACCAGAAAAAATATCAAAGCGATTCGAGCATGCTCAGGCGAACGTGAGTGAGAAGTTGCCTGAAAGCTTCAATAAGAGCTTAAGTTGACGTGAATGTATAACGAGGCGCAATACTGATCTTTCTGCCCCTTCAAAACGAATGTCACATAAACTCGTTATTTCTTTGTGTCAACGAAAAACGCTGACCACGAGGCAACGCGGTCCACACGGCGTGCAACCAGGCAGGCCGCGTAGGAAGGATCGGGCAGCGTCGACCAATATCGCAAACGTATGGTGGCGCTATGCAGTAAACCCTTCCGTGCACAAACTCTCCTTTCCGCACACCGAAAATTGCGTGCATGGTCATCGGATCGTGGCTAAAGAAATATTCCTGTTAAACATCTAACCATATTCACTGCTTTGTAATACGTTAATGCCGGTTAACGTTTAATGTTGCGAATATAACTAGCGTTATATACCGCTCATTTGGGTATTTCTGTAAACGATTGCCTAAGCAACAATGACATGTACCAAGATGTCGGAGCTTCTTCGGTCCAGCTTTTGAAAGCTAGATCCTGAACTAACTCCGAGCCCCCGGCGTTCTATCGATATGTGTGCACTCTAAAAAAAGAGCGAGTAAAAAGGGTGTTTTTTTGTCCAGCAACAATAATCGTCATCTATATTGCGTTCCATCCTTGCGCTATCGCCCGCGCCCGGTACATTCCGATAACGATCGACATGCCCATTATCAGGGTTACATTGCATTCTCGATAGGAAAGTGGCCAGCGCCGAGTTTTCAAGAAAGGAAGCGCACGAAAGCCTGATGACGATTATTGTTGTGGGACAAAAAGACACCCTTTTTACTCGATATTTTTTTTAGAGCGTGAAGCACGCCACATTTTGGATTTCAATTTGCATTATAGGCAAATGCACGTTACTCGTGTACGAAACCCACACTGCTCTCTTCTTAGCAGTTACTCCTGAATTTTTCGCTGTACCATTGATGACATTTATAGAAGGACAGAACGTTGAACTAGTCTGGTAGCAAAGCAAGTTCAGAAAAGACATTGCATAACTATTGAGATCGCCGAAGAAAAATGTGCTGTCCACGCGTGTCGGAGTATGCACGCTTAACGATTCCTAAATATGGATGGCGCCCGTTGAAAACGGTATCTGGGATAGTCTGTTTTACGCAACCATGACTAGAAAAAGCAGACAAACATCGCCCTTGAGATGCGCGGCAGCGCGCTTCGGGAGGAGTAGTGGTTGAAGCATATAGCATAAAATAACGCCATAAACGAAATAACCAAACGTATAAAAGTCCTCAAAGCGGCCATGAAGCAAATAAAGGCAGCAATGCTTGAATGTTCATGTCGAGAATATGAGCAAGCAAGCAAGCCCAAATAAGTTTCTTTCAAACATGATGAGTAGAATTTCGCTTTATGCCGTACGTGCTTCATATCCACACGCTACGAAACTTTTCCCTTTGTATTCATGTCGAAATGTTTCTTTATACTTTAATTCTTACTTGCATTCTCTACAATGAGCAATGTAATTATTTTTATAATCGACATGTTTTCACCGGTTTCGCTCCTGCTGTCAAATATGTAAGTCCGGGGTGAAGGCCTCATCACAAGACATACGGGTCTCCTTTTGCCATACCTCATGAACATGTTTCACACTGTGAATTGTGTATCTATGCCTGGTGTAGCGTGCCAGGCATGTTGCCAGACGCGGACAGATAACTTTTTAGCGGAGGTGGGTCTTCAGCGGAACCCGAAATATACCGCCAGATTTGCTCAAAGAGCGAATGACAAGGAGGTTCAAGAGGCATACAAGGCGCACACCGAAAGCTTACGTAATTAGAAGTAAATGACTGGTTCTTCGAACAAGGTTCGTGTCGCCTAATAAAACTGACTATTCTATTGCAAGCAACTTAATAACCAGATTCACATCATCTTACCTCAAATATAGCATTAACATTTGTTTCTTACGCAGGTATTGTAGAAGATATGCATGTTTTTGGTGCGCACTGTCACTGCAATATTTTTATAATTGATGGGTACCCGGCAGATACGGCATATTCAATGAATCTTTACACACCCTTTTTGTTAAAAATCCTCGTAAACTGGACTGGTGAAGTTAACCAGAATCAACCATTCATAGCACGTGTTATGCAATTCACACACAGTACAAGCGCTTTAGTGACCTCCATGCGTTGTTCACCGTTATCGGAGATGAGAAGAACTCAATTAAGTGTAAGCATCACTGAGGAGCCTAGTAATATAGTTTAACTTTAAGGAGGCTTCGAATTTCAGTTGGCAATTTAAGGCATAAAAGAAATAAAGGGCGGCATGCATTGGAACTTGTCCTACGAACACGGTTGACTACGATCTAGGATTAGGTGGTATGATATAATAAGGAAATATGTAGCTACAAATTTTGGCGAGACAGAAACATGAGAATCCTGCAGTTGTGTTCAGTTAGACTTATGCAGATATATAGGATCTCGGACAAACTTTCCGTGCAATAAAACCTTTATTAATACACACAGGTAGGCACGACGTACTGTCATTTACGCTGATACTCTTTTGTGAAAACGAAAACTCTCTTGAAGCACGCCTGAGTGAAAATTGGAATTTTGTCTGAACAAGATCCACACAAGCAAGTATTTTAAATTTTAAAGAGTTTTTTTCTTTTTTTCGATAAAACCTGTTGAATGTTAGGTAGTTTATTCAAAATACAACGCGACTAAATAACATCAAGAAAAGTTGCATAGTAAGCGACCAAGCAGCGCCATGTGAAGATTTTTCATTGACTCGCCATTTCAAATAAAGTATTCAACAGGCGCAGATGAAGAACATTGACCAAGCGCCGCATATAGTGGGACATACTACCCCACTACTATACCTTCTGGGCGACAAAGTCTTCCTGCTTCATTGCGTGTCCAACATCATAGCTTACAATTTGGAACGTTCTATTATCAACGCCCTCTGGCATTGCATAATATTGGTCAGGCCTAAAGCTGGATAGTTTTTTTCTGCAACAAAACCGCGCAGTCCTTCAACGACTCTGTTTGAAGTTTTGAAATAGCCACAGCGGAGATGCGGTAATCAGCATTGATGCCGAAGTCAACGTTCAAGATGAGCCAGTACGACACATCGAAGTTGCAAACGCGTATTCATCTTCCTCAGACATAACTAAATACGTGATGCGAACGACACAACCTTGTTGTAGCGTTCGCATCAAGTATGGGCTGCGTAGCGGTAAGCCCATGCTTACAGCATTGCTGTTATCGTTCGCAAAGCTGCTCGTATCGCAAGTACACATCACACCAAAAAACATTTGGGGGCAATCATCAGAATTCTTAAGCCTGGTTTCATTTTTGGTTATATTATATACCAGATAATGCGGGTTGCTCTTTACACCCAATAATATGCGCCAACCAAACAAAAAAGTAAGCATTTATAGGGCAGATCAAGATAGAGCTTAATTGCTTCTAGGGAAATAGTTCGCATAAACGTGAAAGCATACTCTAGAGATTTCAACGCAAACCTTTAGGACAGGCTGACTGTCCTGAATGACTTGTAAACTAAGACTGTATTACTTTTTCGCGCTGATTTTGTAACGAACCTTATACTTTGAACCGGCGCGATATCGGCGTACTGAAAAAAGTACTTGACATTTTAGCTGGAGTTCTAGAGCCTGACCGACGACGTATTTTCTTTCGCTCGCAGAAACTCCACACACCCTGTTCAAAATGTTTCCGTGTTGAGTGTATCGCGAAGCATTCCAATAGTATACCCTGCGCGCGATATATACGGCAGAGTTAATTCTTCGAACAGCTGTCGAAGAACTTCAGAAATGCAATGACGCATAAACTATCATTCACATTAACTTGTTATGTTCGTTTTGTATGCGAGTCACTGCTCCTCTGCGCACTCACATACTCGCTTGATATTCATTCGCCGAGAAAAAAAAATTATGAGTTATAATCACAAAGCGTAGTTCAACAAACCTTCAAGCAGTTTAATTCCTTTTTTTTTTTTGTAGACACCGAATGCGTACCATGTGTCTTTCTTTCTACGAGCACGTGGTCTCGTTCATCCTTGGCTTTTTTTTGCAAAATAGTGCACCCGCGCTTACAACTTTCTGCCTGAACGAGATATTTTAAAAAATAAACGCTCTGATCTTCATTAAACGCCGTGCTTCAGATACTTTTGAAAGCCAAACTGTATTGACGTCGTAACTGAATAATAAACGTATGCTCCGTAAGCACTAAAAGGAGAAGAAGTACATGTACGACTGCTCTATAATATATACACGGATCGTGGCTTAAATTCAATTGCATTAAATCCCACGAATATTCCCTAATCCCAGAGTTCTACGACGACATCGCCAAAGGATGTGCGAACGTAGCAACAGCGCGGGTTAGCTCGACTTCGAAAGACCTTCGAGCGCTGGGCGCTCGAAGCTCTTTCGAAGCGATGTCGCAAGCGGCGCCGTTCAGGCAGTTCCATCAAGTTACAAGTTAACGAGCCCCGAGAGCTCGCGTATGAACGGAGATCGCGGAGATCGGCGCGCGGGTCGATACACGGAGAAGATCGCAGCGGGCTTTAAACCGCGTCGGTGTTGAAATAAAGCGCGGATATAATACATCAGACAGTGCATTAGACCAAGTGAACATTGAAGTAACCTGACATGAAGTATTTTTTGAAGTTTCGATAATCGTGAGAGCAGTGGACATCGAGTGAACAGTGTCGCGCGAGGCGGCCCATTCGGGAATTCCCTAGGAGGACGGGGCACGCGACTACGGCGTGGGACCTCCTGCTCTGCGCCGAGCGGAGGAGAGCATTGAGATTCTTTACCGGGTGGCATGCTTCCATTCTCCGCGGCCAGTTTGAGCTCCTCGGGGTCGACTTCCTCGATGACGGTGCGTCCCATGGCCTCGTCGAGCGCCTGGGCCCGGCGCAGTGCCACTTGCTTGGCCATGACCACCTGTCGCTTGGCGATCAGCTTGCACCGGTCGCAGACGCAGTCTACGTACGGGCAGAAGCGCTTGTGGCCCCGCAGCAACACCATTTTGTTGTGGTTCTTGCAACGGGCGCAGTTCGGTGTGCGACCCGAAGGCGTATTGGTGGTCGCGGGAGCAGCAGCCGCCGCTGGCGGCGGAGTGGATCCGGCCGCGGCGGGCGCCGAGCCCGTCGAGCGCGCTGCCGCGGCGCCTCCGCTGCGTGGTTTGCTGGCGCCGTTGACAGAGCCACCATCGCCGCCACCCTTGCCGCCTTCCGGACTGTGAGCGATGATCAAGTTCAGCTCTTGCCGCACCATCACGGGCATTACAACGGCCGCCGCACAGCTGACTTGACTATACGCGACTGACTCGCCAGCCGATAACCAGCGGAACGTACGCGATCACGTGACGCCCTGGCTGCTGCCGCCGGCTGCTTCTGCTGCTGCTCCGCCGCGGCGCCCCCAAGTGCCCAGCGACGCCCTAACAGCGAAGGACGAGCGGCGCCGCGCGATTGCCACATCGCTGGCGCGGAGCTTTTTTTCCCCAGCGCGTTCCCCTTCCTAGGTGCCGCCCGCCGAACAGATGCGCGCTGGGGAGAATCCGCCCTGACAACTAGAGACCTCTCTGCCCCAGGTTTTCCGACACTTTCTCGCCACCTCTACCGTGCGCGAGGGAGTGCGGTACCGATTCAGCGGCAGAACCTTTTTCCGAATAGTCTTAATAAAGCAGAGGAGTATTTCAGCAGAACCTTTGCCTCGTGGAAACTCTGGTACTTGAAACACGAACACGTATATATATGACAAATATTAAAAAGATATAAGCATCTACAAAGCCGTTTATCTGTCAACTTTTTGGTCGGAGGCTGATCTTCCTGATGAAGGCTGGTTTGGAGATGCATGTGCAGGAGCACAGCGAAAGAACGGCACATCGCGCGTGTGCCAAATTTAATGCTTATGTGTACCATCATATACTTAATGACATAAGAAAGAGAGGTAGGTTTCAGGAAGGCAAATTGAGCAAAATATGAGGCATGGAAAACCTGCCCAGGACGTAAGACCTTGCTCAACGCTCCTTAAAAAAGTGGTCTAATAACCTGGCTGAGCCAGATTCCTCTCGCCTCTACCTTGTGCACACCGAAAACAAACACATGCTTATGCCACGTGTGAGATGTTTAATGAAAGTTATATGAAGAGTGAGGCAATAACGAAAAAAATTGCCTATTCAAGAGTTGTTACGCCGTAAGACAGCTCATTACGCTAATAGAGTCAATAGCTTCCCCTCAGCATGCGACTATTAGCTTAACTTTGATACTTGTGAATCGTTACCGCATAGTTTTTATGACGTCGGGCGGCCTCCAAGCTGCCTCTGGTAATGATCGGCGGCCATATATTCGGCGCGGGGGCTGCTGCCGCAGTTGCCATTTTTCATTCTGACAAGCGATCGACAACGGGTTACAAAGTGCTTCGTGTATTGTGTCTGCCGTTCGAAGCGATGCTGTTGCTCGCCCCCCCCCCCCCCCCCCTCCAATTTTGTGAAGATGTCAATGCTGTTGCGGCGAGTGAGCCGATTAACAAAGGCGACGCGCAAAGTATAATTAAAGAAACCTATTAGGATACGTGCGAAATAATACGCCCGGAATTCACCTCATACGAGGCGTTTTCATGGCCTTACAGTTTTTCTCCCGCAATCGAATTCGTCTTTCAGCTGTTACAAAATAACGAAATAAGCATCGCAAGCTTACATATATGTATTTGAAAACAGTTGGAATAGTAACACACTGTTAGGTGTGTAACATGACTTAAAATTCGACAAAAAGTATACTTGTTTGCTTACGTCATCGCAGTATAGAGGGTATGTAAGTTTAATTCCGGCACATGTTTTTGGTTACTACTTGAATCGTTTTTTTTTTTACGTTTTCAAATACCAATCTCGTTTTGCCTTAGTGATTCTTTATTCAACTATGCAGCAAACAACGATTGCGAATACTGCCAAATCGAGAATTTTCTAATGATACGTAGATGAACTCATGGCAAAAGCCTTTTGGAATGAAATTTTACGAAAATTGCTTCAGAATACTTCGATTTTAATGAAAGCTGCTTTAATGCTGCGCATACCAAGTTTTCGTGTGCTGTTTTAGATTCGAAGTCAATCAGGGTAAGTTTTCAGCATTCTTACCTGATGGGCCTCTTCTGATGTAGGTCAACGAAACGTAGTCTAAATGTAAGTGTAATTTGTTGTGACACTGCATGATATATGATGGAGGCTTACGAATGGGCGAGCTATAGAGCAGCGCGTATTTATTGTCACTTCGGACTTGTGTCAACAGCCCAGCACATTCATGCTTGTTTGGTCATTGCATGCTTGGTCATTGCATAATATTGGTCATGTTTTTGTGAAATGGTTGATGCCTTGATACCAAAAAAAAACTAGCTCAAGAAAAAAAGTAATTGAGAGTAGCCTTTTATCTAGCATGCTGCACAGCTCCTACATAAATTCTGCTTTGCCGTTCTTATTAATGGCTTCCTGAACAAACACGTTGATTTACAGTTATGTTAACTTGATAATCAATGAATATTTTATAAAATTTGCCCGTTTCAGTCTATGTTCATTTACATTAGGGGCTTTGTTTTACTATAAAAAGGTAGCATTTATGAGGAAGTGGCTGGTATGGCTGGCTTTTCCTACCTTTAAAAGAAAACTGCTGCTTTCTGCAGCAGCGTCACTCTGAGATTAACCCGTCAACAAGAAGCCTTTGCAAACTTTAGGGCGTTTCGTTTTGGCCGTTTCTTGCATTGCATGAATTCGAAAAAATAGTAGACTTAAAAATGGAATTCAGGTGCTTGAATAAACGCTCTCAGAGGTTCCCTCCAGCCTTGACTTTAATTATTCTCGCCAAGAATGGTGTAACAGAGACCATGACTTTGCATTTTCGTACATCACTTGCATGAAAGCACCTTCAGGGCCTAGAACTGCACTCGTGTTCACTTATCCTGGAGTAAACGCTATAACCAGTTAGCCAACCACGTCTCCTTAATTTAAATGTGTCGTTACATTATATTTTTGTATGCAGGTATGGAATGGCTAGGTAATGTCGCTCGTACGGCATAGCGGCAACAGCTTTTCCCCCGGTATTCTGCCTATATCGCTGTGGGACTACGACGTACGTGTGGGAGTCCAGTCGGGTAACTTAGCCTCCTATGCTGAGGAATAAGTATCCTCGTATTGTACAAACAAATATGCCCATAACTGGTGCAATTGCTTGACTAACCATATTATTCATTATGTTTCGTTATGGTTGTGCACGTTATGATAAAGGAAGTTTCCCACACAAAAAATAGGTGCAGTATATTCAATATTGCAATGTGGAAATAGTTTATTTATATAGAAAAATATCTGCTTTCACGTGTGAGCTTTTGTAAGTTTTTTACACAAACAAATAACTGCATCTGCTGACATGTACATGAAGAAATCGTGTAATGCATCTAAAGTACTAGCTACGCTTTTTATTGATATTTCACCTCAAGGTTAAAGCTGACTTTCTGGGATCGCATACAAAACGAGTTTCTGAAACCTTTAAAATATTATCCATATTTACATCTACATGGTATGTATAAATATATAAGATCAGTTGTACCCATGAAGTCTTGCCTATCACTTAAACTCCTGGATGAATGCCTGATATGGGTACGAAATAACGGTATATGATGATCAAGCAGACTCGTTTCCTCCTCCATGCACCTGTGTCCCACTTCATTCAAAACTGATAAATGAAAAAAATTCTGCTATAACAACCTTATCCTTTTTATATAGGAAGTTTAAGGCACCGTATGATTCACATATGTACACAAATCCAAACGTGCTGCTCCAAACTCTGCGGGTGAAAAGTCAGTACCGTGGTTATTTCTCGGGTGGTACCTTCATCTATTGAAGAGAGGACAAACATATAGTCTCGATGTCAAAAGCACGTTTTTGTGTCGAAAGAATGCTCATGGTATATGCACTCACTGGCTAACGCCCATGATACCATTTTAATGATTCCGCCACTATAAAAATTCAGAAAGTTCAACCATGATGGAACTTGTACACTATTCAAATATACAATAGCTTGCACCTGACGCCTGCAATAAATTCGAAACATTGGAAGTTCATACTTTGATTCAACATTCTACAACTTTGCGCCAAAAACCGCCGCGCGGCAGAAATTTCAGGTTGATGCTATGACTACTTTTTGGCTATCTTTTGAGCCTCTTTTGTTTTGGCGTATTAAGTAGCCAACTATTTTTATATGACAGGGATGCATCGCAACTCATGCTTACCGAATCAGAAAAGGAGAGCAGAAAGGTAGGTCTCAAAATCATTCTGCGGAAAACGAAAATAGTGTACAAGAACCTCGGAAGAGAACAGCGCTTCGAGATAGGTAATAGTGCACTTGAAGTAGTAAAAGACTACGTCTGCAGGTAATAACCGCGAAGCCGGACCACGTTATTGAAGTAACTAGAATGAGGATAGAGTGGAGCACACTCAGCAAGCACTCTCAAATCATGACTGGTAGATTACCACTATTCCTTAAGAAGATGGTATATAACAGCTGCATCTTGCCGGTACTTTCCTACGGAGCGGAAACCTGGGTCCTTACAAAGAGTGTGCAGCTTCAATTGTTGATAACGCAGCGAACGATGGAAAGTAAAACCGTTGGTGTAACCTTAAAAGACAAGAAGAGAGCAGAGTTCATCAGAGAACAAGCCGGGGTTAAGGATAACGTAGTTGAAAACAAGAAGAAATGGACATGGGCCGGGCATGTAGCACGTAGGCAGGATAACCACTGTTCATTTAGGGTAACTGACTGGATTACTAGTGAAGGCAAGCGGGTTAGGGGGACACAAAAAGTTAGGTGGGCAGATGAGATTTGGAAGTTAGGGGGTGTAAATTTGCAGTAGAAAGCACAGGCCTGAGTTGACTGGCGGAACATGGGAAAGGCCTTTGTCGTGCAATGAACGTAGTCCGGCTGATCATGACAATGGTATTTTTATATTCAGTGAAAACAATTCAATACTCTTTCCTCGGCTTTTTGTGTCGTGCCAACCACTGCACGAGGCATCCTTTCCTACTCTAGCAGGCTAGTGAACGTCGACGCAATCCAAAGCAACATGCAGTTTTCTGATTAGCTAGATGTAAAGAACTAAATGCTTTAGGTCTCCTTTGTCTGTGACGTTCCAGCGAGTGCAAGGAGCCAGAGCCGTTATCTGTGCAGTCAAACGACAACATCAAGGAAACCAGTCAAATGGGAGAAAACCAAGCCTATGGCCTTAGCACTGCGTCCAGTATCCCAAAACATACCCGATACCCTAAAGAAGCAATTTAGAAAAATATTGCTGCAGAGTCCTAATGTTTGTTCGAAATATCAAAGTACTTGTAACTTCTAGTAGCCTGAAATTTTATTGTCGAGTTCCAATAGCAACGTTCCAAAGGCAAACACAAGACACCAAACACTTGACTGTCACCTTTTGTCGCTGAAACTGGATTGCCTGCGCTCTCTTCAACGCGAGTGACCTGCTAGTTTCACTCCATGGGTGTTGTGCCACTGCTTCCGAGAGACGGCACCATGCCACGTGACCACGCCGACTGCATGCAGCGTGGCGTGCATGATGTTTGGCCGAGACAAAACGTGCAATGAAGTTCAGTTGAAAGCATGGTGCTTTTGGCCTATAAGAAGTTGTTAGGCATATGAGGAGTTATGCCTGATATGAAATTGGGTTAAGTATGACGAAGCGAAGCGGCTCCAGGTGTTCTGTGCACCATGACAACAGATGCCAATATGGAACCGGAAGCCCCTGGCATCGGCGGCCGCAGCAGAAGCAGCCGAATCAGCAGGAGCAGCAACAACGTTACAGTAGCAACGTGGAGGAGGTAAGCTGGGTGGACGCTGCTGCGTGCACTTATGGTATCGCAGTCAGTGGTAGGGGTGGCTCCAGTTCCGGTCGCATGAGTGGTGGCGATCTCGAACGAGTCATACAACATCGCCTAGGGCCTTTAGAATATACAATCAGTGACTTATAACAAGCGAAAATGCGCTTCTTAGAGAAGAAATATTCAAGTTGAAAGGCGTGATGACTCAGCAGCAGCGGTATTTTAGCAACAACCTCTTCCGCCACAGCCCGTGCCAGTCTAGGTATACACTGTACGAAAGCTCAGTAGAGAGAGCGGACGAACGCGAAGACCACTCGGTATTTTCCAAGAGAGCCGCGTTAGACCCCGAAAGACTCGCGATCAAACCACGTAGCACTTCTTACGAAAGGCTAAAGTAGTGCATAGGTAATATTCAGAAAAGCATAGACAAGCGTTTCGTGAGCCAGATGGAATAAATCAACAAAATGTTTACCATGGTCAACAACTCGGTGGCTAAGCTCGCGAAGCAAGTGACTCAGGTGACTGGGACGCTTACGGCAGAAATAGATGACATCGAAGCAAGGTCCCCACTCCTTGCGGGCAGGCCAATGCGGGCAACCGGTAAACCATACGTGGCACAGCATGCAACAGCAGCACCAGCAATCACCGCTGACACTGCTGGGATTACAGAAAAAAGCGGGGAAACCTCCAGCTGTTTGTATACAACTGCGAGAGGAAGCCGGACGTAATCCTGTTACAGAAGACAAATGACCCGGTCAAACTAGCGGAGCTATAGGTGCGGCCGTGTCTAGCGAACAGCAGAGGAAGAGAAGACGTGGAGTTGCGTTGACCGGTGTTATGACGACACCGCCAGCTGCCACGGTGCTCGTTCCTCGCAACCTCATTGTAGCGGAGCCTGAGCTCCAAGAGGTGAACATAGCGCACGTGTTCGTAGAGCTGATTCCGAGAAAGGATCAAGGAATATTTGTTCAACCTATACAGCAAGCCCTCGCTGCAGCACATATTTGGGGAGCTGTACCGCAGGTTATGCGCAGTCGCCGGCGATAGACCGCTACTCGTTGCGGGAGACTTCAACGTGCCTCACGCGGCCTGGGAATACGCACAAGAAACATGCAAGGAGAGGCTTCTGTGGTAGGACTCGGCCGACCAGTGACTCATCGCGAACCCTGCCAAGCCCACGCGCAGGGGCAACTGCGCAAGCGCTGACATGCTACCAGACCTTGTGTTCGTGGCGAACATAGCCAACACGCACCGGCACAAGATGCAGGAGGATCTCCGAAGCGATCATTTCTTAATACAGATTGAAATAGACACGGAGCAGCGTGCTAGCGGGTGTCACTTTGAGAGCAAAGGGAAGGCCAGAGGACAAGGCTCTGTCTCGTTTAATGGAATGCATTCCCTAAGATACGCAAAGAGCATGAGTGAGGCGACCGGCCGATAACGAACATGGAAGAATGGACCGAGACGTTCAGGGCAGACATGGAGGCAGCAACACATGAGGTCCCTCTCGTGGCAAACCTTCACGTCATCGATAGCAGGCTCCTGCACATGTGGGAGGCCAAGCAGGGTTTGCAGATGAGTTGGAAACGTCAAAGGCATCATAGAATGTTACGGAGCCGCATAGCCAAACTGCAGAGGGATACAGAAGAACATGCCTTCCAGGTATGCCGCACACATTGAGAGGAGATGTGCAATGGCATCGAGAGACAGATGCGCGGTACGAACGCTTGGCGCCTCTTCCGGCACCTTCTAGATCCGGAGGAGACCAAAACCGCTTAGAGGCAGAGGATTCGCAGGCTCTTACATGACTTCGGGTGCACTCCAGATGAACTACTTGAGGCAGTGCGCGAGCGTAATTTTAGAACAGGTGAAAGGATACATCTCGCAATGTATGATGGATACAACAACGAGAAGCTAGACGCTGACCCGCAGGGCGCGGGTTCGAATCCCGGCTGCTGCGGCTGCATTTCCGATGGAGGCGGAAATGTTGTAGGCCCGTGTTCTCAGATTTGGGTGCACGTTAAAGAACGCTAGGTGGTCTAAATTTCCGGAGCCCTCCACTACGGCGTCTCTCATAATCATATAGTGGTTTTGGGACGTTAAACCCCACATATCAATCAATTGAGAAGCTAGACGTGGAGTTTAGCGAAGCCGAAATCAAGGCAATCTTTAGCAATCTCAACACCAGGTCGGCCCCCGGCTGGGATTGGGTGGCCAACAAGACTCTACGCAACCTGGACATTGAGTCAATAACGTGACTGGCGGACTACGTTAATAACTGCTGGATCATTTCCACGCCTCCCCAATGCGTTGAAAAGGGCCCACGTTGTCATGATTTCCAAACTGGGAAAGCAGGTAACAATCGATAGCCTAAGACCAATTTCGCTCACGTCCTGCATATATAGGCAAAGTCATGGGAAACGCCGTCCTGACTCACGTGACTGATTGCCTTGAAGACGCCGACGTTTTTGACAGCGTTGAGCATGTGCAAATTCTCCACTGTCTCCAATTGCTCGAATTAGGCCAAACATTTTATAAATATATGCGCGATATCCTCACAGGCAGCCGTGCGAGTGTCTTTGTCGCTAATGCGGAATCACTTAATTCGAGAAGCACCTGACGGGTACGCCACAGGGTTCCATCGTGTCGCCCATGTTGTTCAACCTCGTCTTCCTTGGGCTACCCGAAAATCTAGCTACAATAGAAGGGTGGCATGAAAGTCTTTACGCGGACGACATTGCCTGACCACATTCAACAACAATACACAACATTGCAGACTAAACAGACGCAGATACCGACCACTACACAACGAATTGAACAAAAAACAGGCCATAACTGTGACACTATTATTACAGACAAATACGTATCCCAGTCCTACAATCCTACGCCTGTGTTATGCAAGCCTCTGCCCGATGGACGCGTGTAAAGCGTGTGGGGAAAGGGCCACACTGTGGAACATTCTTTGGGAGTGTGCCGGAAAAGTTGCATGTCGCTGTAGCCGCTCACTTCGCGATGCATGGTATGTTAAGCAGGGACGAACTACGAGGTGGAGTGGTGCTGCTTCTATTGTGCGAGGACAGGGGTCGGTCACCGCCGCGGCTGTGGTCTCTGCTGCGGATCGGCTGCGTTAGCTTTGCTGTCGCTGGGAGGTGGCCCTCACCAGCGAGGAGCTGGCCGACCAGCTTTGGGCCGTCCGGCAAGGCGAATATGCAAACCGGGTCTAAGTCCTTCGAGCTGTCAGCGGAGGTGCCGTCTTCATTTTTGACGGAGGTTGGAGAGGAACAGGGTTTAATTGCTTTAATCCCCTATTATGCCCCCCCCCCCTCCTCGCCAGAAGGAAACTGCCGGACTTCAAATAAAGTTTAGTCATTCAATGTGCTTTGTGGCTAGTCATTTCATGTTTACATCTTCTTTCGATTACGCGTGTGTGAGCTCTACTTTCGCTTTTGTAGTGATTCATTCTTCGAATATTTCTGTGTTCTTTGAGTATGTTATCAAATGCAAACGCAGTTTAGCTTACGCCATTGATATTTCACAACGGCTGCGGATAGCGGCTTCCGACTGGCACAGGTGCAGCATTTCCAGAAAGTATTCCCTGTTCTGGCGCTCTTCTGCCTCGCTCTAACTGAAGCATAGCGTTTTGCGAAACAGTTTCTCGTTTAAACAGGGAACACGGGAAAAACGTTTAGTAAAGTCAGGCGTATATAACAAACGTATTGTCATGAAACAAAAGGCCAGAATAAAACGCCACAGCGGCTTTCGAGTCATTCGTGCAGCTGTTGTCTTTTACGACGTTTCACGTCCGTACATGTTGGCATACGAGAAAAATGCAGTGTACGTGCATTGTACTGCACCGTGCATACTTATGGGGATATCTCGTTTGTCAGCACGAGTGTCCTGGATCACTCGTTCATGCATGATCAGATGTGGTTGCACAATTGGCACTTACTTTTTTTGACCTTCGTGGAACTTCAGTCATCTGCAGTGAATGGTCCATTCGGGAAATCTACCTTGCGCAGGGTTTAGGTATAGAACACGATAAATCTGACGCTGGGGACAATCAACGAACGTGAAGACTATGTGAATGGTCGTTTCGCCTAATTACGACTGATGCTTCTGCTGATAGTTTGCTCCTTCACTAACGAAAGCTCCGTCTCGTTTCCGACCGTTGTACTTGCCAGACCTCAAAAAGCTGCACAGACACTTTAGGAGCAGCAAGCTCACGGAAAAAGAAAGTAAACCAATAAAAATAATCGCTTGATTATTCAATTGACCCGTTGAACGGTAAGTAAAGTCAGCAATAGCATTAATGTAAGTGTGTTGGCACTGAGTGTTGTGCAAAATTTTTCATGGCATGAACCCTTCACAATGACAAAGGACCTTTTTTTTTCATCTGCAAGCCATCATTGGGCTTTAAAACAAACATTTGTACTTTTTAGCAACAGCCTGCAAATAACGAAAAATTGGGGAACCATAAATATCCTCCTTCAAATTTGAACACGATAATGATATCCTGTCCCTGTAATTGTATGATGTAACTCCACAAGTTTAAATTGTGCATTTCTCAATGTAACTAATAAAGATTAAAGTGGCTTGTGACACTGGAACTTGCGCATATGGCTGCATTCTGTGTAATGAGTAGCATGCCTTAAATCATGAGCAATTATGCGCGTCAAATGTTCAACAACTTGCTATGCACCCACCACGTGAGCTTAAGGGAATACGCGCAATAACGTGGCTGACTTTCGTAACGGGTGGCCAGCTTTACACCACGAACGTATTTGGATAATCGCATGTTCAGACGCCGGATGGTAATGTACACTTGTACAACGCAATATTGCTGCAATATTACATGTCATATTGTGATGTCTGCATACAGGATGTGTATGTTTCTAAAGCATGAAAGTTAAGTTCACTGCACTTCCAAGCACAAAAAGTTGTTTTCGCTGAATGTCCAAGCAGCCGCGTGGTTGTAGGGTAAAACACCTACTTGCCACGCAAGCAGCCTGGGTTCAATCCTTACTCAGATTCAATTGTTGACTATATATTTTATTGGCGTCACACTTTTTCTATCGTGCAAAAGATGTCGTTTTTCGGTCAAAACCAACGACGCCGATGCCGGAATTCCTGCGAAACGAGCCCTTTAACGCTATCGCTCTGCTGCTTTGCCACTCTAGGCGCATTGCGGGTTCGCTTTGCAGTGCACAGATGAAGTCGTCTGCATACCTTTGGCATCCATAAGCTTATGTATATAGTGTGAATGACTGCAATGCAGGCAAGCAGCTTTTAATTAACGTAACATAGATTAGTTGCAAAGACGCGTATGCAAGCGTGGAATATACCGTGGAAAGTTGATTGATTTGTGGGGTTTAACGTCCCAAAACCACCATATGATTATGAGAGACGCCGTAGTGGAGGGCTCCGGAAATTTAGACCACCTGGGGTTCTTTAACGTGCACCCAAATCTGAGCACACGGGCCTACAACATTTCCGCCTCCATCGGAAATGCAGCCGCCGCAGCCGGGATTTGAACCCGCGACCTGCGGGTCAGCAGCCGAGTACCTTAGCCGCTAGACCACCACGGCGGGGCGTACCGTGGAAAGTCGGGCTATTGATAGTTCTGGTGGATGGTAAGGTAAACACTACAGTCCCCGAGCTGCGCTTCAACTGATGTCGACACGGAGCATGATAGTGACGCTCAAGCATGCATTTCAGAACATTTCGCTCATTTGCTAAGGGCGACAAGCTTCTATCGCTGTACTTCCACTATTCCGATAAACGTGTATGCATTGTTGCTTGAGAGATAAAGCTGGTATAGTTTGATTCGGACAGCCCGTACGGAGGTTCTGCGATGGGACTAATAGCAGCAGTCCGTTCTTGGCATGTAAGCCAGAAAAGGCAAAGCACCGTCACACGCAAGCCAGAGTGAGAGCACGTCTGCCATCTTTAGCGGGTGCACTGCTTAGAGGAAAGCAAGGGAAGCGAACATGCGTCCGAGCCTCATTAGTGCGTTGCTATTGGCCAGTACATATCCAGTATCTCTATCTTGCACATCTCTATCCGCTATACTAAGCTTAGGATTTTGACGCCGTTCACTTTGCGTCTGCATTCCAAATGGAAATGTCACTTTACATGCAACATATTTAATAAAGTTATTCCTCGCATTTGTCTGGCCGCGGGCGCCAGAGACATCAACTGTAATTTAAAATTCGCCTACCCTTTGTAGGAGGCTGTACATTTTTTTTTCTTCCACTGTTTCCACTTGCCATTTGCGTCAGCAAGCGTTTACTGCGCCTATTATTGCCATTAGAAGGCGACTTTGTCTATTGAAGAAACCTATTAGTATTGCCATCGAGCCTTCATCAAACGTCGAAACGGTCATGTCGTTAAACGTTGACGCCAAACGACAATACATTCAGCGTGTCAAAACATAATGCGGCTATGAACAAAAGCAGCTTTACGAAGTCAATAATGTCAACATATCATGCACTACCAATGGGCTCTCCATTTACTAGTGTCTTTCTAGAGTTGATTTCATTTTATGCTTGCGACATACAAATGTCTTGTATTATGTGAAAAAAAAAGAAGTGTGTCGTATATCCCCGCGAAAGGCGATTTTACAAGATATGCCTTTATCAACTGCCCAAACGCACATGCGATCGCTCACTTCAAGATATTGTGACGTGGCCGCGTAGCTATTTTAGTTGGTTTCAATTTTATTTTGACATTTTGTCTAAGATTAAAGTGTGATCAAGCTGCGATGAACGCAATGAATAATTAATTGTGTTCTGCACTGGTTATGCTCGTATATTCCTGTGTACATTTAAAATACTGGGTGAACGTGCCTCTGCGGTGAGAGTGGGCGCAAGACTGACCACTGGGTAGCTGGCGCCAACGTTCGGGTGACGTTCGAGGCTGGATAAGCGTCGGCGTCGCCTGCTTAGACATGTGCTGCAAACTGAATGTTGCAATGCTTCCTGCGATGAATTTTTGATTAGATGCTTTTTCTCCGCTTCGGCTGTGTGCTTTGCAACACTTATGACCCCTGAATAATGCAGTCGGTGTCACTGAAGGCATTTTACAGCATGTGGCAGGTCAGTGCTCGGTACCGAAGTGCTTGGTATACCTAACGGAGCCCGGTGTTTGCGCTCACGCTTACGAACGTGTACGTTAAGAGGCCGCGTGCACCCGACGTTTCGAAACCTATAAATAGTGAGCAAGATATTTCAATAATACTCGTTGTTGGGCTAGTTGGTGCATTGCTTCAGATGAAAAACTTCCGGCCAATAAAATAACGCACACAGGAAACGAAGAAGGAGACAGGAAAGAGGCCAGACTACCAACTGTTTATTCACATATGCGTGGCTCAAGTATATATACTCATACGGTCACATGGTGAAGCTAAGTGCTCTTTAAAAAATAACCAAAAATTGCCCAAAGTAATAAACTGACTCATAATCATTCAAAGCTTTCTTCGCTCTACTAATCGCTACAGATTACAAACAAGATTCTAGGAACGTGTTTTCCTTCCTGCGCAGTGTCACGGAGCTATCGCTGCAGCATGCTTCACCACTCTTTGCAATATGAAAGGCTTCCAAAATTTCCCGTGCCAATTTTTCATGGCTTTTGCCTAAAATCTTGATTTCGTTCAGCAGTGGCTTACAATTGCACTGTTTACAATGAAGGGCTAGATTGGAGCCTGTGCCTTTCTCAAGTGATTTGAAATGTTCCCAGGCCCTAAAATTCACACAACGCCCTGTTTGGCCTATGTATAACATCCCGCACGTCAATGGAATTGCATACACCACGCCAACAACACACTTCACAAAAACCTTCCCATGCTTCGCCTCACACTGAAACTTCTTCTTTTTCCCGATGCGTGCACACAAACCACCCAATTTCCTTGGTGCGGAAAATACCACGGACACTCCAAACCTGAACGCCACTTTTTTCAAGCCATGCGCTACACGGTGCGTATAGGGCAACACCTGTGGTATCCTCTGCTCTGGACCTGTCTGTTTGGTTTTCTTTTTTCTTTTCATTTTTTGTAGTAACGTTTCAGCAACAGCTGACAAAACAGAACTGGGAAAGCCAGCGTTTTTTAGTCTCTCTATCTGGGCGGTGAAGCTCGTCTCAAGCATGTGCTCACATGACTTTGTCAGGGCAGATTCAAGGCAAAGAGAACCGATGGCCCTCTTTACCGTTTTAGAGTGTGAAGAGTTATACGGTAACAGCTCTTTCTTTGCTCTTGGCGAATACATCCAACACACGTTTCCATCACAACATCTAATGTTTATGTCTAAAAATTGGAGGCTATTGTTCAGCGGCACCTCATGCGTAAAACTCAGGCCTTTCCCTGAGTTTTACGCATGAAGTACAGCGTGCCGCCGAAGTACAGCGTGCCGCCTACGATCCAAGCGCACGATCTACTCGCGTTAAACAGGAAGTTGGCTTATAAAGCTGGAGATGACAGTGAGCGGTGTCTGTTGGACGGTGTTGACAGCATCATGAAAACTGCGCGGAAAAGGGACCTTCTACCAAAAGACAGCACACGGCATGTCGTCTCCTACTTTGAAAGGAACAACCTTCGACTACTACAAGGAGATAAAGAAGGCGGATTCGTGGTGATGTCTGCGACAATGTACAAGGAAAAGGCCACTGAAGCTTTATCGAAGAACTTTGTACAGGTGAGCAGCAAAACTTGCAGAGTGAAGACTAAAGCGATAGCTATGTGCAACGGGATGCAGCTTCCTAGGTTAGCCAGTGACATCAGGAAATGCAAGAAAGGAACTCTGGACGTATTCTTCGTGGTGAAGACACACAAGCCACACATGCCATTCAGGTGTATCGTCAGTGAACGCGGTACTTGGTTACAACAAGTTAGCTCTTTTTTATTTGACCACTTGCGGGGGCTCGAGTTGCGGGATCCATTCTTAACAAAGAATTCGACAGATGTCATTGCTTTTCTAAAAAAGAAGCAGAAGGAAATAGGTTTTTTATTTTCTATTGATGTCGAGGATTTGTTCTACTCTGTACCGCATACAGAGCTGTTTAAGTCTGTCCGAGAGTGCATTGAGTGTAATGGAACTGTTGCATTTCAAAATTCTGTGGGCATTAGTGTGGACAAGTTTATGTCGCTCCTCGAGTTTTACCTTCGGGCGACGGTTGTTTCCTTTGACTCAGGCTTGTTTGTTCAAAAGAAAGGGATATGCATTGGATCTTGCGTTGCCCCTGTGCTGTGTAATATTTTTTTATCTTCCATTGACCGGGATTTAGAATCCACGTTTGACAAAGGCACTGTCCTGCAAATTTTTAGATACGTGGATGACTTTTTGGTAGTTTTAGCAGCTGATTTTAATCTGACTTATGACAACACCGTACAAAGCGTATTATGCTACTTTAAAAAAACCTAGGGAAAGGCCTGAGTTTTACGCATGAGGTGCCGCTGAACAATAGCCTCCAATTTTTAGACATAAACATTAGATGTTGTGATGGAAACGTGTGTTGGATGTATTCGCCAAGAGCAAAGAAAGAGCTGTTACCGTATAACTCTTCACACTCTAAAACGGTAAAGAGGGCCATCGGTTCTCTTTGCCTTGAATCTGCCCTGACAAAGTCATGTGAGCACATGCTTGAGACGAGCTTCACCGCCCAGATAGAGAGACTAAAAAACGCTGGCTTTCCCAGTTCTGTTTTGTCAGCTGTTGCTGAAACGTTACTACAAAAAATGAAAAGAAAAAAGAAAACCAAACAGACAGGTCCAGAGCAGAGGATACCACAGGTGTTGCCCTATACGCACCGTGTAGCGCATGGCTTGAAAAAAGTGGCGTTCAGGTTTGGAGTGTCCGTGGTATTTTCCGCACCAAGGAAATTGGGTGGTTTGTGTGCACGCATCGGGAAAAAGAAGAAGTTTCAGTGTGAGGCGAAGCATGGGAAGGTTTTTGTGAAGTGTGTTGTTGGCGTGGTGTATGCAATTCCATTGACGTGCGGGATGTTATACATAGGCCAAACAGGGCGTTGTGTGAATTTTAGGGCCTGGGAACATTTCAAATCACTTGAGAAAGGCACAGGCTCCAATCTAGCCCTTCATTGTAAACAGTGCAATTGTAAGCCACTGCTGAACGAAATCAAGATTTTAGGCAAAAGCCATGAAAAATTGGCACGGGAAATTTTGGAAGCCTTTCATATTGCAAAGAGTGGTGAAGCATGCTGCAGCGATAGCTCCGTGACACTGCGCAGGAAGGAAAACACGTTCCTAGAATCTTGTTTGTAATCTGTAGCGATTAGTAGAGCGAAGAAAGCTTTGAATGATTATGAGTCAGTTTATTACTTTGGGCAATTTTTGGTTATTTTTTAAAGAGCACTTAGCTTCACCATGTGACCGTATGAGTATATATACTTGAGCCACGCATATGTGAATAAACAGTTGGTAGTCTGGCCTCTTTCCTGTCTCCTTCTTCGTTTCCTGTGTGCGTTATTTTATTGGCCGGAAGTTTTTCATCTGAAAAAATAGTGAGCAGCTATCGGCTACACCACGGGCGTGCAGCAAGCACATCCACGACGAAGATTTTGGCTGCGTCAGCGCTAGGCTGTGATGTTCGGTGAAAGCACTCGCTGAGTCGTTCGACTGCGCATGCTGGCCGGCTTCTTACGCTTTGCTCCCGCAAGCTGGTCCACGTGTTGTCCATCTCTATATTCAAAGCAAAGTTAAGTTGATTCATATCAAAATTTAAACTGGCTCATCCCAACCTCACTTGCTTTTTACAAAGACATGTCCATTCTTGTCTTTTGCGCGTTAAAGAAGTGATTTCGACACCAAAATTGCTTCAGAATAACTTAACAAGAATGCTGTAGCTGACATCAGTATGTCGAAGTGTTCACACCTTATCTTTATTTCACACCACTTCCTATGTATAGCGGCTGAAAAAATTATCGATTTTTTTAAAACTACGATTCTTCATCATGCGGATACTTTTCTGGGGTTGTAGTTTGGAGAACCAGTCCGGGGAGTGTTGTCATGCTACAGTAGTTTACCTTCACGTTGCGCGACGCCACAAGTTTCGCGTCATAGACTGTTTCTTTTAGGGACAACAGTCACAATGCCTAGTGTCTTACGCGCGTTTTACTGCTATTGGTGCTAACAAGTTCACTGAAACGGAAACAAAGCGCTAGAAGTATTGTTAACAAAGAACCTACGGAACTTGCTCGTGAATGGTTGTCCTCACCCCAACCAGGGAATATACGACATCAGAAAAACAGATAATCAGCGTGGAAGTTCTCGTTGATATACAGGAACACTGTGGCACCACTTGTGTAAACATAAGAAAAGAACGTCTAAAAAACTTACGACGACGATGACGACGACGACGACAACAACAACAACAACAACAACAACAACAACAACAACAACAACAACAACAACAACAACAACAACAACAACAACAACAACAACAACAACAACAACAACAACAACAACAACAACAACAACAACAACAACAACAACAACAACAATAACAACAACAACAACAACAAAAATGTGTTGTTGTTGTCGGCTCATTCAAGTCACCATATAGGCGACAATTTGCCAAATTTTTTTTTAGAAATAACTTTCGGAAAGCTTAGGTAGCATCTATGTAACAATTGTTACTTGTGTGTGCTCATATAACCGGTGATCACTTAATCGCCTACTCGGTCCTTCAATATTATTCTATGCCCAATTAATATAGTCAGACGACTGTAAGGGGGGTATCACCCACAGTTCGCCTTCAGAGATTACCTCCCTTTGGCGCAAAAAGCTTTTTAGGGGCGAAGCTTCTTATGGCGTGGCTTGGGCGTCCATCGTAGTACGTAACCACCAGTGGCACATACCCGAAATAGGTATAACATTTGACCTCCAAGGAGGTGCCGGTGAGAGATTTCTTCTGTGCGTTGTTTAACAATAAAAAATAGTCCTCAATGTACATGCCAATGGCTGCTAATGGGGAATGAGAAACAGGAGCATTCGGCTTTTAGTCAACGCGCACGCTGCGATCCCCATTAGCAGCCATTGGCATGTACATTGAGCACTATCGGACAAGAAAGGGTTGCTACATTATACTCGCTGGGTGTAACCTCCTTAGTTTTAGAAAGGTTTAGCGAGCGTTGAGACGCAGGGCCATGAATACAATGAACTAGTATATACCAAGAATGAATTCGAGGTGGTTAAAGGGGGGAAGCAGATACGAAGCGCAAGCCGTAAGAAATTAAAAGCTGAATCCTCCTGTCTCTCATTTCACATTAGCAGCCACTGGCATGTACATTGAGCACTATCTGACAGGAAAGGGTTGCTACGTTATACTCGCTGGGCGTAACCTCCTTGATTTTAGAAAGGTTTAGCGAGCATTGGGCCGCATTGCCATGAATACAGTGAACTAGTATATACCATGAACTCAAGGTGGTTGAAGGTGGGAAGTAGACCCGAAGCGCAAGCCGTAAGAAAGTGTGCGTGTGCCACCTCTCGTTTAGTCCTTGGAATGTCCACTGAATGGCGGTGCTTCTATATGGGGAATATATGATAAAAAGATGCGAGATGGTGGGACTTGGAGTGTTGAATAGATGGACGAACGGACACACAGACAGATGCATGAATGGACGCATGAACGGACGCAGGGGCGGATGCATGAACGAACGCAGGGACGGGCGCACGAACAGACGCATGGACGGTCACACAGACGGACGCAGGGACGGACGAATGCTTCGCCCCACTCTCCATCATTCACTCCGTAGATATGCTGCCATTTTCATGGTTTTCTTTAGACACACCCCATTGGGGTGTGTCTAAAAATAACTGAAATGAATAATAAATCAATAGCCCCGAGTGCTCAGATTTGGGTGCACGTTAAAGAACCCCCGGTGGTCGAAATTTCCGGAGCCCTTTACTACGGCGTCTCTCATAATCATATGGTGGTTTTGGGATGTTAAACCCCACATATCAATCAATAAATCAATAGCTAAAGATAAAAAACCGTTTCCTGTTAGCTGGTTCCACAGATAGCGTGGAGTATTTCAATAAAGCATGCTTGACTACTGAAGGGCGGGTGTGTCCGCGTCGTCTACCCCGAGACACTTCGATACCATGTGGTACCGTGCTGACTATGCCGGAATTTAGTGTTTATTCCTTCTACTGTTGCATGAGCTCCATCAGAAGCAGAACTCGGTGCAAGGGCATGTGACTGCCTAGTGTCAAACAGGGCACAACACTACTGAAATGTCAAAAACTGTCAGATCTTGCTTTCCACGTTTAGCTCCCAAGCACTGCGTTTCGTAGGCATTTAAGGTGAAGAATCCCGCAACGTGTCCACTTCGCTAGGTACTTTCTAACAGCTTACCGTGAAACGAGGTGGAGTGTCGCTGTTACACCATTCTTGTCAATCAGTGCTTCACGAAATGAAAAAAAAAATCATGGGTGCGCGGTTATACGACGTTTACAATTGTAACAGAGATGATGGCTTCTTCGACTCGGCAACGTGAGGAAATGACCGCTATTCGCAAATACAAATATTGTTCATATTGTTGATCCCTAATTGGAATAGTAAATTACGCTGAAATAAGCCTGTTTTTTTCAATAAAAATGCAATGAATTTTATTCCGCGGGCGTAGAAGCATGGATGCAATAAATGGAAGCTTACTCCTGGACATTCGACGAGATGGACTTTATGTGCTATTCATAGATCATTCCTACACACTTAATATTTTGCTGCAAGTAAAGAATTAGATTACTTATTCAAAGTGCTTCGTGTGCAATAATAATGGTGAAATATGAGTACCTAGATGCCATCCCCGTGTTAGATTACTTGCTGAAATGTCTGTTCAATACTGGGAACTGTATACCCGCCACGGAGGTGTAGTAGCTAAGACACTCGGCTGATGACCCGCAGGTCGCGGCATCGAATTCCGGCCGCGGCAGTCGAATTTCATATGGAGGCAAGTTTGCTTGAGACCCGTGTGCTTAGAGGTAATTGCACGTTAACGAACACCAGAAGATCATGGTCGAAATTTCCGGAGCCCTCTACTACGGCATCTCTCGAAATCATATTGCAGTTTTGGGACGTTAAACACAAACAAATGCTATTATAACATTGCGAACTATTCGAAAAGTACTCAATGAAAGGCAAATTGGCAAGCTCAGCTTGCAGCATGATATAAAAAAATCTATACGGACTTTTCAGAAAGATAGTTTTTTGGTTGTATAAAAAATCATGCATTTCTGCGACTCATATAATTTCCAGCTGAGCATCAGACGAAGAAAGTCTCAAGCGCTATTCGCCCATCACAAAAGTAACACAGCTTTTTCCTTATATAAGCCATATCAAGTGCGTATCGGCATTTTTTTATATTTAACCACAAATACTACGTGGAAGCACCTTTTCTGCTTAGAGTTTCATCGACATAGAAATGTAGCATTTAGTGAAGTCTCACGTTCGGGTTCTGATCGCTATCTCGTCATCTTATGAATTGCATGAATTGAACCGACTTTCGAATTCAGTGAATGAAGCATTAGCCTCTTTCCACGGTCCGCGTTCCCTTTGGCTGTTAGCCATAAATCATGCGTGTATCTATTTTTGTTCTCTAGGTAGCTCCCCTAAAGCGATCAAGATACAGTTGAGTTAAATAAAGCAGAATGAAATTATAAAAAAAAACAAGCAGTAAGGCCTCTCCTTCGTTATTGTGTGAATAAAATGGCAGCATATCCACGGGGTGAAAGATGGAGAGTGGGGCGAAGCATTCATCCGTCCATTCGTTCTTGCTTCCGTCCGTCCATGCGTCCGTCTGTGTGAACGTCTGTGCGTACATCCGCCCGTCTTTGCGTGCGTCTGTTCGTGCGTCCGCACGTTTATCTATGCGTCCATCCCTGCGTTCGTCCGTGCATGCGCCCCTGCATCCGTACATGCGTCCATCCGTCTGTGCAGCCATCCACACGTCCGTCCATGCATCTGTCTGTGTGTCCGTTCGTCCATCTAGTCAATACTCCAAGTACCACCATCTCGCATCTTTTCATCATATATTCCGCATATAGAAGCACCGCCATCCAGCGGACATTCCAAGGACTAAATGAGAGGTGGCACACGCACACTTTCTTACGGCTTGCGCTTTGTGTCTACTTCCTACCTTCAATCACCTCAAGTTCATGGTATAAACTAGTTCACAGTATTCATGGCGCTGCGTTGTCAAAATAACTCGCTAAACCTTTCTAAAACCAAGGAGGTTACACACAGAGAGTATAACGTAGCAAGCCTTTCTTGTCAGATAGTGCTCAATATGCACGCCAATATCTGCTAATGGGGAATGAGAGACAGAAGAATTCGGCTTTTAGTTAACGCGCACGCTGCGAATTTTTTATTGTTCAACAATGCACAGGAGAAATCTCCTACCGGCACCACCTTGCAGACCAAAGCGTAAGACTGGTGCCACCTTAAGGAGCTTCGCCCCTAAAAAGTAAATTTTAAAAAGCTGAAATAATGTAAAGTTGCTTTTGATGGCAAACTTGCTTCATGTTGACCAAGTTACGCAGTTATACTCACCGCAGCTTTATTACTGCTACTTTAGAGCCACAACGTTTGATTCGGAGCGTCTATGTATGATTTACTAAGACAAAAATCTCAACGAAGTTATAGTAAACCAACCTGTCTACCGATGGTAATAATTTATTTTGGCAACGCTTCCAGAGCCACTGCAATGGAAGCCCTGTTGATCGTTGTACTTAACGCTAATGCATGAAAAGGAGATCCGCTTGAGATCTCATACGCATAATATGGAACACTTGTGCACTGGACAGTACATTCATGCGAGTACGGCGTCTGCCAAGTTTAGTGAAGAAATAGAAGGGCCTCTGTTGATTGTTTGGCGGGTGAAACAAAGATTCCGGAGAACTAACTGAATCGATGATGTGCAAGAGCAGCGTGACGTACTCAAATAAAAGCCTAACGTCGGGCGGGGCAGCTACAGAAGATCGATCGTGAAATACCTTCTATGAATGCATTGGCGCCCGCAAGCGACTGCATTTTGTATATGGGAGAGTGAGTGTCTGTTATTCGTCTCCACAATAAATACATCATTTTATTGCGTTGCCCGTGCAGAACTACAGTGTGCAAGGAGGCTTGGTAGAAGAACTCAGTGCACGAGCTGTCGGCGATATGTCTGCAGGGAGATAACATCAGTGTGAGTGGCGATTCTAGAACGCCAATCATGCAAAGTGGGTTCTTAACAAGATTTCTTCATTGAGATGCGTGACTCTCATCATCCCGCTATGGAGACGAGAGTCACGTTTCCAATGAGGTCCCATTTTCGATGCGGTGTCATACGCTTTCTCAATTACAATTGTCATAATAGGAACGCTTCAAGCAACCTAGTGGAGCCAAATAATCACGTAAAAAAAGTTAAGCGACGCAGTTTGTGTGAGAACACAAGGAAAATATTTTAGTGCAGCAACGTTTGTTGTTTTGCACAGTAGCTTCAGCTGACCCACTTTGGCTCCGCAAAAAATTTCTTAGTTTTATTGTTGATTCCGCCATTCGCGTGATGCTGCGAACAAAATGCAAGTAATGTGGCACGGTGCATCGCACTCTCCATATATATGAGGCTAGTCGGTAAGCGAGTGTAAATAGAGACAAAAATTGGAGGACCTCTGAGCTTCGCCTTTAAGAGCAGATTGCGATAGCGTAGTCTGGCCTCCTGCACGCCACTTTCGGAAGTGATAGCATGATTCCATTCTCGGTGCATGCCTCGACCATGCCGAGAGGAAACGAACGACTGTGCGCGTGACACTGGCCCTTTCAAGGTATCATTGAATGCCTATTGCAAGCGCAGTCGTTATGTTCCCACTACACCATAAGTATTCCTTTTGCGAATCAGCCAGTGATTCACTAGGTGTCCCAACAAGTGATTTCAAGCAGCTGTTCACTGTGTTGATGTTGTGCTGTTGATGAGGATTAAATGTGTCTGATCGCTTTGTATCGAGTGGGCTTTTGAAACACCCCTCTCGTTGCCCAATTCACATCTTTTGATGGTTGGCACGATTCTACGCCTCTGCCCCGCAATATATGATTCGCTAAGGAGGCTCCTACTCCTATGTAACATTCGTATAGTGTTCTTTTTCTTTTTATTTGTGAAAATGCCATGCCTCTGTGGGAGAACACCTGCCTGCCATGCAGAGAACCTGGTTCCGACTTGTACCCAGAAATTTATATTATTATTTTTATTTGCATCTTTCTGGAGTTTTCGGAGAAGGAAGAGATGATGATTTTCAACTAACAACCAACAATGCCAATGCCGGAATTCTTGAATAACGAGCACTTTTACGCTATCGCATTAAAGTTGGTTAGATGATGTGCCGTTTTTCTACGTGCCTTGATGTTGCCGCTCACGTGAATAGGTCAGCGCTGCAGACAGGATATTAGACTCATCTAGCATAACCGTGACACACGTGCAGATTCTGACACTGTAAGCCATTTATGGGCAATACTTTTGCAATCACTGGATATAGTTCACGCAGTCGTCTAAGGCCCTCTTTTTAGTTGGGAAGAAGCAGGAGTGTGAAAAGGGCAATGCAGGCCGACAATATTTTTCATGGTTATTCAAGGTGTTCATATTTGTACCGCCGGGTGCACCGCCACACATCCCAAGTTTGTTTGTTTATTAGAAGGGGCTAATGTGCAAGTATTTGCCACTATCTCGTGCTTTTATTTCATATTAAATCTCATAGCGATGGACGCAGCAGACGGAAACAGTGACTATTTTTCCAAGCTGTTCTTTTATGGAGATGCACCACAAGAAGCCCAAAACGCTGTGGCGGTGGTGCCAGATGAGGCCTGCTCTGCAAAAGCGAGAAGTGTTGAAACACGTAGAAGACACTGCTATTTCTCTTTCTGCTGATTCAAGTCTTCCTCTGCCAGCACCATCCAAGTCTGGCTGTTGATAAACACTTCCTAGCATTGAATTCGGGTTTTCTTGGATTGCATGGGTTAATTTATGATTGCTACGACGAGAAAACCCGCTGACTCTGGCCCCTGTTTTGAATTTGCGACCGTATGTCACGATGCTCGCGCAGCCAAAGTTCATGTTCCCGTAAGGCGAAAAGAAGTTTGGTACTTGCCGTGGTGAGTGAATCAACCCGAGACTGACCGGACTCACTGCCTCTCGCACCAGCTCGAGTGGTGGATGAAGCTTGCCTAGGCGGGAAAGCACTGTATTTGGGGTCCATGAAAATTGAGGTACCTTTCTGTTCATCAAAAATATGTGTCACCCTTATACCACGTGCCATAGGCATGCGCAAAGGGGGAAGCAGGGGGGCCGGCCACCGCCTAGTCACCTAAAAAAGGGCGAGGCTCCAAGTCAGTCCTATACATTACCCTAATGTACCTACACGTTAATGTACCATAAACCTACAATAACATAATAGGGACGAGATCCCTACGATAAAGCTTCATCCCCATCCCTCTGAAAGGGAGCCTTACACACGTCTATGCTATGTGCTACAAAGCTTTTCAGATCATCTACCTTCGCAGAGTAGAACGGCATATGACGTTTTGTGCGAGAGTGTAGAGCGTACATTTGTGGTCATGGGGATTGAAACGCAACAAAGTCTATAAAATTGTGTATCACTGCACTTAAGCAAGCATATCGCACGTAATGAGGTTTTTCAGACACTGAGTTGGTATAATATTATTTATTCGTGACCTATTCTTCCATAGCAATCGCACACAATTACATTCCATCTTCATATGCGCGACGAACACTTACGAAATGGTTGACGTACGATGACGTATTTCGAAGACAACACCAGAAGATGCTATACAATAAACCAAGACTGAATCGCGTGCATCATAAATTCAAAACAACAACAAAACAAAACACTTAGGTGCAGTGAAAACTGGGCAAACCCTGTCTGCTACTCACCACTGGTCAACTAAATATTCATAAAAGGAGGACACGAGGTACAAACACTTATTATTCTTTTGGGGCAAGCATAACTGATAATGTAGAAAACAGTCATAAACCATTGGGCGTTGTACAACGCAGTGTTACCAAACTGGTCCGAATAATAAATAAAACTGCCCTGGTTGACCCCCTGTAGGCAGTGCTCTTGCTGAAAGCATTTAGCGAGTTTGTCATCAAAATACATAAGGCTGAATATCTAAGATACCATACACTAACGAATTTAATTAGCCCTGTGAGAGGCCACTAACAAACAACCACTTGATGTAATAATAGGCTTGATTTATGCCTTACTAACCTTTGACCGTAACATGTTACATAATTCAGTCTTTTTTCGTGGCGTACGGATTCGCACATATTTTACACATTGACTAATGTAAGCTTCACTGTTCAAGAGAAGTTTGGAGAAGTTATTAACTCTACTTGCTGCCGTAAGTAGCCTACAGATTATAAGCTCTGGCCTCTTTGCTGAAGTGTCTCTATAGGGTGGCCACGATACTCTCAAGCTGCTTGAAAACATGTCGTACTCTGGCCCCCTCAAGATTGCTTATATTGTAGCAAATAGAGTCACTATAATAAAATTTATTGCAATTTAATACTGCTGTAATAGTGGATTGTTGTGGCAGAGTTTTTTTTTCAGCTCCTAATCCCAACAACACTGCGCAAAAACGTGAAAGCGATCGGAAAAGTCTCCGAGAGTACTAACCTGCTTATGTTAGCTCTTGACGTATCCTTTTGGGGTCTGTCACATTTTCATAACTGCTTGAATTTAGGATGTCAAGTCACTTGCGAGCTCACTACATTAACTTTCGTCTATGAGCATCTATACTCGCCAATATATGGCAAATTAATTCCTGTCTGCTTTAGAACAAAAAAGTGTCTATCGGGAGAACATTACTTTAAAAATTTCTTTTTTATTGTACCACTTTTAAGACAAAAAGCATAACTTTTTTGTTGTGCAATTCTAATACATCTTTTTTTGCTACCGTCCCATTCTTGCGATAAATAATTTGAGAGGCAGAAAGTCTCGATTGTTTCTATATGCCACAGCGCAGTCTTCTGAACACCGAGGAAACGTTTTTACAAAGGCCGACTTCTTTTAAAAGAACAACGCTAATGTCTTTAACGAGCTAGGAATTAAACGATGCCATTATATAAAGCGTGAATTTGTTGAGTTTTTACGCAAGGCGAAAAATCATTCCGAAGGAGCATTTTCCGACGGCTTTTGTTAGTTGCGAAAGGGGGCCACTTTATTTTTTTTTCGCCGCTCCCATTTTTCAGAACACAATAGAACTCCGCCCACTTATTCAAAAAAGACGATTACCAACCAAATCCTTCTTTTTTTGCAGTTAAAAATTTTGGGAATTCGATCAATTGCAGCACCCCGTTATTATAGTGTTGATCTGCGTTCAAGTGGTTAGACCAAACTGGATGTGCCTTCTTTTTGTGTTTCTAAATATGCGACGAGAATAGAACAACGAAAAGAGGGTTTCGGTTGCTTGAAATATGACACGCGTTGTCAAGTTTGGTTTGAAAAAAAGCAACAGCATTGCGTGCATGCATCTGCGAACGCACGAAGACAGCTGCGATCTCACAGATTGGGATTTTGAGCAAGAAAGCACTTTGTCAGGAAACGGAAAGCGATGTCAGCCGGCGGCGGCTGCCATTTCTCAAACGCAACAACAAAGCCGTACTCGGATAATGTCTTTCTCGCTTGTGAATGACGCATGTTGCAAGTGCGTCGGAAGTGTGTATGATGTGCTGAAGTATGGGGAAAAAGAAGAAGAATAAAACTAGAGCGCCACGTTTTGTGGCGTCCCCATAAATCGCTCACTCGCCCACGCTTCACGCCTGTTGCGTTATTTGGAGACGACTTGCTCTAAACGACGCATTTGTACATTCACCACCGCCATAGGTGTGCACATAAAGGGGGGCGGAGGGGGGTGGCCACCCCTCTAGACACCTAATAAGGGGAGGGGAATTTCTAGCCCTAAACAGTGAATACTAGGGAGAGGGGTGCTGCGACTCGCGAAGGGGGGGGGGGGGACAGTCGGCTTCATAAGTTGACATATTAGAGGAGGACGCTGCGACGTACCTTCACCACTTTGAAAAATAACCATGTGAATGCTTACGACCACCGCGATAGATGCGGTCTCTCTAGGGTAAGAAAACAAGAACAAAAACCTATTGTAAGAGAGTGCTAATCTCTTGCGTCATTATAGCCACGATTCATCGTTGAAATCATTGGCCAGAGGAAAATGAGCTGCATGCTTCTCTCTTTTCTTTTCTTGCTATACACGTCTTGGCTAGAGCCCCTAGATTTTCGTGAGCCCGTGAAAAAATTGCTTAATTGCTTAATTAACAGTGTTTCACTTGACTGCGCGAAAAAGAATAGGTGTGTGTAAATGTTCGTCTTTAAGTGTGCGTATTGCCAAATTGACTTCCGAAAGCTGACGCCTCCAGTCAACGACAAGCGAGCCCTCTTCCCCCTACGCGATGTCCAGCACAAGCAACGATGCCCTGGCCTTTCATGTGGGCCCTTGGTCTTGCTGGTTTTGAACCCTGCAAAAACCATGACGCTGGGTGTCACGTGTGAAAGTTTGGTCAAGCTGCAGCCAAAACTACCCAACTACCCGTTCAAAAACTTGGAATTGTCTTGTTGCCGCACAAAATTTTCTGACACGAGGAAAATGTCTGGTATAATTTTGATATTCTGGCTACTACAGAGGAAACCACTCCAGCACTTTCTTCCGTGGATACTAAATACCTGTTAAAGCAGAGCGATTCTGCTAAACAGGAATATCATACTGGCGCCAGCATTGTGCCCCAAAAATGTCAGTTCTTAGTTATAAAAGTACGAAACATCAAGTACACTACATCATGCTAAGTGGCAACACTTCATTAACATTTATTTATTGAAAACAGGTTCAGTGGCTAAAACTGTTTAATGAATAAACTGTTAGATGTATCCGATGTCTGTTCAATATAGGCATGCAATTTTGGGAATTTATTTTCATGGTATGGCTGAATTTCTGATTGGCTCCAGCAGTAAACTGGAAGTTGCGGAAATATTGAGGTTCTGGAGTACGCCACCGTCCATACCTTGCGATGCTATTAGGTAAATAATCTGAGTGATGCTAGTGAATAACTGTATATTCTATATGCCGCGTGATGACCATGAGTGAAGCTGATATTGACGCAGTGCAAGCATAAACATACAAGGACATATAGATATAAGCAGGTTGGAGAAAAGCTGCTGTGGTTGTTCCGATTGCAAGGAATATCGTGTGTGTAATGCCTATTTTTTTTAGCGTTCCACGCTCTTAACTGCTTCCCAGAACAAAGGAGCTTTTAAAATGTGTACAAGAAATTGTTCTGAATTGCTTGAATGCTGCTGTTGTACAACTTTCGTGTGGGAAAGTTCTCAAGATATGGCTTTTCTATGTTCATTTCAGGACCTAAGAGGCGTCGTGGACCACCTTGACGAGCTGCAATATATCGTTCAGAGAAGGTTTGTCTGGGCAACATGCTGAAGTGGTCAATATCTCGCTCATGTCATGCCAATAAAGCACAAGGCTTGCTAAACTCAACGAAAAGACTGACTAAGATACTACAACTTCTATTACTACTATGGCCTCTAACATCAAAAGGTCAACAATGTACTGCTTTGAAATAAATGCATATAGTTGCTTGCCAATGCAGCCGGTATATTCAGCCTTCTCTTATGTGTCCTGGTACCCTCCTCACTCTGACTGCACATGGGCCGATACGTACTTATTAGGGACGAAGCTTCTCTGAGTCTAGCCTTGTCATGCGTCAGGCATAACTGACGGTATCTGCCGAACAGTATAATAGATGGCGCTGTCTCATCACCCATTCTCGCCTCATTTCTTAGATGGCATTGGTCTAATAGAGTTGTGTGCTATAGTACGGACGGACGCAAATGCGGACACGCGGAAACACGAATGAACAAACGGACGCACAGATGAACGGATGGATGCATGGACGCAAGAAATGACGGGAGCATAAACGGACGGATGGATGGACAAACAGATGACTGGGTGGACAGACGGGTGGACAGATGGACGCATGGAAGAACCAACTGACGGAAGCACGGATGGACGCACGGACGACCACACGGACGGACGCTTCACCCCACTCATCATAAGTCAGTCCGTGGATATGCTGCGATTTCATCATATTCTCTAGACTTTTAAAGTTCACTTGGAATGATGTCCTGGAAACAACGCAACTCATAAGCGCCGGCCCGAAGGTACGTCTACAAATGCACAATATTAAAGGGCTTAATTCGTATTGCTGATTGTTGTATTTTGACTTAATGCCCACTCTGTTTAATATTCTTAGTTCGTTATTTCAACAGAGGAGGAGATCTCGATGGTGAAAGGGATTGTCCTTCGCAGTGAGGCTTATTTGCTGACGCAGACAGATAAAAACTACCTGTACATTCTTCAACTTTGTATCATTGAGTGGTGTCCTCCATTACTAAAAATATTACGTTAGCTTCACATAGAGTTAACTATTGCCCCTTTAGACTTGGGGAGTTATTTCATCAGGAAAATCAGCGATAATAACCGATGTGAGCCCTTACTATAATGCTACAGTTGACAGAAGTCGTGGGAACAGATGGTTACAAAAAATGTGACTGATCTCTCTTTCTATAAATCGGTGTTACACGAAAATGAAACGCCTCCTTACGGAGAAAGTTGAGCGTTTTTCGCACATTGTTTCGCCACAAGAGAGCAGGAATGAGTGTTACAGCAACAAATTGCACGGTCACGTGAAGAATGGTAACCAGGTCGAAACTTGCAGCGCACACCTCAAGCAGAAATACCCGCACGAAATTAGCATACACAGGGCGAGCGTGGACTAACAACTCTCAAAGCTCGACACTTGAAGCGCGCTCTTCTAACAGCAAAAAGCACCAAACGAGCGCACAAGTAGACACAGGACAAGTGTGAACAACTGTCACACTTATTCCTGCGTCGTGTGTCAGCAGCGCACTCTTCCGTTAACGCGGCCGTCACAGCGTGCGAAGTGACCTTGGCCGTCTCCTGAATTACGAGTGTGACAAGCGCGCGCGCGCTGGACAGACCACGCTCCGTGGAGGTGGTGCTTTGTGGAGGCCTTGAGAGCATGCTCAAAGCGAGCCTGTCGCGCCATCTCGCCAATGATAACAAAAATGCGCTAAAGTTTCGAAGTTCTGAGGATCAACAAATGGTATATGGTGTATATAAGTTGCTTGCCGTTAGCCACACTGACAACGTACGTCTTGTGGCATAGTGGGTAGCCCAGTGCGCTGCAGTTTGTGAGGTCGCTGGTTCGACTCCCCACGTCAGGTCCCTTCGTTATCGTTTTAGGGGCGAAGCTCCTGAAGACGTGCGTCGTACGTCCCGTGTCGTCGTAGTAGCCAGCTGCATTGCATGGCATATCAATGAAAGACGGCGTCCTAGCATATCCACGAAGGAAATTGTGATAAGTGGGACGAAGCATCTATCAGTCCATCCGTGCATGCGTGCGTGCGTCCGTTCGTCCGTATGATCAAGGGACGCCACAAGCCGTCCGTCTTCTCCGACAACAATAAAAGTTGATTTGTGTACCACAAAACGTGTTTTTCAAGTCTTTAGTTTGATGATCGACTAGAGAGATTAACCTCCCTGCGGAGAGCTTCGACCCACTCGTCATCATTCACCTCGTGAATACGCTGCGATTTTTTTCTTTACAATATATTAGCTTTTAGTTTACAACGTCATATCTCTGATGAAAGTACGTCAGGAGAGGCTTGGTGGACCCCAGCATAAAACACTTTCAGGATAAAATACTGCAGAACTTTCTCGTCTGTGTTATATTGTGCGTCTTTCCAAGAAAGTGTGGTGAGAACCTAACTATCCCGTAACGAAGTGATCCAAAAGTATCAATAAAGAGAAATAACTGCATTCCAAAGAACGTATATAAATTCACAACCTAAGCACTTGTCAATCACGTTTACGCAGGTTCCCACATTAGGGTATATTTAACGTCTTATAGGCATTTTCAGTAGTAAGACATTAAAGACCCAGCCAACTTACTTGCTTCAAGCAGGTTTTTGCCTCTTAAGGTTTCCATACCCTCGGGCTCCCGGGAAGGGGGTGGGAGAGAGGTCAATGTGTTTGGATAACGAAGCATACGAGGAAATTTGTAAACGCTATACTCAGTGGCCGAGCCAGTGTTAGGCACTTCAGGCCCGTGTGACACTACAACCCCAATATTTTATTCCCCATGGCACACAGAGCAAAAATGATCATTTAAAGGTGGTCCTCTCCTCCCTAAGACCAAGATGGTTCCCCCCTCCCACAGAAAAAAAAGTTCCGCTTATGCCCCTGCCTATACTCTACAATACTCTTCTAGCAATATCTTTTTAAACACACACACACACACACACACACACACACACACACACACACACACACACACACACACACACACACACACACACACACGTATATATATATATATATATATATATATATATATATATATATATATATATATATATATATATATATTGTTTTTTATTTATTTTTTCTTTAATACATACTGCGGACCACACTTCGGTCCAAGCAGGAGGGCATGGCGTAATACAAAGAGAAATACAATACACGCAAAACAAAAACAAAACAGTGCACAGTTACTCAGTATCGCAAGTACTAGATTCGATTGTCTGGTTCCAGTCTGAAATGGTGCGTGGAAAAAATTAAAATTTGAACGTGTCCGTTCTCGCAAAGTACGGAGTTAGTGCATTTGGTTGGTGATGTCTTGTCGGTCTTGTGTTTAATGGAGAAAGAAAAGGGGTTGGATCAAGGGAAAGTTTGCGATTATATAAAAGAGACAGAAAATCAAGGCGGGACTTCTTTCTACGATCCTGAAGGGAAGGAATATTATTAGCTAGCATTAGGTCTGTGGGGGAGTCCGTTCGCAAAAACCTAGAATAAACAAACCGAATGGCCTTCCGCTGAATCCTTTCAAGTTTTTTAACGTTTTGTTTAGTATGGGGGTCCCATACGATACTCGCATACTCCAGCTTCGGCCTAACGAAAGTGAAATAAATAAGAAGCTTTACGTTTGGAGGGGAATTTCTGAGCTTATATCTTAGGAAGCATAATTTCCGAAAAGCAGACGAGCAAATATTATCTATGTGCATGTTCCATGATAAGTTGTTTGTTAGCGTAACGCCGAGGTACTTATAACTGTCAACCTGTGTGAGAGAAGACGATCCTAATTTATACACGTGTTCACTAGGGTTTTTCTTTCTCGTTACACAGAGATATACACTTTTTTCCAAATTTAATTCCATTCCCCATTCTACACACCACTCCCGCACGTTTTCAATGTTTTTCTCGAGTTCGTTCTGATCATTAGTACATGTGACTTCCCGAAACAAAACACAGTCGTCAGCGAACAATCGAATTTGAACAGTAGGGTCAACAACAGTTACTAAATCGTTAATATACAACAAAAAAGCAGTGGTCCCAAAACACTACCTTGTGGAACCCCAGAGGTGACAGGAAGACACCGAGATTCTTCTTCGTTAATTTTTACAAGCTGTTGGCGGTTGGATAGGTAGGCTGCAATCCAGGAAACAAAAATATCCGGAATGTGAATGTTTTTAAGTTTTGCTATTAGTTTGTCGTGTGGTACCTTGTCGAAAGCTTTTTTGAAATCTAAAAATATAGCATCAATTTGGCCGTTATTGTCAAGACACGCTGCGAACGAATGAATTATTGTCACCAATTGCGTTGCCGTGGAATAACCTTTTCTAAAACCATGTTGAAAATTTGTTAGTACGGCATTTTCGTCTAGAAATTCAAAAATCTGTTTGGAAATAATATGTTCAATGATCTTGCAGCATTGAGACGTTAAAGATATCGGACGGTAATTTTGAAAGCTGGACCGGTCACCTTTTTTAAAAACGGGAACAATCAGAGCCATCCTCCAGTCACTCGGCAGCTTCCCAGTGGACAAAGAAGTACGAAATATTACTACAAGAAACTTAGCAAGTATTTCGCCATATCTGCGTAAAAAGGCGTTTGGAATCTGGTCTGCACCAGATTCCAAACGCCTTATATATATATATATATATATATATATATATATATATATATATATATATATATGAGATCTAACAGACAATAATGCCAAGGATTGTATAGGGGAAGTTATTAGAACAAATGGAATGTAAATAAGAAGAAAGAAAAGTGGGTGAAAAAATAACCAGCCGTGAGGAGGAATCGAACCTACGACCTTCGAATAACACGTTCGATGAGGCTTATATATATATATATATATATATATATATATATATATATAAATTGTAGCGAAGCCTCCGAACTATGAAATGGGTTGAACTCTTCAGTACCTTCTAGTGGGGCTACCCAACAAGGACGCCGCTCGCGCTGAGAGCCCGTGCTTGGCCGTTACTGTCGCCATTGTGCTTGCTCGCTGTGGGCCGGCTAATAAACGCCTTAACATTTTGGTGGGGGTGCTGGGTAGTGGCCGATTGTTGAGCAGCCGGTGGGTGGGCAAAGGGCAGGAGAGAGAACTGCCGTGCGATTTCCTCACGTATGAAGGACTTGAGGTCTGCCAGCAGTGCCACCTGGTCACAGCTCGCCTCCAAGCCTGCGAGCCCTGCATCTCGTGGTGTGGAGCGACGGGTCATCGAACGCTGCCGGCGGAGCTCCTCGTAGCTCTGGCACAGCGTGATGACCTCAGCTACTGTGCCTGGGTTTTTGGCAAGCAGCATCGTGAAGGCATCATCGGCAATGCCCTTCATGACGTTCCGGATCTTGTCTGATTCGGACATGCTGTCGTTGGATTTCTTGCATAGGTCCAGGACGTCTTCAATGTAACTGGTGAATGATTCACCGGCCTGCTGAGCGCGTTCGCGTAAGCGCTGCTCGGCTTGCAGCTTACGAACGGCAGGGCGGCCAAAAACGTTGGTGATAGCGGTCTTAAAATCGGACCAGGTTGCGAAATCAGACGCGTGGTTGTTATACCACATGCCGGCCACACCCGCGAGGTAGAAAACCAGGTTGCCAAGTTTACCTGCCTCGTCCCAATGATTGGGGACGCTAACGCGTTCGTACATGGCGAGCCAGTCCTCGACGTCGGTGCCATCCGCGCCGGTGAAGACAGGTGGGTCGCGGATGCGGGGGACACCGGAACATGGCGTCGGCGCAGGAGGAAGCGTTTGCTGGGCGGCGTCTTGTTGCATGGTTGAAGGCACGGTACGGGATCTAAGCTCCAAGGGCATCGAATGTGAACCGAAGATGTTTGAAGGGCACAGCACTCTCCACCAAAATGTTATATATATATATATATATATATATATATATATATATATATATATATATATATATATATATATATATATATATGGGTGATTCCACGAGAGATCGACACGGGTCCAAAAGTTGATATTTTAGATTTCATTGAGTATTTTATATTTCGTGCACCTCTCACCAGGTAGCCCGAAAGTCAACTTCATTTTATTATTAACGGCATAACTTACGAGAAAAAAAATATCAAACTTCACCAACACGGAGGCACCAATTTCGTCACCTGTCATTTTCGAAAATTGCAGATGCTATAAAAAAACAAATATTTTTGTTTCAAGGAACATATTTTTTACCTGAAATGCATGTCTAATGAACAATGAATTCGTTCGGTTTCAACTTTGTAGACTTTAAGAAAATAGCTTTTCACAATGTCTAATTTTGCGACAGTTTAAAATAAGTTACGTATTCCCCATTTTTTTTCTCCGAAAGTATTGCAAGCAGCGTTTTCAAACATGACATGTTTTAAGGATATAGTGTGTTCATTAGGTACATAAATTATTGCTGCCGTAGGGCAAATGTAAATTTTTATATAATGCCTCAAGGTTCTCATATTGGCAAAAAAGTACTCCACTGAAATTTGAATAATAAAAAAAAAACCCATCTTCGATTTTTCTTAAAATCTCGTAAATAGACAACCGAAGGCCATCATACAGTAATATAGAAAAAAATGTTGTATTATTTTGTTTTTAGCGACAATATTCGTGGTACAAATCAGAGCTTTTTGAGAATGCGCTGATAAGTTGAGAAATCTAGAAATCGGAATGGAAAAGCGGCAATGAGCTTCAAACGCGAGTGAACGTGACCGAATTTGGTGAAGAAAGGCTGTTTTAGCAGACAGCAGTAACTATTTTGAACACGGTATTCTACAGTATCTGAATTCACTCTTATACGTTGAGCACTGAGACTTCTAATATGTGGTGCCTCTCCATTACTGACACACAGATGGAGCTGCTGTGCCGGCCACGTGTTTGCAACACGTTGGGTAAGAGAATTGAATGCTGAATGAGTTCATAAACGATTCTTAACCAATTTTTATCATTTGGGGCACGAAGACTGCCGCATTAGACTGAAGAATATGCTTTAGGGCAAGTTGTCATCCGTCGTCTGCTCTACCGATGAATTGCTGTGCGCCGCATCTCGGAGGCAATGCTTTTGACCATATGGTTCAAAGTAGGACCAAGATTACGCCTCCCGTAATTTTATCGACAAAAACATTGTGAAATTCATTTTAACGTACTATACTTCAGTTTTGCATTCGCACTGTGGATACTTGCGCACAAGTATCCACAACAAAAGTTATACTATCAAATATCACACTGCCTATCAAACATGGCCATTTTCGACGCAAGTCGTTCAGTATTCACAACGTGACAAAGCATGAAAACCGAGTATGAATGTGCCCGCAAGAAATAAGAAGTGAATGTCGACAAAGGTCGGGCTCCAAGTATGTCATCCTTCTGGTTCAGAGCAACCGACGCCCTGTGGTATCCTACGGCATAGTGATGCAGAGAACACATGACAAACGGAGCAACACGGAAACGAAATAACGCCAGCTTCACTGCATTCGTCTAGAACGCCTGTGAACGAAAGATATGAGGTGGAGATCCGCGACCCAGATATGCATAGACGGATCGCGGAGGAACGCTGATGACACGCAGAACAGCGAGGACCCAGAAAGGCTTTTGTCATAGTAATCAATCCCGAAGGTCCTGCCTGACAGGCGAAACGCCGCCTTTGCTATCTATAGATACTTCCCGCTCTCGACTGACAACAATGCGACTAGATTGCGTAATCAAAAGCATCGTCAACGTCATATTGATCTCCAATGGCAGGCGAGCGGGCAAGTCACGTTGACGTACCCTTTCGGCATCACCATGGTGCTCACGCCCACAATAGCAAAAAAAAAGCAGGACAGATAGTTTCTGTTCCTTCAGCCCCAGTAACAGCAACGAAAATTGCAGAAAAGCAGGAAATCAGCGCTAGACAAAAAACAGTAACCAAGTGACTCCATTCGACAAGCTTGTCGAACGCACCGGGTCCCGCCCCTGCGCCCAAGCTAGGCGTCGATGCATCGTTCTGTTAGCGAATGGCAGTCTGCCAAACAGCAGAAACATTGAAGAAAGAAAGTATAAAAAAAAACTTTCCTGCAACGTGGCCGGCTCGCTTTTCCCGGATTGCGACACTGACAGGCTCGGCAGTTATGCTCTTTTGTCGTGTCACCATACTCCATATAGGCCGTCGTACAGTGATAGATTGCGCGACTAAGTAGAAGGCTCAACTTTCAGCAATCACGGGGAGGCTTTGAATCGTTGACCAGCCCGGTGTTAGCTTGTATATTCGGAATTTGTTACGCTTTCAGCAAAAGCCATGGGGATTTTTAGTCGTGTATTAGAGCGTGCAGCCCTACTAAGAGGATACTCAGCTAAAGGTTACATTGTCACTCCATAGCTAGTTGTTTCCACACAGTAAAGTGAGCTTAGCGTAACCATTTTTTTAGGGGCGAAGCTCCTTATAGCGGCACCCGTTCGTCCCTCGTAGTCGTAGTAGAATTCATAGTGTGTAACCAGTTTTACATTTTTACCTCCAAGGTGGTGCCGGTGAGATATTTCTTCTGTGCGTTGTTGAACAATAACAAATTCGCAGTGTGCACGTTAACTAAAAGCCGAATTCTCCTGTCTCTCATCGCCCCTTAGCAGCCATTGGCATGTATCTGACAAAAAAGGGTTGCTACGTTATGCTCGCTGGGCATAAACAGAAAGGTTTAGAGAGCGTTGGGCCGTGGTGCCATGAATACTGTGAACTAGTATTTACCATGAACTCGAGGTGGTTAAAGGTGGGAAGTAGACACGAAGCGCAAGCCGGAAGAAAGTGTGCCTGTGCCACCTCTCATTTAGTCTTCGGAATGTCCGCAGGATGGCGGTGCATATGCGGAATATATGATGAAAAGATGCGAGATGGTGGTAATTGGAGTGTTGAATAGATGGACGAATGGACACACAGACAGATGCATGGACGGACTCAAGGATGGCTGCACCGACGGATGCAGGGGCGGATGGACGGACGCAGGGGCGGATGCATGGACGAACGCAAGGACGGACGCACAGATGGACGTGTGGACGCACGAACAGACGCACGCACGGACGGGCGAATGGACGCATGGACGGTCACACAGACGGACACATGGACGGACGGAAGGAAGAACGAATGGACGAACGGATGCTTCGCCCTAATCTCTATCATTCACTCCGCGGATATGCTGCCATTTTGTTGTGCATCAGAGTGTATATTCCCGCATACAACAAGAATTTGTTGTCTGTGGTACTTCGAGAAGCCTTGACGAAGTAATCTGAGTGCTTAAATTGTTCCAAAGGCTCATGACTTTCTGCCTAATGTTGCGAAGGCAATGTGCCGCAGAAGGCTTCTTTTCTTTTTCAACTACTGAGAAAGCTTTTTCTTCGTCAAATACGCTTGTTAGAGGCGCTATTTTACGGCTGTTTCTCTCTGACAGGAATGCGAGTCGCAAAGGGGAAGCTGCATCTGGTCGGTCATTGTGTGCCTCGCGCCCCAAACAAGCGTGCCACCACATTATGGAGCCTTTGGGACGACAAAGGACCGAAACTTTATTAGCGCATCGAGGCTGTTTTGCGAGAATGTTTTGTTTCCACAAACTACTGCAGTTTTGTAGCGAGGCAAGATTCATGCGACCACGTAAACTCGCGTCGAGACTGGTTATCTTCGGTTTGCCCAATTGGTCCGTATAAGCCCTTTTACAATTGGTGGAAAACGGTGGTCTTCCACGCGGTCCGCGTACCCGCCGAAGGGAAATCCCATTGAAACAGCACCGCAGGATCTGTTTGGTGTGAGTGGACTCAGGGTCAACAGCATACTTCACCACCGGAGACCAGGCAAGCAAGCCGAGGGGTATGCGATCATTTTTCATGCTTTGTACTTGGGACTCGGTGCATTGTGTAATTACAAGTTGAGTTGGTGAAATAAACCCCCAATGAGGGCTCCCTGACATCCTTCTGTCGACCTGCCATCGCTTTCCTGTGCGGAATTGCTCCCGCACTTCTTCGTCTTCCTGGCCTTCAGATACGTCTAGCTTAAACGACCCCGAAGTTTTCCTACAGTAGAACAATTTTTTTTTTCATTTTATAAATGCCAAGCATTGCTTTACGTACTGCCACTAATTTTGACATCTATCTATCTATCTATCTATCTATCTATCTATCTATCTATCTATCTATCTATCTATCTATCTATCTATCTATCTATCTATCTATCTATCTATCTATCTATCTATCTATCTATCTATCTATCTATCTATCTATCTATCTATCTCTAGCCAGTTATATATCTAGCCACATACGTCTGCGCTCTCGTGATTCCTCACCCTTAACCTTGGGGTAAACGAAATGTATGTGAATGTAAGATGATTCGACGAATACGACTCGCTGGTGATGACATAAATAATATCACAATCCCGCTGGACACACGTCCAACAGTCCCTACCAGAAAGTGGCCCCTACCCGCAGGTGGGTATGTGCCACTTACATGTAGGCATGTGTCACAGTTGATTAAGAGTTCATATCTACATAGGAACGGTGAGAACACAGATGGGCAATTTTAACGCGTGTGCGTTAAGCAAGAGCTGACATTGACTGCATATAGCCGACAAATGTAAACAAAAATGTCAGAGTCCCAGCAGGAATTCAACCTCAGCATCTTTCGTGGCATCGAAGTATTCTATCACAGAGCCACGCCACGTCTCGCAAGTGCTTTTTAAGTATGCGGTAATTTTTGTGAAGCTTCAGATGGGGATGCAGTGATGGTTATTCAAATTTATAATATAATTACACACGTACGGCAGCGACACAGCCCTTACGGCGGGTTAAGATCAACTGTAGTACTGAATGCCCTGAAAGTGACTTAGAGTTTAAGTCAATCAATGAACGACGCGAACAGACATCCGTAATTTCATTTCGGGAGCGTTAAGGCAAATCAGTGCGTCTCCTTGTACTGAATAACGACGAGTGGGTGAAGCTAAATGTCCTAAGGTTCGTAACGTGTACTTTAAGGTCTGTTATAAGGACGTGGGTGGCTCTGTAAAGGAAACACACTTCCCGCGTTCCCTCCATACAGCCACCCACGTCTTCTAACTCGGATTCAGTAATTATGCCTGCTAGCGTCTTACTACTTTTATCGTACATGGCGCGTCCGTTTGATTGATCTCGCCCGTTGAGGACGCAGTTAAAATCAAGTAATACCAATTTCCTTTCCAAAGTGAAGTGCTCCTTTAGATTAAAAAAAAGTGAGCGTTCCTTGCAAATGGGTGGTGCATAAATACACACAATGCACCACTGATATTCATTAAATACAAAATCACAGGAAACCAATCTACCAGACAGGCAAGAGAAAGTATCTTGCACTACCAGAACCGGTAACTTTTTAATGAACAAGACACAACGTGCAAACGTGCCTGTTGCTTGACTTAGTATTGTGTAGTAACACGCCGTAAACCTCAGCATCGTGCCCCGGGCTTCTTTATCACCGTCTACTTTTATTTCTTGTACAGCTAGTACATCTAGATTATGATCCACGAGCAACCTGTAGACTTGGCTCTGTTTCCGCTTAGCGGCAAGACCTCGAACATTTAACGTCGCCACTCTAAGTTTCGCTACAAAAGTCATGTCTACACGGTGAAGAAGTTAGTCCGGGGCATGATGCTTACCTTCAGCGTCTAGCACGGAGCTAGACATTCTCGGAGCCTCCAGGTGGACCCGTGCCACTGGAGGACAATGATGGCCTGTGTTTGTGAGATATCAGGTTGGGACGCAGCCTTGTGCTACTGCATCGGAACGAAGTCGCCTTCAAAGGTGTCCCATCTTCATGCTTATCACTGGACACCTCGTTCCGTCCTGCAGACTGTTCGTGGGGTTCTTTGCTTGGCGCCCCACCATTGGTACTCTCGGTCGACACTGAAAGTTGTTCGGTTAATCCCACCGGCTTGGGCTCCTTTGATCGGGGGCTTGTGTAGCCTTCCTCGGTTTGGCCGGCTGGCTCTTGAGTAACCTGACCAGGTGCCTTGTCAGCTTGTACTGTTAGTCCATCACCACCAGTTGGTGTGGCTGTACTTGTTGAAGCATCTTAGGTCACCACGTTACCTGCCCCTTTCGCCACGTCTTCAGCCTCGATCACGTCCATCAACAACTCTGCTGTGTCTTCACCTTCAGCTGGTCTGATAGCCGATGCGTATGTACGCATGCACTCATCTTGACTGTGGCCGAACTGCCAACAACGCGAGCATCAGGGTCCCTTACACTCTCTTCTAATATGGCCGGTACCATAGCAGCACCAGGAATTGGCCGACCAGGTGCAACCGCAAGTGGCAGTTCACCAGCAACCGCGATTTTATGCGGGAAATCTTCAACCTTCACGCCACTCTTGAGATTAAAAAGCGCTGATCGTGTGGTTTACCCCTTGTCGTTGACTCGTTGAACACGCCAGTGCTCTCGGGCAACTTGTAGGACCTTCTTAAAAGCTGCCAATGCCAATCGCACGTCTTCATCGTTGACGCCATACAGCAACCAATGAAGGTGCAGCCGCACCTGATGATCCTGGGGGAGTACAAATATGCAGCGTCAACCCTTGACTTTCAGCTCCTTCATGCCCAGCAAAAGTTTCGTAGCGCCCGCGTTGCTCATGGTGACAGCCCAGATATGATTTATCTGGTAGGCCCCTAGGGCCAACACCTCCGGCAGACGTCCTGTAGAGCTGAGCGCATCTCAAAAATCTTCTACTCTATACGGTCTGCCACGCACATGACCGTGTAAAAACACAGTGTCTTGCGCGACGCGTCCCTTGGGCAGTGATGGCAAAATAATCTGGTATCTGGCGTCTTGATCTTCGGTCATCCTGTTACCGCGGCTAATCTGTGCCGCAAACGCCGCTCCTACGGAGCACATGATCCTGGCGTCCAACGCGCGTGAGTGCCGACGAAAAAAATTGGCAGCATATCCACGGAGTGAGTGATGGAGAGTGGGCGAAGCATTCGTCCGTCCATTCGTTTTTGCTTCCGTCCGTCCATGCATCCATCTGTGTGACCGTCCAAGCGTCAATCCGCCCGCCCGTCCATGCGTGCGTCTGTTCGTGCATCCGTCCCTTTGTTCGTCCATGCATCCGCCCCTGCCCTCGTTCATGCGTCCATCCATGAATGTTTCTGTGTATCTGTTCGTCCATCTATTCAACAATCCAAGTACCACCATCTCACATCTTTTCATCATATACTCCCCATATAGAAACACCGCCATCCAGCGGAAATTCCAAGGACTAAATGAGAGGTGGCACACGCACACTTTCTTACGGCTTGTGCTTCGGGTCTACTTCCCACCTTTAACCACCTCGAGTTCATGGCATATACTAGTTCACTGTATTCATGGCACTGAGGCCGAACGCTCGCTAAACCTGTCTAAAGCTAAGAAGGTTACGCCCAGCGAGTATAACGTAGCTACCTTTTCCTGTCAGACTGTGCTCAATGTACATGCCAATGGCTGCTTATGGGAAATGAGAGACAAGAGAATTTGGCTTTTACTTTCTTACGGCTTGCGCTTCGTATCTACTTCCAACCTTTACCCAACTCGAGTTCATGGTATATACTAGTTCATTGTATTCATGGCACTGCGGCTCAACGCTCGCTAGATCTTTCTAAAACTAAGGTGGTTACACCCAGCGAGTATAACGTAGCAACCCTTTCTTGTCAGATAATGCTCAATATACAAGCCAATAGCTGCTAATGGGGATCGCAGCGTGCGCGTTAACTAAAAGCCGAATGCTCTTGTCTCACATTTTCCATTAGCAGCCATTGCTATGTACATTCAACAATTTTTTTATTGTTTAACAACGCACAGAAGAAATCTCTCACCGGCACCACCTTAGAGGTCAAAACGTTATACTTGTTACACACTACAACAGCTACTAGGGACGAATGGGTGTCGCTATAAGAAGCTTCGCCCCTCAAATGATGAGGCACACCGGTGCTTGGAACTTGTTGGCAAACTTGCCTTAGGCAGGCTTAATGTCGGGAAAGCCACCGCGTTCACACGACTTCTAAAACAGCAAAAGAACAACCCGTCGTAGCACATAGCGAATAGCGTAACGAGTGTGACGTGCAATGCTCCAACCCAATAAAAAAGCTTGTTCTTGTTCCCCTATTGACTGTGGCGCATACCCACTTCAGCCATAATTCCTCATCATCTTCAGCCACTGCATGAACAATTGGGGCAAAATTCCTTGCAAGTGTTTAGCGGATACCACGCTTCTCAGAAAAATGACGAAAACTAGCATAGCGAATGCCAGACTACTACAGAAAAACTTTTATGAATAATGCCGTAGTGGGTATCAAGCAAGTGCGCTTGCGGAATTTATCCAATGAGTGTTTAGAAAAGGCTCTGAAAGGCCCCTCTTCAAGTTTTCGCCGTGACTGTACTGCACCTTCCGCGAAGGCCTGGCCTTTTTTTCTTCCATGCACTCTGTTTTGTGAAGTAGTATATAAAACGAAATGGAGTAAGATGAAATGAAACTGCCTTTGCTACGGCCCAAGGTGTATAACCTGTTATGTGACGGCATATTACCTCGTTTGGCTTGTATATGCCTGATTGCGGGAGTATCAAGGAATCAGAATTACGCATTAGTGGGGCGTTTCACCTAATGCACTTTTCTACTCCAAGTATTGACATAGAATAAGATGTCGAATGTCACCTCTTTGAGGGTGCATATTCTAAAAAAAATAGCAAACCAATTGCGAAAATACTTTTTGAATGTTGAAAACTGGAAACAACTGGCTGCCGTTTAAAATAACGACATTAGTATGTTTTGCAGTGACGCCTGAGCATAGGCCCTCAATTCCTTTTCCAGATTTCTATAAATATTTTGCGCAGTCGCTGTATTTGAAGAGGTTCACGTTTTGGTGAAGGAAAAATGCCAGAATTCCGTCAACTTGGATAAACGTAAAGGGTAAAAGGGCGATAAAGAGCAAAATTATTTTTTTGCGTATTAGTAAGGTAGCATTTCACAATCCGGAAAACACCACTGTGAATGCAACACGACGCTTGGTAACCGAGCAAACGTGCGAAAAGAAATTAGGGGTGGAGACGCCCCTTTGAGATTCTCACATGAAAGGCCACGGCGTCGTAGATTTTGAAGCCATCTGCTGTGTTCTCATACAACTAGCCCAGGAAGTTTCAGGATGCTTCATATAACCAATGTAGTGAATTGCGAATATATATATATATATATATATATATATATATATATATATATATATATATATATAAAGGAAAGGAGTGTATGCATGTTGAACGGCTAGTTTTTCCGTGTTTGACACTATGTAATGAGATCTAAGAGACAATAATGCCAAGGAAAGTATAGGGGAACTTATTAGACCGAATGCTACTGTGTTTGTGAAGAAATAAAAATGGGTGAAAACAAAACTTGCCATTGGCAGGAACCGAACCTGCCACCTTGGAATAAAGCGTTCGACGCTCTCTCTTTTCATATACATACGCTGTCCCAAGACCAGCCCAGCTTGCCAGGATAGTTCAGACAGCGCATGCTCGCGTTCACGCAAGGATGACGGCAAACACGTCGACTTGTGCTGTTATAGGAAGGTGTGGAAATTGCGGCTCCCCAGAGCGAACAGCGTGACGGCTAGGGCGTACGCCACTGCCTGAATTGCACTCCGAGGTTGCTGCAAAAGGGCGGCGTCGGACTCGTCTCCGAGTGACAGAGAAATTGCAACTTTATGTTCTCCGGCAAAGGCTAGGCTTAACGCCCGGCAGTATACGCCGAAACAAATAGAGCAGTGCGCAGGGGTCGGCGTGTGCCTTACGGCGCGCACCGAGTCTTTCTTGTTTTCGGCGTGGTCTCTTTATTGGCAACCCCAGGGCGATATATTTCGTTTCAGTCCAATACACGAGAAGTTCGGGCTATTACCAGCTCCCGTAGACGCCTCCAGGCAGATGGGTCGTTCTGCAGCGTGCGAAAAATCTGCGCTTCGAGATTTCAGGCCAAAGTCGCGAATACAGGGAAGATAAAGAAGAACGGCCCTATTGCGTCAGCTGGCTCGGCCAAGTAGAACTTTGGAATCGTGAAGTGTACTCCGCTTCTCATGAGTTCTTTTGTCGTTATTTAGGCGGTTCGCGAAGTTATTCGATATTAACTCCACGGCTATGCCGGCGGAGGGTACTGGAAGATCTAGATTTCCTTGCGGTCCAATACTTCCGACTTTCCCGCAATTGCACTGATCAAGCAGTCACAGGGACGTCTGAGTTTGCTGCTGTCTTTCCCGAAAGAGTCAATAATGACTACTCGCGAAGGTTTAAACGACTAACTCGCTAAGTTTGGGAGTGAGCTTCAACAGTATACTGTGGGCGAAGCTGTGCTCGTAAGCCTGTTTCAATATCGTCCTGCGCGCTCATAACGTACTTATAAGCGCCTTATCACATCTTCGGTGATTCTGGAGCCTTCCTAAAGCAGCCCTGCAACACCTTGGCATGTAATATGACCTCGCTGGCAAAGTTCATCGGCGAGTGGGGCGAAAAAAAATATTTTGTTTTCTAAACCAAAAGGTATGAGTGGAGTTACAGGATATTGTCGCACGTTTCATGTGTGGCATCTCTCATTTTTTTCGCGACAAGCCCACTCAGAGCAACAGGGGGGGGGAGAGGGGGGAGAACAAAGGTAACAATAGGCTAGGTATGAACATCAGCACGCGTTATGACTGTGAGCAGTTTCTTGGAACGCGTGGTTCCCTTTCAGAGTGATCACGAGCACGCTGGTATAATTCTACAGTGTTTACCGCAATTTCATGGAGCATGCCATGGGTACGTGGCACCATCTCGCTGTAGCCATGGTAACTATGCAGCTGACGGCAATCAGATGAACCATTGACGCACTTCGCTGCTCACGATGAGATCGGGCGAGTCGATGACATCATTTGTTGAGACAAGAGCCACAAATCTCTAGGTGACTTCTACACATATTTGTTAATTTGCTGCCGCGTGCTACATTATAGTGATTCACTAACAACTTCACAAAACCTTCAGCTACCGTGCAGCGGCATTTTATAGGCACGTTAACATAAGTCTGGCAAGACTCCGCTATGCCACACTTCAAAAAAGTAGAGTTTTATTTTTATGTTTAGAATACTGCTTGCAAAACCAAGAAACTACAAACGGTGAAGCAATAGTCCCTCTCTTGCCAAGTTTCGCCTATGGGAGGGAATTCGTGACACTACATATATGCAAGTGATGCATGTTACAAGTGTTAATTAGCCGGTAAGTGCATGGGTTGCTTTGGTTGCTACATTGGGCCCAAATTGGCCACGTTACAAGCTCTTTTGGCGACGAAAAATTCATGCTTGGTTGATTGTTACATTCTGGACGATTCGAACTTGTACTTCAGCACATTTTGTTTTTTTTAATGTGAAGCATTTATCTGCGTACAGACACTTTGAGCATCATATCTATCTGTCAATCTATCAATCAACCTATTATATATATATATATATATATATATATATATATATATATATATATATATATATATATATATATATATATATATATATCTGTCTAGCCACTTCAGTATTCTTGCCCTACTGATCACCGTCCTAATTTTAGGCAAGTTTAAATTAGTTCAACCTCATACCTTTGTTCGAACTTCGAGATTATCGTTACTTAGAGCTCTAGTTGTGCCATATCTTCCTCAATGCTTATACTGTATGAACCAATATTGGTATTCTGGCTCAGAACAAGCATTTTACTCTCTCGTCCGATGATTGCTCGCCTTGTTGGAACAGTCGTTATGGCGGTCGACTGCTGACGCAAAGGTCGCGGAATCAATTTCCGTCACGGCCATCGCATTTCGATGGAGGCAGAATGCTAGAAGCCCAAGTTCTGTGGGAAGGTAGAGCATGTTAAAAAACAACAAATGGCCAAATTTCCTTAGCTCTCCACCATGGCGTCTTGTATACCTAGGCTTAGGGAACTAACACCCTAAATTATTATTATCAATAATATTGACCAAAGATAACACATAAATGAACGGATAATAATATGACTTCTAATTATCGATCTGGTTTCAATAATGGTAAAGCCAGCATCGGGGTTGTAAGATTTCTTTCAGGAAGACACCGTGCGTAAAGAAATTGTGGCTCATCTCCCTATATATATGAATCGTTGTATTACGAAAGTGAAACGTGCCTTTACAAAGGTAGTCGAGCATTTATTGTGCATTGTTTCAGCACCAGCAACAAACGGCAACCAGCTCAAAACTCGCAGCGCACATCTCAAGCAGAAAGCAAGCACGAAATCAGCATACACAGTGTGATCGCGGACTAACAACTGTCACCGATCGACACCTAAAGCGCGCTGTTCAAACAGCAAGACGCACGAAACGAGCGCACAAGTACACACAGGACAAGTGCGAACAACTGTCACAATTCTTCCTGTGTCATGTATCAGCAAAGTACTTTAATTGGGATAGAAATAATATGGACACTCTCGGAAGGATTTTGGCACCAGTGTTGACGTCGCCGTCAATCCTCGAATGTATATACGTACCTATATATATAGAAACGCAAGAAAAAAAAAATATTGCACACAGAGACTCCAGCGCGCGAAATCGAACTTCGAACCTCTGAGACGTGAGTGTGCGGCTTCAATCACTGCGCCACTGAGGAGCACATCTTCCAACGTTCAAACGGCAAGCTATTTATATATACCACTTACTGCTAGGGACGGGCATCATGGGGGAGGGTGACTATCGCGTTTTCTGCATTACCAGCAAGATGGCGCAATGAGCGCGCATTGGCACATCACCACGTCGTACTTGCCGTTAGCATGCCAGCCAACGTACGATCTGTGGCGCATTGGTTAGCGCCGCGCTCCTGGAATCGAGATTGAAAGTAGTTCGAGTCCGTGGGGCAGATGCTTGCCATCTGTTTTTTTTAAAGACGATAGTCGTTCTTAAGGACCTTCGACAAAAAAAAAAAAATGATCTGTCTATTTGCACATTTGTCTGTTTGTCTGCCCTTAACGATACCTTAAACGGCACCAAACGGCCGACTCCATCCGCAGCGCCCACCAATATTGCTCAAGCTTGAGCGTTCTTAGTGGTGTGATTGTCAATTAAAAAGCAATTATAGCGCATATCTGACGTGCTATAACAGCACGTCGATGTTTTGTATGGGTGCCTTTATAGAAGAGGCACACACAAGTACCTCTAAGGACTGCAGCGTTTATCGCACTGCGCAGACAGTGCAACGCGATCCTCAAAAAGGTGTTTCCAACGCTTTGCTCCCATGACACGGTGGTGACAACTACCGGTCGCTTTGCGTTCTACACCTTACCACCTCCGAGGCAGGCGCGCGTCTTTCTACGCGGATGCACAAGCCTCCGTTTTTGAAGATAACTGCCAGATGGCGCTCGTGTCTAACGTGCCTCGATACGCTTGCTCGTCTCCGCTACATCATCGAGGCACTCTAAAGCAGCGTCTCCAGAATACCATTCACCAACTTTCTTGCGCAGAACATTAAACAAACGCTTCTGTTTACTCTCTCCAGACGCAATATCATCGCCTTTCGACATTTGCAGTGTAACATGCAGGTTCGGGGCCATTTTTTTCTTCTGTGGAATGTATTAGTATATAACTTTCAACGTCGCATCTTTGATAAAAGTACGTAAGCGGAGCCGTGGTGGTCCAATGCCAACTAGAATATTATTAAGCCTGCTCGCTGCCGCCGTGAGGTATCTCGTTTTGCCCGAGCGAGCGAGCTTACAAGAATAGGTGGCCAGAAAAAGAGCGAGTGACTGTGGAATGCACCGTCTGCTGCCGGCTTCCTGTCCGAGGAGAGTAGACGACGGCGAACCACTCCACCGTAAGCCTCAGATTGCTCGGGAATTATGTTCATCCTGCTATCTTCGTCTGCTTTATTCGTCCTGTAAACCATAGTAGGTTGCTCAGCAGTTGGCTGCTTCAACTCGAACGTGAAAGGCAAACGGCCTGCATTAGCATGTATATATTCCCATGTAACCAAGAAAAAAAAAACGGCTGCGAAGAAAGCCACTGCGACAGGTAGCGTTCGGGTACCGAACGTTGGAGCCAGAGTATGTGAAGACCAATTCTTCACAGGTACGTGTGTTTTCCGCACTAATAAAAAGCTTACGCATGAATTCGCTGCAAATCTTATATCGTGAAATAACTTGTCGTGCAGGCGCGCCTAGCAAAGCTATTATAGGAATGCTTGGGCGAAATCTACCGGCCATACAAGATGAGTGCCGGCCATTGCACCCATGTATATCACAATATGAATAAAAAAAAAGAAGCTTCACTCAAGAGAGTAAGTCTTGTGATTGTCCCTGTCCCTTATTTTTTGTTGTCGTGTGTCTGCCTTTGCACACACCAGTTTACCCAAAAAGTCTACACGAAGCGCAGGACGAGTACGTTTGCGTTTGTCTTGGTCAAACTGTGCGCCAGGATGGCACACAAAGGAAGAATCGCGTTAAACAAGCGCAGGGTTTCGATTCTTCGGCCCTGTCTATGTATGACTGTATTGTTCATGTGCCACCGTGCCGCGCAGCTTGACCAATATCAGCGTTCAAATAAGCATCTGCCTTCAACTAAGAAATGTACCTTACAGCGCGGTGAAGGCTAAAAAAATTGCAGCATATCCACGGAGTGAATGATGATTGGTGGGGCGAAGCGTTCGTCAGTCCGTTCATGCTTCCATACGGTAATTTTTTCTTGCTTTCCTCTGTCCACGCGTCCGTCCGTGTGCACGCCCGTGTGTCCATCCGTGTGACCGTCGGTACTTCCGTCCGTCCTTGCGTCCCTCCATACGTTCGTTCGTACGGCCGTTCTTCCGTCTGTCCATCCGTCCGTCCACACCTCTGTCTGTCTGTGCGTCCGTCCATCCGTCTATCTATATGTCCATCCGTCCGTTCATCTTTCTAGTGAATACTCCAAGTACAGTAATCTCACATCTTTTAATCATGTATTGATCATGTACAAGTGCCGCCATCCAGCCAACATTCTAAGGACCACTTTTTCGGGTTTGTGCCACCGGTGGTTACGCACTACAACGAGGGACGCACAAGCTACGCCATAAGGAGCTTCGCCCCTAAAACGATATCTCAACGCGCTTACTAAGTGTCACGCTTCATGCCGATCGACCAATGATGTCAGCCGAAGCAGCGATCCCGAAATCAACTCTTAGCACACTGGTACAGTCATCACCACCCCCCAGATCTTTGAAATGATGATATTTTATCTGCAGTAACGTTTCATACCATGAAAACTGTCTACTTTATCGACTGCTCTGCTAGAAAAATGACAGCACCTCTGAGCAGCATAAAATCATTCCGATTATTTTGGTGCGATAAAAAGTTTCCTTACCGTTCATGGCTTTCGTAGCTAGTCATCACCTCGATCACGGTTAGCCGAAACAAAAAAAAAAAAAAAACAACTTCTCAAGGACTGACATCGCACGGAGTGGTGTCTTTTTTTCAACAGAGTGGTACAAAAATGCGCGTGTGCCACTGGTAAGCCGCGTGGTGTGTCTAACCGGAAGCCGTCATATCGCACAGTTCCTAGCGATTGCCTATATTACCGGTCACCAATCGTCAATCCATATCCACCATCGTTTCCCGTTGAAAGATAACGCTTCCACGGTGAGCTTTGCGTGCCTAACAGCTTTAATCTCTCTTTTGGGTAAAAAAAAATACACTAGTTTAAGAAATCTATTGCGCTTGAAAGCGTTTGGAGATTCACCTGCAGTGAGCCATTGCTTGCGCGATAAAGTTAGTGATTGTGCGCTATCAAATGCGTGGTTGATGTATAAGAGCTAAGTTTGATAGACCAACAAAGTCATGAAGTAAACAGACAAATTTTATTCATTTCAAATTTATTCACACACACACGCACGCACACAGAAACTATCTAGAACAGGCAGAGATACTGTTCCTACTCATTGGCAAAGGTTCTGAAGTTTTATTTGTAGTCTTTCAAACATTTGTTTTAAATGCGAAGCATTTCTTAGCATACTTTGGCGACTTAGAGCGTATGTATCTTTTTAGCCGCTTACGTCTAGGTACTCTCGTGGTCACTTCATTTACTTGGCGTGAACCAAAATTAACATGAGAGGGTAAGGTGGTTTGACGAATACGACGCGCTTGTCAAGACACGAATAACCTCACAATCCCGTCGCATACGTCGTCAAACACGTCTCGCCAGACAGGGGCACATACCTACGGGAAGGTATGTGCCGCTGCTATGCGCGTATGTGCCACAGGTGATCAAAGCTTGGTATCTACCCAGGAATGACAAGAACACACTGGCAACTTTACCGCGCGAGTGTTAAAAAACACCCGATGTCGGTAGCATCGACCCGACGAGTCCCAGCTGGAATCTAACCCAAGCATTCTGGGCGCCAACGAAGCATTTTACCACGAAGCTACGCCATGGGTCTCGGAGCTACTTTTCAAATAGACGCTAATCTTCGTGAAACGTTACTATTGGCTGCAGTGCTGCCTACACAATTGTAAAAACTTTACATATGTACTATTTTGATACAGCCGTCACGTCGCGTTAACGCCAGATGTGGTTATTTGCCATGCGCTGAAGTTGATTTATGTAGCAATGTCCCAGGCCCGCATCTTCGCGAGCATCAACGCTGATTGATTTGTGGGGTTTAACGTCCCAAAACCACCATTTGATTATGAGAGACGCCGTAGTGGAGGGCTCCGGAAATTTCGACCACCTGGGGATCTTTAACGTGCGCCCAAATCTGAGCACACGGGCCTACAACATTTCCGCGAGCATCAACGCTTCATATCAGCTTCTGGTGTAGCTAATTCGCATGTTCCAGTTGACATATTTGCGTGGTATCTGCAAAATTGTTTATAGACACTTACTTATATAGGAGATTGTGTCCTACTGCTAAAAGACTATTATTCAGCACATTATCAGGGTTATGACCACTGCAAGAAAAAAAGTGTTTTCGTTTCACAAAAAGCTTTCGTGACCGACGCAAGGAGTAGCGTTTTCTCTTTTGCTCTGGCCCCTCTCGCAGTGGTGCGTCATAAAGCTTAGGGCCTGGAAAAAATGCTAGTACTGGGTCTATATTAAACCGTGTAGTGCCCGTGGGAGCTGCTATATTGCTCTGCTGGTTGTTACATCAGTATGTGTTTGGTAGTGATTCCTAAATATTCTTGCTTTAAGTCAGACAACCTAAAATCTTTTAAGAAAGCGCTTTACCGTTAGTGTCTACACACATCTAAATTTCAAGGAAACATATTAGGCTAAAGTACTTGCAAGACTGCCGAAAAATTATAATACCAAGATAAAGTGGTAGGAACACCGACCAGAAAGTACTATGTACGAAACTGATACAAAATATAATGCAACAGCATTCCTTTCATGTTTTTCTCAAACATGTGCACAGAGGTTATGGGAGAAGTCTGCGGCGCTCATCGCCAATAGCAAAATGTCTACCTACCTTCAAGGAAAAACGTCTGTTCTGAAAACGTAACGCCACACGTGTTTACTATTTTAATGTCAGGGCCTACGACAAAGAGTCAGAAGCACAGATGACGCCCTTATTTTAGAGCAAGAACGAAACGTGGTGGAGATGGGGTCATTGGAAATACTTAGAAATATGTTTATGGACAAACGTACCTTCGGGTCTCGAAGAAGACGGATGTCGACGTCATCTTGAACACGCGCTCCCAATTCGTTCTTTGGTTGTTCTTAGGAAACGAGAGCACTCGCCTCTTCGGTCCCTTTGACGCGACGATTCGCCACGCAGCATCGTCCAACCGTTCGGATTCGCAGTCGTAGAGATTGCGATTTTCCAGTGCACAAAACGCATGACATATCCACGCCGCAGTTCACAGACACAGAGAAAGACGGTCTTCTCGTGTCACCAACTGTCGCCTACAAACACATCAGCCCGCCATGAAACTGTTCGTCTGGCTTGACAATTCATGTCTGCTGAGCGATGAGAGCAAGCGTAGGCACGTCTGTGCAGCGAAACACACCGCTCTGAACTGAGTGACGTCAGAGGCCGCGGTACATACAGTGAGCAGGCCTGGAACTACCCATTGGGATTGGGTGGACCCCGGCATAAAATGCTTTTGTGTTAAAAAAGAGACCTCTTTATTTGTTTTTGTTTTATGAGTACATTTCGAGTGTTAAAACGTATCTATGGTGCGATTGAAGCACAGGTCATACATTGCGTTTAACATTTGATAGCATAATTGGAGCATTGCTGCCAGGTGCCCCGACTTCAAGGATTCATATAGCGACACTCCTGTTCGACCCAGAAGTCAAGAGCCTCCTGGCAGCTATTACATCGATGCCCAGCGTTTTCAACACTGTGAGCTGGTCTGGCAACAATGCACTTACTCACCTTGACTACACCCGACGCCTGTTTGAGGGGAAGAATTAGGAAAATCTGTTCAGCCGCTACGACCCCGAACACCAGTCCACTGCCATTTGACTCAAGGGCCAGCTCCCTCACAATAGCAAGCACGCATCGCTCATGTCTGGTCAAGTGTGCACGAACTCAGTGAACCTACATTAAAGGCCGATGACGAGGCCTTATTATTCGGCTCGTGCTCTGGTGTGCTGCCAACGCGGCCTTAAACATCGATATTCTGTCTCAGGGTGCTAGAGGAGACAATGTGGCACCTCATAATTGTGGGTGTTGAAAAGAGTATGCAGCGGCACAGAAGGTGCTCTTTTCGGATGGCGCTGCTTTCATGCACCAGCAAGGGTTGAGCACCATTTTCGTGTGGTGACCACGTGCCACCAATATAAGAAAGAAGCTGGAGTGTTAAGTTTGAACTATGTGGCAAGAAGCTCGCACAGGGCTCATGCAGGAGGGCGAAAGAGAATAAACCTAGCGAGAGCAGCACGCGAAAGGATTTCACGTTGCTGCCAGCCGGCCGCAGTCCCTGTAGTCTAAAAGTCGGGCCGGTTTGGCTAGACAGCGGCACTTCGCCCGACAAGCGGATGTATAAGTGCCGATGGTCGAGTCGACGGTTTCTTTGCCCTTCGGAGAAACACTCGATCAAAGACGCCGTGTGGAGGTAAAGGAAATAGAAAAGACGGCTCGGATAGAAAGGCATGGCGGCATTGGCAGTAGCGTAAGAAAGGCGGCAAGGAATATTACAGTATAGCCGAGATGAATGGCAAAAATGAACATTACAGTAGCAGAAGTGTGCTTTGATCGCCTTTTCTATACTGTGCCTCTTTTGTGGGACCAGGCCGTGCCTCCGTACCGCCAAATTGTGTCCTCATGCATTTTTGGCGGCACATATACTAGCCAAGAAGAATCTAGACATGTCATCGTGACAAGACGGGCGGAGGAAGATTTGCGAGCCATCTTGGTACTGCTGCGGCTCCGAAGCCTTTCTGAAGCATTTGTGTGCATTGCGATGGAAGCGCGGGTCTTTCCGCATTCTTTGCCGCCATCGGTCGACTAGCCTTGTGCTGTCTTTAGTTCTTAAGGTGGTTTCCCTCACATGCAAATTTTCTTTCTAGGAGTTCCGTCTAACAATGTCGCATTATGCGTGAAAGACTGGTATCCGCCAATCAAGGTGTTGCCAAGCTAGAACAAGGGTAGGGGGTGTAAGAAAAACGAAAGAAAGAATGTGAACCAGGGGCGCCTCTGGTTTGCTACCCTAAGCAAGGGGAAGCGGTTACGGTTGAACAGAAAGAAGCTACTGAAAAAGTCTATCGGCTTAGAACGTACCTATCTGTTAAACATACCTATCACTGATCACTAATACCAGTTGATTTCGAAAACTGTGGCAGCTCCGCGTCACTTCACGGGCATGCAATAATTAGAGGTTGTTATGTTCTGAAAAACGGTTTTAAATGCCATGGATTTCTTAATCAGGCTACGTCAGGCGTCCATCGGGATCTGTACACCCCTCTCTCCCATTGCAACTGCTGCGGGTGCACGCGTCCCTAGCAACCGTAGCTCCCACCATGTCATGCTTCGGCGTCGGCAGCTGTCAGCAGCAGCTGCGGGCGCGCGCGCTTATGTTCCCCCCTAGCAACCGGAGCCCCCACCTCCTTGACATGAACGTGACTTGCCACCGCCTCCATGCAGTGCATTTAAAACGCATTTGTAGGGTTTGTGCTGCCAGTAAATACGTCCACTCGCCGAGCGGGTGGTGTAGACGAGTTCCTCAAGCGATACCTGCCTCTCAGCGAAGAACTGCGAAAGAAACGGGAGTCCTCGCTTATCATCCGCGATCGCCGCATCTGCCCTAGTGTCAGTGGTGGCCTGTGTGGCGATGGTGCAAACAACGCCGTACTACTTTGCTCGAAGTTGCATGAACGGAGAATACTGCGGTGTTATTCTTGTTGCTGACGTGTATGGGAACCTCATATGCATGCCGTTGCCACCTGGCCCGTTCGAGACACGTCTCTGTACAAAGACTTGTACGCCCTTGCACGCACCGGAGACGGAGTCTTTGTGGTGAGCGTGTACCTCGCACCCAACCTTGCTCGGGACGCCGCTGCCGCGCAACTTTCTACGGCTTTAGAATGTGTGCGTTTCAAAGTATTTGACCCCATCGTCTTGGTTGGTGACTTTAACGTGGATGGGAGAAAAAAGTGCGGCGAGTGGATGGCGGAGTACATGTGGACAAAGTACACTATGCAGTGTGCCTCCACCGAAGTTCGATAAGTGTTTGACTACCATTCGCGGAAGTTGCAATGATCTCGCCTTTACCCAAAACTTTGACGCGTGCATGCTTCTCAAAGTCGTTTTGACCGTACACTTTAGCGACCAGAAGGCTTAGATTACGATCGAGGTACAATGAAAACACAAACAGGTGCTGACGAATGTGTATATAAATGGTTACAGTACAAATCCTCGTCTCGTCATTAATTTACACCATTAAATTTACTACGCCATGTACTCTGGGCGCAAGAAATGCATTCGCATTTTCTCACGATTCTCTTCAGGGAAGTGGGAGCATTTTTTTTTGCTATATTGCTCAAGTTAGGTTGATCAGAGGACGTCTGATGACAAATCGATCCTAAAGCACATCATTTGTGCTGTATCGTTTTGTCAGAATTGCGAGAATGACACCTCGAAGGGGCTATACGAAGCTGAGTATGCTCTGTAAAAGCTAAAGATGCTTCAGCAATGTTAGGTCTTGGCGATGGAGATGCAGCAATGCAGTTGGCATCTCCCGCAATGAATAGATTCTACTTAGAGGATAGCGCGCAACACTCGAGTTGTGATACAGATGTTTGCGACTGTTCTGTCAGCAATAGAATAACGGTCAGCTCGAAGCGTCAGTTCTTGACAAGGGTATGAGAACGGTCGGGAAGTCCTCGGGGAGAGACCGGGAAGCATCTGCAGCGTGAGCGTTACGACTCGTTTCATATAGTCCTAATGCGACAAATCTAAGGTATCGTGTTCTTCTTCGAAGCTTTAAACAGCGTGTTTAGAATAAGTGATTTACAATTTAAAGCACTGTGTGCTGTACTGTGGGAGGTCACTAGGCTCTCCATAAGTGCAAGTTCCACCAAAGCAAGAACTTACGGACAAAATTGATCACGTGTCTGTTTGCGTCACTGTAAAAAGTCGCTGAAAGAACAAAACGTTTATTCGGAGTTCTACGCGAGAAGATCAGCCAGTAGGCTGCGTGAGATATGGCTGCTATCTCGCAGTAAATTTAAGAAACGAAACTTTTTCTAGACCGCGGATTCAGTGGTAGGTCGCCGTAGCATGTCATTTCAGTGAAGCGAAACACCCGCTGTTTCGTCCGTTAGCGTTGCATTGTCACCGTAGCGTAATAAGCACTGTGGTTTCTAGAATCATCCATCTCTGCACTTCAGAAATAAAGTAAAGCACTACCTAATATTTACGTATTTATGTGTACTTGAATTATGGGTAATACTTCTTTGATTGACAATATTCACAAGTATGAACACATCTAGTAGATCAAGTTGGCCTGGGTATTGAAGTGCTCAAACGTTTACCCTCTGGTTGAATGGTGCGACAAAGAAATGAACAAAACGACAGAAGATTTCCATCGAGATATCCCAACAAATTTTCTTATTAAGATCAATAGTTGCAAGGAGGGGCGTTTTATTGTAGACGTAACTTGTCATAAACAAACAAACCAACATAAACAAGCAAAAAAACAGTGTATACACATTTCACAAATGAGCAACAAAACATCAATTTATCTCGGTGTATCTGAATGTTCAAAGTTAAAGGAAAATTGAAATGGATCGAATAGTTCAAACTGCATATAATGCCACGCATGCATGCGTAATATATTGAGGACTTGGCTAGTACGGAACAACTGCAAACTCCAGCTCTCCGTTCCTTACTCTGAAGAAACGTGTGTGCCATCGTGGAAAGAAAGCTTCTTCACCGTGTGTTTCCAGCTGCATCAGAACATATATTGGGCAAGTTGTTGTGCTTCCACCTTAAACGAATCCTGGGAAATCATGGAGGCGTTTTGCATGTCACTAGAAGGTGAGAGTTCAGGAACTTGAAATGTCAAAGATAACAAAAATCAGTTTATCAATAACGCCGTGCCTTAGTACGCCATTTCTCTCAGGCAGGTAGCAAATAATTTTCAAATGTCCGCCTGCGCAATAGTTTTTTTCATATATGCTTATCTTTATCCGGCCTACTTTCGACTTTCACTGTCCCTTCAGTGCTTCTACGATTCAATTATTACGTCTTCTGGCCACCACCGTCGTTTCGCCAATTTTCTCGCTCTTCATGTTCCGCCTAATCTATTAAGCACTTTTTATTTTCGCTTGAGCTATGAAGGCTACGCAAAGACGGCCCGTGTCAATCATTTATGAGTCCGTGGAAGCTTAATCGCAACTGGTGTCTCGCGGAGGTCTCGCGTCGACCTCCGATTTTCTCGGTATGAAGAGCGTAACCTCTGCTCCATCACAGCGTTGCTGCATAGCAGCGTTCGCCATAGTTGCGCAGGTGCACGTAGTCTTGCCTTCCTATTCGAATCGGGGTAAGGCCGCATGTTTATCGACAAAATTAAGGCTTTGCGAAGCACCATGGGCGTAAGAACTGTTCATCTTAATATCAGGTGTAGTAACGTGGTCGAATGAATAATAGTGACTTGCGTTTTAGATAGTGGGTCACAGAGGACATGGCAGATGCGGCAGGAAAATGACACGATAAACCAGGCGCAACTATGTGTTGGTCAGAGATATGAAGTTATGTATATAAAAGCTATTAATCCATCAGGTACCATTAAATATGTGATTGCGCCTTGCGACGTCTTCATTGAACAAATTGTTTAACTCGCCTGCTTATTTAGGAGAGTTGGCAAGGCCAACGTGCCAGTATAATGTATGTATACAACAGAACAGCCCAACTAATTTTGCTTGTTAGAAAGGTGCAGCTTCAGATAAGTTACGTCAGTTAGGTCATTGATGAGAACAAACAGAGAATGACGTCAAAAAAGGAGTAGGGGAATTTATAGGGTGTAATTCTTGATCAAATTCAAAGAAAGAAAAATCGACGAAACAAATCGCAGCATATCCATGGAGTGAATTATGATAAGTGGTGCGAAGCGTCCACCCGTCCATCCGACCATACGTCCGCGCGTACGTGCGTGCATGCATCCGTCTGTCTGTCCATCCGTCCGTCTGTACGTCTGTCCACTGGCTGCGTCTGTCCGTTCGCATGTCTCTCTGTCTGTCCGTCAGTCAATCGGTCCGTCCATCTGTCTGTCTGTCTGTCTGTCTGTCTGTCTGTCTGTCTGTCTGTCTGTCTGTCTGTCTGTCTGTCCGTCTGTCTGTCTGTCTGTCTGTCTGTCTGTCTGTCTGTCTGTCTGTCTGTCCCTCCATCCGTCCCTCCGTCCATTCGTCTGCCTGTCTGTCTGCCCGTCCGTTTGTCTGTCCGTATGCACGTCCGTCTGTCAATCCGTCCGTCCATGTAGTGAACACTTCAAGTACCGCCATCTCGAATTTTTTCATCATATATTCATTGCATAAAAGTACCACGATGTAGCGGACATTCCAAGAGCTAAACGAGGGGTGGCTACACACTGATACACTGTGGGCCCAGCACCCATGGCTTAAAGAGCTTCGCTCCTAAAAATGACTTGCTGCTGGGAGGGACCAAACCTGAGGCCCTCGAATGACGCCTCTGATACTCTACAACCGGCCTACAGCGGCTCGCATCCCCCTGTCCACTTTATGTGGTATATATGCACGATAGATGGATGGATGGATGGATATGGCTGTACCCTTTAGATCAGGCGGTGGCTAGCGCCACCAAGCCGTAATACCTAATGAACCAAAAACTATATTTATTTTTTTTCCTTAAAAAGTGAGTTTGAGGATTCGTACTTTGCTGTGAAGAGTTTAATTTTCACTCGTGCCTTGACTTTAGCCACCAATCAGATAACCTCCTTCTAGTTAAGTCTACTTGCTTAAAGTCTATTTTGCCCTCCCGGTCCCTAAACCCCAGTGCTTTGAAAAACTCTGCGCCATCATCCTGAACTATAGGTTGAAGCCCTTTACAGAACATTATCAAGTGTTCGGCAGTTTCTTTTTCCTCTCCACACGCACTGCATACTGTGTCTACCCCTTCGTATTTGGCCCGATATGTCTTGGTTCGCAGTTCTCCCGTCCTTGCCTCAAACAGTAGAGAACTACCCTGAGTATTATCATAGATCCTTTCCTTGGCAATTTCCTGCTTAAAAGTTCGATAGATCTCCAGTGCGGACTTCTTAATCATGCCCATTTTCCACATTTCAGTCTCCTTTTCCTTCACTTTCTTCTTAACCGATAGTTCTTTTTGTTTTCGCCACCTGCTCTTTTCCAAGTATTTACCAGTCAACTTCCTGGTTCGCTTCCTCCCTTTTGTATCGACATTCTTCATGTACAAGTAGCTGATAGTCGTGAGCGCCACCAGTAGCCACAACGGCGTCACGCCAACCAACAGAGAAGTGTTCCATGCTCGCCGTCGTGACTACCAGCGGTGTAACACTTCCAAGTTTCAATGTACAATTGCACATCATCAAGTGAACAGGGAGATGAGCGCCGCTGAATCTGCGTTGGTAGAGAATTTGCCGCGTTATTGAACGGTCGCCCGTTCGGTTCCTGCCGGCGAAGGGTGAGCTTTTTGTCCACTTTTCCTTATGCAAATTTATGTTACAAAGTAGTACTAATGACATGCACTATACTTTATCTGATATATCGCTGTCCGTCAGTTCTCATTATTGTTGTGTCGAACGAAAAAAACGGGTCCCTAAATTTCTACGTCGGTTATGATAGACTTAACAACGCTATTGCCAGTCATTGAGGGAATGAATTTGGTGCGTAAGTGCAGATGTTCCTTTTGAGTTAACTAAACACACTCGCATATAACCTCACAGCTTATGATTCAATAGCAATCAAGACTCTCAATTAATCTATACGATTTTCATCATACTGAAAGGAGTAATAACTTATTGCACAATCATAACTAATAATTGGCAGAAGATTCTTCGACTTAATAAACCACATGTAATGCCTCCCAAACTATCGGTACAGCCACTAGAAATGTAATCTTGGGTAGTGATACCAACGATTAAAAGCATAATAAAATGAAAACTACATATACAGAAGAAATATTTTCTGGTTTCTTTTGACAAGAAAATACAAGGAATGTCTTCAAATAACGTCGACGAAGAAATTGAGAAAGAGGGCAAAAAAGACTTCGCTACCCTAATTGTCGATTTTACCGTGATAACCCCCTCACAAAAAACATTTAAACGTTCGAGAAAAACAGGCGCATTATGTTTTAACGCAAATAATTGCCAGGACAAAAAAAAACTACGTAAGTGCTCGTTTCACTACCTTCGAACCAACGGAAGTCTTGCCCTCGAGGTATTCGATTTGGCCCCTAAGTTCCGGATCAGCCTCTTACACTTAGAAGAAAGGTTGTAGTACGTGCCAACTTTGGGGTAGTAATGCTTTGTCACATGTTACAACTCTGGTTACACCTACCATTTTTCTTTCCATTGCTCGCTGCGTCGTCCTCAATTTAAGCTGAACGCTCTTTGTAAGTCTCCAGGCTTCTGCTCCGTAGCTAAGTACTGGCAAGATACAGCTGTTATATACCTTCCTCTTGAGGGATAGTGGCAATCTACCTGTCATAATGTGAGAGTGCTTGCCGAATGTGCTCCACCCCATTCTTATTCTTCTAGTTACTTCGATCTCGTGGTTCGGCTCTGCTGTTGGTAGGTGTAAAAATGGTAGGTGTAACCTTAAGAGACAAGAAGAGAGCAGAGTGGATTAGCGGACAAACGGGGGTTAAGGATATCATAGTTGAAATAAAGAAGAGGAAATGGACGTGGGCCGGGCATGTAGCGCGTAGACAGGATAACCGCTGAACCCTGGTAGTAAGCGCAGTTAGTAACGGCAAGGGGCTAACTGTAACTACCTTTGCTGTTACTACCAGCATTTAGTAACTTTTACTACCCTAGCTGTCACCACCCATGGATTGTAACTTTTTAATGGTTTCAAGAAAAAAAAATTGGCAGATCCTACGTCCAGTGGGAATCCATGATATGCGAAGCACGAATGAGAAAGATTGATATGTCACTTTAAAATCAGCACAACATTACGACGTGGAGGTAAATGATGCCGTACATGAGTTCTGTGTCATGATTTTCATGTTTGAATGTGTCGCTTACCTTCGTCATGTGTTCTCGTCACGCGATACTAAATTTAGCATATGTGGAGCTATAGCAAAACGGCCGCGAGATTGCTATGAGAGTGGTATATTATCACTTTCTTACATGAAATGCGTGTCAGGATTATCATTCTTGCACGATACATATATTTCGTTATCCATTGACGTCACGCAACACCAAAATTGGTATACGTGGAGTAGCAAAACGGCCGCGAGTGCATCATGAAGGGCCCAATATACTCCAATGTCGCGTTCACGCGCGCGCACGCTGGGCACAGGGACGCAGCGTTAGTAAAACACGAGCACTCATAGACTGACGCCAGGCGCGGCCTGATGGCAACCGGCGAGAACTGCGACATGCTGCACTTCGCGCTGACGAGTTACCCACACAACACTGCGTCTTTCTCTTTTCGTGACAGAGGAACGCTGGACGCGCTGAAACGCGCATGCGTCAAAGCAATGCAGCGCGGCGTGTCGCAGTACCGGCGCCTGGCGAGGCAACGCCGGCGTGACGCGACGAAATGAACGCCGGAGAGCACATGCACCACATCACGTCGAAAGGTATTGGCTTATTGACTGTGGCATGTAGTCGTGTTCTCACATGACACGCATCTCATGATTATGATGTTTGCACCAGTCACATACCTTCGTCATTCATTGGTGTCATGTAATACCGAATTTGGCAAATGTGAAGCCAGCGAAACAGCCGTGAGTGCATCATCATGTGACATGTGTTATCATGATTTGGATGTGTCAATTAACCTATGTCATCCATTCTCGCCGCGTAATACCGAGTTTGGTACATGTGAAGCTAGCGAAACGGCCGCGAGCGTATCATGAGCGTAGCATGTAGTCGTGTTGTTACATGACACGCATCTCATGTTTGTTATGATTGACGCAGTATATCATACCTTCGTCATCCATTCGCATCCCGTATTACTAAATTCAGGTATAAGTGAAAGCTAGCGAAACGGCTGCCAGCGCATCATGAGCGCGGTATGTAGTCATGTTGTTACATGCCAGGCATCTCATTATCATCATGTTTCCACCAGTCACATACCTTCGTCATCCATCCACGTACCGTTATACCAAATTTGGTATGTTATGCTAGCGAAACGGCCGCTGGCAGCATCATGAGCGTGGAGTGTAGTCACGTTCTCACATGACACGCATGCCATGATTTTCATGTTAGGGTCTGTCACTTGTGTTCGTCATGCAGTCATGTCATACCATACCAGTTTTACAGCATGCCATGTGAACAAAACCGTTGAGAGAGCTGCAGGACCATGAAATGTAAATCATGACATTCATGACATAATATCATGATTTTCATGCGATGAGTTGTCAAATATGTTCTACAGACAGTCATGTTATGCCATGCGAAGTTTGATATTGGTACCATTATCTAAACGGCCAGGAGAGCTAATAGTCGTAGGTGACTAGATAGATAGATAGATAGATAGATAGATAGATAGATAGATAGATAGATAGATAGATAGATAGATAGATAGATAGATAGATAGATAGATAGATAGATAGATAGATAGATAGATAGATAGATAGATACGCTCAAAGTCACGGAAGTTCGAATAACGCACGAGTGCCCAGCGCTGCGTTCTGATGTACGCTCAAAGTCACGGAAGTTCGAATAACGCACGAGTGCCCAGCGCTGCGTTCTGATGTTTATGTTTGCGTCAACATATTTTCTTGAACTAGAGCTTAACATGCAGTGCGAAATGGCTGCCTGTCGGTTTTTTAAGTAATAAAAATATAGGGATTCCATTCGCCTTAAAAATAAACCATAAGCAACATAATGAAATACAGCATGGTTATCAACGCGCACAATAGAAATAACTAACTAATGGGTGACGTTCTGCTTAAACATGTGTTGAACAGCTCAACTTTCTATTTGCAAGTGCTATCTCCTATTATAAATATTGTGATGTAACAGTAAAGGCAACCTTTATTAGGCCCGGAAGACACGATGAAGCGACCACGCCCAAGGCACAGAACTCAGACAAGCCAAGTCCCCACAGCAGAAGATGACGACCACTCAGGATGATGAATATGTGTAAAGATAGATGATGTGCTTAATGAATGCCTACAATATGAACGCATCAAGTAAAACATGTCCTACCTGTTCAACCCATAAGGACTACCTAAGCGAGGTCAATCGTTTTGCGTCATAAACTTTTCAGAGCGCATACAATGAAGACGTGCCATTCAGATTCCAGGAGGAAGCAACAATGGTTAACCCTTTTCCTGGTGTTTAGTAGTAGTTGGTTAAAGACATTCAAAGTGCATCTCTTTTGTCGTTGACGTGTTACATGCACTTAGCAGTCGCTTGAACATTCTTGCGCGTTCTATGACGCGAACTTCGCTGCCGAGAAGACCCCTTGCTCTGAAATGTCGTGAGGAGCATGTGTAGTATTTTCCACTGAAGTACGTTTCGAACGAACGAAGCTGCTTTGAAAGGGTTAAGAGCGCCAGGCGGCTTACAGGTGTCGAGAATACAAAGCGGAAATTGGACGAGACAAATAGTTCGCTTCGTAAATATGACATTTCTAAAGGTTGTCGCATAAGGTAGCCTATGTTTAAAATAAATGTTGACACGCTTGACGGGGAGGTGACGCTATGTCGGCAAAACTAGCACAGCTACCTTCGGACTAGTATAATGCCACAACTTCGTAATTTTTTTGTGATAACAATGACAAACAGATTGACCGAAAACATTGCGGCGACACGTTTTGTGGGTTACGTGTAGGCTTGAGCTAATTACAACAAGTAGCAGTTACGCCCTGGGCACCTTGAGCCAGAGGATCAAAACATACTCTATCGTCTTTTTCGCCGCAGTAGTATCTTTAGTTGCTGTTCGCAGCGAAATGTAGTAATTAATATCAGGTGCAGCATTAACCAGGTGAGTTTTAGTCACTGGTCAGAGAGAAGCATATATACGTTTCTAAGCTGTATCATAAAAAATAAAGTTGTATTTGATGTATATATTTTTCAGTAATGCAACTTTGTCACAGACGTTTATTTACAGCTTTAGTCGTCATAAGTCTCGGTCCGTAATCTACAAATCTCAGTCTTATATATAGCCTCGAATATGTGACTAAGGATCCAGCATGATTAAGGACGATGTTTTATTTGTCATTGGAAACTACATAGTTATATATTTTGGCCTTAAGGCTGAAGATTTTATTGTGCTTTGCGTACTTATCTTATTAACACCCCTTACATATATTGCACAAAGCTGCAATCATAATACTTCTCAAGTTGCGTTTTTTTCTTATTTGAGTCAGATTGGTACTCGTACAAAGCTTCTTGAAACCTTTTATACGTTAAGCATCGGGCATCCTCAGAGGACTATGCACTTTGTTTCTACAACTAAGCAACCACGTAGACGTCAAAGGTATCACGTCATGGCGATTGGAGAGAGTTCAGAAGGGAGCTTTCCGCGTTTCTGTGTGTTTTCTAGCGGCAAGTGTAGTGATTCAGGCATTGCCAAAGAGGAAACAACTAATATCGGGACAATCGTTTTGTGTACGAAGCTTCTTAAGGTCGAGGCTTGTCTCTTGGCGGTGTTGGAGTCCGGCGTAGCCGAGCACATGTCACTATACGCCATGCCAGTGAGAATAACGCTGTGACAATGAAGATGATCACGACGATGATCACGGATAACGGCTAGCTTGTGCAGTATATGAGTACTCAATATGCACTGTGATGCATTTCGTATGGCTGCAAACAACCAACAACCACCCGGAGAATCTGAACAGACCTCACTTTTCCAACTTCAGGTTAGATAGGATACCACTGAGCAGTAATAAGCAAGAAAACATTAAAATGACAACCTGAAAACAACATGCCACTTAACACCGAAAAACATGGTATCTGACATTACAGTGAGTAGTCACTCATTTAGGCGCGTGAGTAGTGAATGTCACGGCTGATTTATGGCATTACCGAACGACACCACTGCTTCCCCCACTCATCATCATTCACTTCTCATATAAGCGGTGATTTTTTGGGGGCGAAGCTCCTTATGGTGTGGCTCATTTTCTCTTATTTAGTAGTAGTAGTAGTAGTAGTAGTAGTAGTAGTAGTAGTAGTAGTACGTAGCCACTTCGTTAGTTTTAAGAATTGCTCACTAGATGGCGTTGTATGTATATGTCCTCGGAAATGTTATCACTAGATGTCGTTATTGGTTTTTGTACAGTTGACAATTTTGTATAGTTGACGGGCAGACATACAGACAAACGAACGGACGTACGCTTCGCCCCACTCATCATCAATCACTCCGTGGATATGCTGTGAGTTTTTTATGTGCGAAGCAGCTCTTTGACTAGCCTGTGTAACGCTGTCCTTCCGTGACTCTGTGCCAACGCGCCGCACCACACTCCCCTCGCCTCAGGTGTTGGGGCGGTGCCAAGTAGATCAAGCTTTTCCTCACAGTGCGTGGTGACGTGACTCTCTCTCTCACTTGCCACGCGCTGGCCGCGTGTCACCTCTCTCTCGCTTCACCTTTTCCATCACTCACAGCGTTCGAGCACACAACTAGTGAACTCTTTTTCTGGTCTTTTATCTGCGATAGAGAGGAGGCTGGAAAGCGAAGCCGCTACGCTCGTCGAAACATGCACTAAGCAAGTTGGCCCAACTGAACCGTCGCCGGCGCTGCGAGGTTTATTAGAGCCGATCATGTTGGCATGCCACTGCGTTGTGTTGCCCAAGGGCAAACGAAAAATGGGTGCATTCTTTCCTCCTTTCTAGAATCACTCAATCAAACACCGAGAAGGTTCGAGCCAGGGAAGCCGAACGCAAGCGTCGGTAGCGGAAGGCCAACGACACCAACGAGGAGCCAGTCGAAAACACCTATCATATCCTTGCGCAACACGGCTGCTTCGCATTGCACCAGGCTTCTCTTTGGGAAGATGTCGTTAATGTTCTTTCGCTTTAGTGTTTTTTTAGGTAGTGAATCAATGCCGGGTAGTTGGTGTGCACTCATTTCGTGATACAATGCAGACACACAAAGACACCGGCATGAACGAACACTCGAGAGCAGACTACTAGATGGGTTCAATTTACAGAATGTTCCACGTGATACAAAACTTCTACGTGATCCTGTATCGTGTAAGGACACCAAGACAACACAAACTGGAAAATAGCTCAAGTGTACCACATGAATAAAGAGGACACTAAATGCATAAGCCAGAACCATCCGTCAAAATGCTTGACAGGGAGGTTATTGCTTCAGATGGCACGTAATCATGACACGAAAACATTTATTCTTTCTTTTTACATGCCTTGTGTTCCGTAGTTTCTTCGCTGTTCTCGTTCTGTTTTTTTTTTATATACAAGCCTGTTTTAGTGGACAATCGTATGTACATCCGTCAGCCCCTTTAACACGAAAACTTCGATGCGTGGCCAGGGCTAGTTTTATTGTTGCCAGCCGCGAAGTGCTGGGCGCTTTTGCCGAGATAATACCTCGGTAGGCTTGGTTAGTATGTAGGCATGTATGGTTAGTATCTTGGCAACAGAACCCAAATGTACTTGTTGTCAGCGTCAATCAAACTGCTGCAGGACACAAGCCGCAGCGTTCGTGTTAAAGGTGCTGACGGCTCTACGTTGTTTTCTGTACTTTTATGCTTGGGCTGTTACATACGAAGCTCAAAATAAGGATATTTAGAGTATCGCCGTTCCTGTTGTCCTTCGAATTAGCATATTTCACTCGAACTTTTTTAGGTCATGATTCCGTAGCACAAAACTAGAGAAGATCTACACTGCACTGTAATTGTCGCAAAATACTTTGCATATGAAGCGACAAGGCTGAACACCGTGTGAAGAGACGCCATCCAACTTTTCCTTTTAAATGTGTGATAAGTCTATTACAAGTACAACCACATCAACCCTTTCAGCTTCTATATCGAGTTGCACTTTTTAAACTGTTTATATTGTAAAAACGCATTGTCTATCGCGGAAGTTTCACTCAGCTTTTCAACGTTGGAAATATCGTGAGGAGATTGAGGGAAAAAAGAACACCTCAACGCAGCGTACGCCCCATCGGCGCAGTGTGTTTTCAAGTGCATTGTCCGAGGATTGAGCGTGACTACCGGTTTCAATGGGTTCGAAAAGGAAGAGAGAACGCTGGCGGCATTTCTCAAGTGTAGCAAAAGTGCTTTGGCAGCCAAGACACAACAAAAAAGTAAACACAACTGGGCGTTAAACCAAGGGACAACATTTAAGCATAACGTTACGAAGACAACCAAAACAGAGAGCGACAGAGAAAGAAACAGTGAAAGACGCGGCCACACCAGCAGGACGGAGTTAACCCAGGAACCTGCTCGACCGGCTCCTCCAGCGGAGGGGGCGGTGAACAAGGAAGGGCCAACTCGAAAAAGATTGGCAGGTGAAAACCGGACGCAAAGTATACGTTAAGGCAACAATATGATTCAAACGCGTGGCGTCAGCCGCGCTGCGCGCCCGAACGTAATGAACGGTGTTGAGACACGCCGAAGAGCGACTCAAGAGTGCGTGCAATGTTGCGCACTGCCTCGGAAGCTCAGCCTTGCTATTAGGGCCGTTGCTTCGAAGAGGGGTTTGCGCTTAGCTTGAAGGGGCCCTGATAGAAGCGGGTGGGCATAAGGGTGTCATGATGAGGACAGCTGCGGAAGACGCGCCCACAATAGCGTAGTCAAGAGGTGACAAGGTGGAAAAGACAAGAGGCGAGATGTCAGGCTCAGCGTTTGTGCTTTTCCGGGGTCGGTGGACAGGCGCTCGCTGTGATGTGACTGAAGTTAACGCAAGCTTGTACATTTCGGTATTCAGTTCCAGCATCAAGCGCACAACACGAGACATAAAAGAAAACGTAAAAACAAGAAATACCTACAGTCTTCGTGAGTTTGACATTGGCCTTGTGCGCCAGATGCTGAAACAGTTGTGACGATGCTGTTATGTGGCCTTTCCCAGAGGGGCGAGGATAAGTAGAGCGTTTCTTTTTTTAAGTGTGAAATATTTCTTGATTTGTGGGGTTTAACGTCCCAAAACCACCATTTGATTATGAGAGACGCCGGTGTGAAATATTTCTTAGCGAACTTCATTGACTTTGAGCGTATCTGTGTATCTAGCCATTTACTTTTCGGTGCTCTCGTGGTCACCCCATTAAGTTGGCATGAACCAAAATTAGCATGAGAGGGTAAGAGGGTTTCACGGAAATAACACGCTGGTCAAGACATAAATATTGTCACAATCCCGTCGCGCAAGTCGTCCAGCACTTTCCGCCAAACAGTGGCACATACCGATGGGTGGGTATGTGCCGCTGGTATGCAGGTATATGCCACACTCAGTATCTAAAAAGATAGCGTTAAGAAATACCCGACATCGGTATCGTCAATCGGACGAATGCAAAGAATAAATGTCAGGGTTGCACCTGGAATCAAACCCAAGCATTCTGCGTGGCAACGAAGCATTTTAATAGAGATCTACCATGTCCCGAAACTACTTTTCAAATAGAAGCTAATATTTGTGACACGTCAATAGTGGTTGCCATGTTGCCTACCCAACTTTATAAGAATTACAAATTTACTCCTTTGATAGAGCCGTCACGTCGGGTTAATGTCGATCTTGGTTAGTTGCCATGCGCTGAAGTGTATTTCTGTAGCAGAGTGCAGGGCCAGCATCCTCGCGAGCATCAGCACTTCTTAATAGCTATGGTGTCGCTAATACGTATCTTCCAGTTGGCATCGTTGCGCAAGTGCAAACAGCCTGTTATATAAACGCCTACAACTCTTTAACATATGTCTGTGCGTGCAACATTTGTACATATATTTAGCGTCAGTTCAAGACGTGTTGCTCAATGAAAAAATTGCAACAATGGTCACATTCCCTGCGGATGCTTCGCATAATGTCTATTCCCAGGTACGGGGGATCTGCCGAATTTCGTTTTTCTCGTATGAAGTGCACTGTCTATCACACAGGCCACATGAAGGTCACTCGAAACTACTATTTCCCTTTAAATAGCATTGGTGGTACTGTAGAGGAGAGAGCTTAATTAAGCGGAAAGGGTGATTCTTTGGAGGCCTGCGCCAATACGAATCGCTGTTGATGATTTCGTCTACATGTTCAAACTTTACGACATCACAGGCTTTCAACTTCGCAGTGATGTCTTCACGATAACCTGCAGGATTAGAATAAAACGTTGGCAAAATCGAGCACGGTTTTGTATGAACGACGTGCTTTAGAAAATCACTCGTGTAGCATGTCTCTGTATTGCCGACATTGTACTTCTCTGTGCGAACGACTGTATATATCGTTAGAGAGGAGGTCGAAGACATACATAATAATATTAGGACATAACTTGTTTATTGAAGTCGCTGCAGTTGCTTTTATTTAATCATAAGGATTACTTTATCGATGGAGAGCCTTTACTGAGCAAAGAATATTCAATATGTAAACATTCGAGGTATTTTTAATGACAAAATCTTGTTCATCTGTGTGAATTGGACGACAAGGATGTCTATGTTTGCCTTTGTTAAAACTTAGGCCCGAAAAGGACGGTCGCACTCATAATATAACGCTCACACTGCATGCTATTGATGTCGTCTTTTTTTTTTTCTGAAAACACTTTCGATCGTGTTTCTTGCTTCAAGCCATGAAGTCTCAGAAGCCACTTTCAGTTATTTTGTCAGTCTTTCATAGTACTACTTGTCCCTCTTTGTTTCCTGCTTTGCTATCATTTTTGTGACGTCCTACTTCTTTTTCTCGCTGCGATTGGTCAAGGTTAGTATTTCGTTAGCCTCCGGAATTGTTGTTTTTTCTGCAACTTCTCTTCACGAATTGCAGACGAAGAACCCTTCACTTTTCTTCTTATAAAACGGCGTAGTGCCCAATTCTCCACGCGTTTTCGTACACCACTCTTCAATCAATAAAATGCCGTCAGTTGTGTGTAGTTGTAGGTTTACCACAAACGGTGAGTGACCCTAGGCTTCGGTTGCTCGCTCCGTGTACGACGCCACCGTGCCAACATTATAAAGTTGTAGGCTGAAGCTTAAATTATCCCAATATAATATAATCAGCGTATTACAGAGAAAAGCAGATGTTTAAGATTGAAAAAAGATTAGACACAGCCAAGAGACAGCACAGTGAACATGCACCACAAAGTTCATGCCATTTCTACTAAAAAGATTTAGGTATGCAATAATAAAGACAACACTGTCCACCGTAATCGGTTTGAATTTTTTAAAACCTTCTTGACTGTAATACGCTAACATTTACGTGTATTAAAAAAAAATTGGCAGATACCACGTACAGTGGGAATCTATGATATGCGAAGCACGAATGAGAAAGATTGATACGTCACTTTAAAATCAGCACTTCCTACATCACTTCCGAGTCAAGATTATCATGTTCGGATGTGTTGTTCACCTTCGTCATCTGTTAACGTCACGTGATATCCAAATTTAGTTTATGTGAAGCCATCGAAACGGCCGCAACAGGATACGAGCGTGGTATGTTGTCATGTTCTTACATGACACACGTGTCACGATTATCATGTTTGCACTTGTCATATATTTCGTCACTCATTGACGTCACGTAACACCAAATTTGGTAAATTTGTAGCTAGCAAAAGGGCCACGTGCGCATCATGAAGGACCCTATGTAGCCCAATTTAGCGTTGATGCGCGTGCACGCTGCGCAATGCGACGCTACGTTAGCCAAACGCCAGCACTGTACAGTCTGATGCCAGGCGTGACCGGCGTGACCAGCGCCCGTCGGTGCGGCCCGACAACAACCAGCACGGACTGCGACATGCTGCATTTCGTGCCTATGCATTGCCCAGACCACGGCCTCCTAGATTTTCCTAGCGGATTATCGGTATAGTCACTTGGGAAGCGGCCGTCGTCGGAGCTACGGTGGTGGCGCCACTTAGGTAGGGCTGTCTTCAAATACGTTTTTACGTTTTTGGAGCTTATATGCAACGAAAATACCATACAAAAGCTTTTAAAAGGCGTAAACGTATATATAATTAACCCTACGTAAGTGACGCCGCCATAGATGACCGGCGTTTTGCGCTAATTTAGCAAGAAACCTCATCAATAGAAGGCATAGCCTCTGAAATGAGCTAACGCCAAAATTGCTGATCTCAATGGCCAATTACAAGGAACCTTAACAGTACGTGGGTGGTGCCGCCATAAATGACGGGCGTTTCGCACTTATCCGGCCGGCAAGAAAAATATAGGAGTCTATGCCCAGACAACATGGCGTCTCCTCTTTTCGTGACGGAAAGAAGATGACGTGCTCAAACGCGCACGCGTCAAAGCAACGCAGCGCGGCGCACCTGCGAGTATATGGCAGGACCAGGGCCTGGCGTTGCAACGCCGGCGTGATGCGCCGAAATCAAAGCCGGCGAGCACGCCCACCACGTCACGTCGAAATGTATTGGCGCCTTGACTGTGACATGTAGCCATGCTGTTACATGCCACGCATCTCATGTTTATTAAGTTTGCACCAGTATCATACCATCGTCATCTATTCACGTCCCGCAATACCCAATTGGGCACGTGTGACACTAGCAAAACGGCCGCGAGTGCATCATGAGCGTGGCATGTAGTCACGTAACAACATGACTACACGCCACGCATTCATGGTTTTCATGTTAGGGTCTGTATCTTGTGTTCGCCATGCAATCATGTCGTACCATACCAGTTTTGCAACATGCCATGTGGACGAAACCACCGCAAGAGCTGCAGGACCATAAAAAGTGAATCATGGCGTTCATGACAAAGACGTAATGATTTTCATGCTATGACTAGTCAAGCATGTTTTTCATACAGTCATGATATGCCATACTAAGTTTAGTATTGATACCAATACTTAAACGACCTGGAGAGCTAAAAGTCGTAGGCGTCTAGATAGATAGATAGATAGATAGATAGATAGATAGATAGATAGATAGATAGATAGATAGATAGATAGATAGATAGATAGATAGATAGATAGATAGATAGATAGATAGATAGATAGATAGATAGATAGATATATAGATAGATAGATAGATAGACACACTCAATGTCGCTGAATTTTGCTAAGAAATGCTTCTCAATTAAAAATGGTGGACTTGTAGACCTCCGAGGATGGGGGACATGGGATTTTACAACTGTCGCACGGCAGTTTGTTATAAGCTAAAAGAAAACTCTCTTCACATAGATTTACTTTCATTACGTTCAATGTACTCATTTCATGTTGCGCTGGGGTCACCCCATGAATAAGGTATGAAGGGTGCGTAAACAGGGTCACGTGGTAGTTGAATATGGTAACAAGCGGAACTCTAGACACTGTTGAGCCCACTTAAAAGCAATCCTAAAGATGCTGAACAGTGCAGTTAGAAATAAATTCGCGTAGCTCAGGGCAATATAAGCGCACCCATTTATTCAGTGCAACCTCCGGTAACAATGAGACGTTGCACGTTTCTGATGCACATAGTCCTTTCAGGTTATGATCAGTTGACATTTCCCAGCAACTGAACGCATTGCAATCATAAGGCATGGGTGCAATTGATTTTGTCCCTCGAATATTGCCCTTGTTTGAGACAACGTGCGATTGAGTGCGTTAGTGCCCCGCACGCACAAATTTTAACTTTAAGTCAATTCGTTATGGGTCGTCTTAACCGAAAACCTCAAGCAAATCCGTCTGTCAGTGCCTGACACTTTCTAACGACTGCAAGACGCAGTGTTGTTTCAAAAAAGAAAATTGGAATCATTCAATTTATTCTAATTCTTATTACAATTCTGAGGTTTGTTATTCATATTCGAAGGCGGACGAACCGAATTTGCTTCAATGTACTTACGTTGCCTCGGGACAAAGACACTTCGTGAAAGGAAAGTAACGCGATAACCGATCTCTGGTTTTCATACCTGGCGACTTACTTCGCTTAACCGAGCTTTGGGTCTCGTTTTTTCAACTAATGTCCGTCTTCAACTAGTCGCCATGTTTGAGCGTAAATCGAACAATCTGCGCTTGTATGCGTCAAAAACTATTTCGGTGAAGTTCAGGTACATGAGCGAACACATTGCATATTTATGAAATAAAGTATATACAGTGAAGACGTTGAAGAAGCCAACTTTCATTCAGCATTTCCTGTTGGCTAATGGGACCAGAAAAAGAAAGCTGCAAAAAAATTCATAGCGATAAGTTATTGTGGAACCAAAGGTACGAGGGCTTAAGCTCCTACATGTCAAAGAGGTAAATGCACATTTTTAACTTCCACTCAGTTTAAGGTTCTATCCGTGGGAACCATACTTTAAGGGCCTTTTTAAATTAGAGCCCTGCGTCGAACCACTTAAACACGAATTACGTAAAATAAATTTACTTTATACGTTCTCCTAGCCTTTGTTACACCAGTGAATGAAAAATCCTACAAGATATTTAAAGCGGCGCTTGAACACCCGTTTTCGAATTTTGCACATAGCGTGCAATATTCAGTGTGATAACTCAAGTTAGTTTGACAACTGCTTGAAATATATGGGGTCAAAGGTATAGGAGAGAATGCATGCATCCACCTCTAAACTTCTGCACGAGAGGTGTAGTTGGGCTACAATAGGTTTTATGGCACAAATGTCCAAAACACCCTGAGTTACCTAAATATTGCAACTTGTAGCTAAACTTGTCGTGTACTGAAAAACCAGGAGGAGGAGGAATAAACTTTATTATAAAAAACCAGCAAGTTTAGGTTGCCAGGCCTAGGCCTCTCATGAAACCAATCATGAAAATTTTACGAGTTGCTTCAATGACTCAAAAAAACAATAAAATAGACGCGGCTTGGCACACTACATAAGGTTACAAAGAGGTGACAGAAGCCACTTGCCCCCCCCCCCTCACGCAAATAAATAAAAAATAGCTACGTAGAGAGAGTATCCGCTTTAAATTTAGCTTATACTATTCTAAAGAATTTCACTTCGGCCATCTGCGTCTTTTTGTCGCCGGATGCGCCCTCCTGCATTTTGTTCGGCACACTGCTTGTGTTCTTTTCTTCATATTCAGAGAACCAGGTGTGAATAGTGGAGTGTGCCCAATTTATGTAGCTTTTACATCTTTCTGCGCTGGTGAACGCCATATATATATATATATATATATATATATATATATATATATATATATATATATATATATATATATATATATAGATATTATGATTTCGGCATACTGCCAATCCCATCAGGGATTTTTGCAGGAAGGGCGTGAACATAAAAATTCGAATAAGTACACAATAAAGACATACATCGCGATAAAGTACAGAATGAAACTAACAGAATCGGATCATTTAACAATTTCAGATCAAAGAAGGCATAAAACATTAGTGTAAAGAAAAGTTGTCAGAAGAAAATAAATGCAGCGACTTGGTTGACACATTGGTTGAGATATTGGCATATGCATCAAGAAACACAACAAGAAATTACCCTACAATATGGCGAAGAATTTCAAGGAAGGGCAAATTTATACACACTGAAAAACAGAAATATGTTCAAGAATCAACAGAGCGATTTCTCTTCACCTGGATTCAGTATTATATATATATATATATATATATATATATATATATATATATATATATATATATATATATATATATATATATATATATAAATATATATATATATATATATATATGTATATATATATATATATTTATTTATATATATATGGCACTTACATATATATATATATATATATATATATATATATATATATATATATATATATATATATATATATATATATATATATATATATATATATATATATATAGCACAAATCCTAAAATCCTAATTGTAAGGTTCGGTAAGCGTCACCGAGCAAAGAGAAAAGCAAGCCTTTGTGTAACTAACGAGCGCTCCATCGCGATGACTCAAATATCTTTGAAAAGTGAGGTTATGTCATTCTCACCTTTCTACTGCGCACGCAACTTTCCAAAATACGTTGCGAAGAATGTAGTACTCCAGGAATCGCTTGCTAAATTACACTCATTTCTGCATGTTAGACAAATGTATTTGGTAGTACAGCCGAGTTATGATGATATGTTTTTTAGCTCAAAACTGAACAAAGAGCTATAAACTGTTATTAGTACGTCGTTTGAGAATAGCCGGCACCTTACTGCATTTTTGCTAGGCTTTTCTTTTGGCAACCAGTCACGCTGTCTCACGCTTTAACTCACGCCGGACGCGCTCGTGCAATCGCCGCAGCGATGATCGACCCGGCTAGGGGAAGAGATGCTCGTTTTGAAAAAAAAAAAAGAACGCCTTTTTGCATGCCGACGCTACTTCACTGTATGCTGTTTATTAAACGAAGTCTTAGCACCCCGACCACAGGCTCAAGACAAAAGCCCCAACGCGCAAGTGTGAAAGAGAAAGTTTTCCATCTCGAAGGCAGTCATGTTGATCACACGCCACATAAGCAAACAGCAGACGGTGAGGGAAAAAAAGATAGAAAACGCACACTGTAGTAGCCGCCATCACGCTTTCAGGTGTCGTAGCCTTTTTACTGAGCACACTGCATTTGTTCTCGTTTCATATGCCCCAACCCACCACGAAACTCGCCTTAAGTGTACCAACGTGAGAACGTCACAGGCAAAGGCCCACTAGAGCTATTCTAGCTATTCCATGTATATACATAGAAGCAGGAGAACACGTTGTGTGGCTTGCATTTCAGAGCAGCGTACGCTGGGAGTGGCCGTAACGTTTGAAATTCGGCTGCTGTCCATGGACGGCCGCGCGTTCAGCGCGTGTGGTCTCACCAAAACCGAGCACAAGGACAAGGTCAAACAATTACCGCTGAAACTACCATGCCACGAGACACGAAAGTTTGCAACCTCATGACAGCCGCGCCACGTCTTGATTGATCCCGAGCAGGTTGGTCGTGAAGTGACGTCAGCACCACCCACGTGGGAAAGCAGCGAGCCTCGCCGAAGCTGCACCGTTTTCTCCGTCCAGTGAGAGTATGTTGATGTTGCTAGCGTTCGTTGTTGATGTTGCCGGCATTTGTTGATTCATGAGAGTTCTAGACTTGCTACTGTTTTTTTTTCTTTTCATGGTCACTGGATCCATGGTTATGGAAGAATGCCAGCTTTCAGTAAAGCAAATAGTTCGGTATATTGTAGAAAGTAAGAACAATAAGCCGAATTTTGATACTTTGCTATTTGAGAGGCGCTGTAGACAAAAGTACCTGCTACAAGACATTTTTTGATCGTATGTGTATGGTCATTCATCATTCTGGGCGCTCATTCAAGAGCTGAAGAGTGGTAGGCGATGCAACTAATTTCTCACAGCATCACTGTGGCTAAAAAAAAAAAACACATGTGTAATCTACAGGCGTGTACTTTTTAAGTGTGCTGGAAAGTTGGTCCCAAAACTATTAATATATTCTAGTCCTGCAACAATAAGGGTAAAAAGACCAAATAAATTATTCACGGCCACCACAAGAGTGCCGAACTGAGGCTTATAATTATACGGAAAGAAAAAGAACCTTTGAATGTTTTAAAGCATATTTCTTCAACTTGGCGTGGAAGAGCTCATCAGAGTTTTCAAAATTGCAATTCCACTCACTGAGAGCTTGCGAAAAAGCACTACCGTCACAGTGCAATGAGGGAAAACATAAACATTCCTGACATCGCACCCCATTTAGAGACTATAGCATACTCGGGTAACTTCAATTCAAGTCACCTTAAGTCATGTTTGTTTACCTGATTAGGTTGATGCAATAATAAACGCCTTGACAACAATTGCTTCAGTGTTAAGTTACACTTGAATGAAAAAGCGCACACTCTGTAAATGCCGTGCCATAATGAGATTACCCTGACCCAATAAGATCGGCTGTCTTAAGAAGTTATTTTTAAAATAATACTCTTCGGCGTCAGCAGCAAGTAACTCGTACACAGTGTTTACGAATGCATTAAACGTACGCGTAGCTCTGGAGAGAACTAATGGGTCAGCAGTCTATTCTTGGCTAGCCGAAGGGCATTTTCGAGTACCCTTGAATGTTATTTCCACGTAATACCAACCTTGAATGCTGCCTTTGTCCATTTATTATCAGTGGAGTGAGCCGTTCATCAACTATGAATTGTCGTCATCGTGTCATGCCTAAAGCCTTTTTTAATAGCCTGGATGCAGTGTGGGCATTCTCGAGTCATTAGGAAAACCAGCCATTTGAAATGCGAAGCATTTCTCAATGAACCAAATTAACTTTAGCCGTTTCTATCTATCTACCTATCTATATGTCTCCCCGCCCACGTGTTGGCACTCTACTTAAGTTCTTAACACATTCTTAAATTGAGCTAAACGACCAAGACGCCTGTAAGAAAGCACCTAGAACAACACAATCGCTGACTGCAAACTATGTTTTTTTTTCTCGAAAGCAAGGAACTTAATAGCAAAACCGGACAAGATATACCTGGTCCAAAGACCAATATCTGAAAATCGCATTAGCCGACAAAATTACAGGCATTACTGACTGTTTATATCCAAATTTAGTAGAAAGAGAAATCGACCTAGGAGGACTTGACTACGACAAGCACGATTAAAAAAGTCATATAATAAATAATGCGATTTCCCTGTTACTTATGCCTGTAGCCCTTTGCAGTAGTCATCATAAATAGTAATTTTACGTGTTGTAACTTGATGCGCTTAGATTTTATCGTACATGGGTATAATTATTCATGAGGATACATCTGCCTCAAAAGCTTATAGGTGGCTCGAGGAGGAACAATTTCCGGCTATATACGCATGGACCCTACTTGCTGCAGCAATAAAGCCACCACCACCACTATAAGTGATAAATGACTTCTGGGCGTAACCATCGCGGGAAGCATTTGCGAGGGTAAATTCACCAGCGTCTAGCAACACTGTTTCTCTTCCAGCCGTTTCATCGTAGGGCCTCTAGCTATTTTCTTCCCTCTTAGTAGTTGGTTGTCGTGGGTAATAGACAAAAAATAAGTGACCAGAATAACGACACTACAAAGTAGTTGTCTTTGACATTGTGAGTAATGTCGCCTATCACGTCCAGGCTGACAATTGACGCTGTAAATTTGTTTCCAGTAAGTTTTGTCACTGCTTATTCATATTTATATACACTAGACAAAACATTATTTACAACATGTTTTTTATTTTGCACACGGAAATGTTTTCAGTGGTGAAGCGGTAATTTGGAGGTCTATTCGACCAGTAGAATATTTACTTTAGACCTTGTAAACGTAATGCAGCGCTACTGATAAGGCAAAGGCTACCAGACTGTGGAAAGAGCGTAAAGAAATGCCAAATAATCTAAGCTGTAACAACGCAGGTGGAAAGCGCACCATATATTCACTCTGTCCTATCCGCATCATACTTCATAATTTATATAAATCAATGAATGGGGAGAGGAAACACAAAAACACAGGTAAACTAATCATAGCGCATGCCCGGCTATTTACTTTGCGCATGGCGCACGGCTAAGGGAGGGAAGTGATAAGCAGAATGAAATAGTGATTAACATAAAAGCGCACACACTTCAGCGACCAGATCAAGTGTAGAAGCGCTCGCACAGACGTATCGACTGTACCCTTTAATAACGCATTCGTCGCCTTCCCCGCATTGAGACACAAGTCACTGGTCCTAGAATCTAGGCGGCAGAAAACGAGGCAAGCATGGTAAATCATGAAGTTTAAATATCTGGCCGCCATGTAAGATGCAAGGAAAATTTTCGTCTCTGATCTATGCTGCGCGGTATTTGATGGAGCAATGTATTATGAGGTTTGCGTGCATTGTAGCATTGCCATTATGCCTTGGTTATATGAACTTCTTTTTTCTGTGAGTTCGAATTTATGAACCTGTTGTTTCGTATGTGTATTCACAGCTCGAGCTTGTAAGGGAGCAAAAGCGGCATAATACTGCCAATGTTCGCGTGTGCTATGCTTTCTTTGCGGTGACTGTACATCGGACAAGCACCCCCATTGTACATTTGTTACTGACAGTTGCAAAACTGAACAATGTTAAGGATGTGAGTCTCTCGTTGATTATCTTTAAGATAAGAAAGTGCATACACGTGTCATTGCTTCCGTCGGGACAAAAAGCAGCATGCTGATAATTACAGGGAAGATTTCTGAATCCCGTGACGACATTCTCGTGCAGCATGTTTGTTCAAAGGCACACTCTCCAAGTCTACACTTACACTCCCCTCTTTAAATAGCAAAGTGACAAAAGCTCTTAACTATAGGTTCAAAAACTACTATCTCGAAGCTTAATGAAATACAAGACTGCCTGAATCAGCTTCTTGGAAACAACGGAGTCGCATTCCATCGAACAATGTTTCAACTACTTCTCGAGAAGAGAAGTGCAGATGCTGTCTCTCTTCGTTTTTCAATCGCGGCACTTTGTTCCAGTTGCGCAAACTTGCGTTCAAGTATTTGACCAGTGAACGAACTGCTATTGATTGGATGGGCCTTGCAAGCACACTTAATAAACGCACACAGGGCTGGCTCTTGAGGGCTTGACAGCAACCCCCCCCTCTTCCCCCTCCTAGATACACCTCTTAAGCTTTCGCAATCTCTTTTTTCTCAGTCTGTATTACTGCAGCCTTTGTTGTTTTTTTTCTTTTGTTTCCAATCATCCGCTGCCCGGTGAGGCTTGTAGTTCTTCATTATCGTCGGGACTTCTCCAGCGCGCCGTTGTCCACTTGTAGAACGCGCGTCGACAGAGGAGCCCTTCGATAAGCGCCGCTGTCTTCGAGACGGGTGTGGAGGCGAACGCACACGGCAGTCCCTGTTTGCCAATTTCTTGGCGAACAACGGTGTGAGTCAACAGCGTTCAGGTGCCGAGAAGTCCGAACGTCCTCGAGAGCGGACCTTTAAACGGCCATTCCGTGGCCTCGCCTGCGAACACATCGCGAAAGCTGTGGACAAGTTCGCACGCCGAACCAGCGCTCGCTGAGCGTGGGAATCGATTTTTGTCGCCGAGAGCGTGAAAAAGTGTGAACGGCGATTTGGCGTTCAGGGCAGAACGCGTACCGAAGTATTCGAAAATAACGATATCAAAAGAGGCTTCTAGAATGGAGTTTGCATAAAACTTCCCCTGTTTTTCTTATAAGTTTAATACCCCATCGAACGAATTCTTGCGGCCCTTGTCTGTCAGAAACCACAATGATGGCTTTTCGTTTCGCTTAAGCAAACGTTAACACCTCAGCCGCAAATCTTGATCGTACAGCGTCACGTTTTTTGTGCCTTTGAATAATTCAAACGAGTAAATAGCATGCACCAGATAGAGAGTGCGTCGTCGAGTCCACTAGGAGAGAGAAAAAGAAGAACAACTAGTCCATATATTTTAAATAAATTTTCTAGCTGTTTCAGTTAACTTCCTAATATTACAGAATATTGTACACGCAATAATTTACATCTTGTGCATCTTGTGTTCGCAGACTAAGTGGCTTAGAAATTGCAACCAAAATTGAGCACAAAAGCCAAAGAGTGTTCGATTCAAGCAATAGCAATTCAATGCCGCCCAATAATCGTTCCGCGTCAACATTTAATGAAAAGCAGCGATAGTTGCAGCTTACAGAAGTAAGACCCGAACAAATGGATAGTCTTGAGCAAGGCTCTTCTATGGGACATTACTCATTCAAAGTACTTACACCTTCTCCTTTCGAACAAACAACTGTTCGCACTGCGAGCTTACATTAAGAAAACATTCATCGTTCAGAGCAGCCTTCATAATTAAATGTTTAATTTAGGCAACCTATTTTACTATTTGAGTAATGCTGTGATATTTTTATTCTTTAAAGCTATGATTGAGAGAGCCTACCGGCCCAGCAGTTTCTTGGAGAACACTGCTCTACCTTGCATCCATGGGATGGGCTAAATTTTAGTTTATTGCTGCGATTACTTCAGAACGACCACAAAATCGTTATACAATCACTACTTTTTGACGCCCTTCCCCTTATATTTTCAATCCTCCTAAAATCACTACACTTCTGACTCGCTTCCCGTTCCCGCTCCCTTGCTACACGTTACCATACACGGCTACTGCTATGCTTTATCCACCCCTTCTCTCCTTTCCCATCTACAGCCCTTCTCTCGTCCTCATTTTCAGTTCCCTTTTCCCCCGCCTTTCTGCACTATAATTAACACGGCTGTAATATCCTCGTGTACCCCCCCCCCCCCCCCCACCCCCCCCCCCCCCCTGTTTCGCTATACTGTATTACGCGTGGTCATGCTATGCTATTCCTTCACACTTTTTTCTTTCCATCTTGCACAAATCTCTTCTCTTAAACCTGCTTTTTTCACTAAAACCTCGCTATTTGGGGCGAGAATTTATGGAGTCACCCTGCCCTCTTTTGTGCGCTCGTCACTTCCATGCTGCATAGGACAGTGCAGGCGCGCTTCGCAAAGGTTTTCGTAGCGCCCGCGCACAAGAAAATCGCCACGCGTAAGCCCAACTGCGCATGTCTGTGAATACTTGGGAAACGAGCGCTGTTTTCACAATAAAAATAATAATCTAGGACGAAAAATGCACCAATGATGACGGTGACGCATAACGCGTATTCTGAACGCAGGTGTTTATGTGTTTTGATTTGCGACATGTTGAGGCAAATGCTTCTGCTCCAGTGACGTAGACACCTGTATCCTGGACAGGCCTTCACTTGAGCACGGTGCAGTTCTGGAGAGGCCTCTATTTGAAGCGGTGTTTTATTTCCATATATAGGACCCGTGGTCGTTGGTCAAGAAGATGACGTTTACTCCATCAGCACTTCCTTCTTCTCTTTCTCCAAGTTTGTCACGCCTCCCACTAAGCCCATGCCCCACTTCCTTATTTTCAACATCCTCCTAGGGGGAAGAACGCGGGACATAATTCATGCTGTCGCTAACAACATGTACAACGTTTGTATCGGCGGTCCACTAAGTGGTTAGTTGCCAAAAGCACGAAGCAGGCTCTGACCACTTCGGCCCATCCCTAATGAAACTACGCCACTCGAAGAGGTGTTCTTGTACAGTCACCGCGTCGATAACACCTCAGTGAGGTGAACCCTGCTGATGCGACACGCAAATGATGCATGCACTTCCATCTGCGTCGTTACCATCTCGATTAGGCGTTGCGGCTGTACTGCACACTTAGGTTCTGCTGTAAACTGCTTACGGCAGCGTTTCGGAGAAGACTTCATGGCGTGCTTGGATACCTGCAGCAACGTTTTTTGCTGCGGTTCGAGCCGTGTGTCTTGCTCTCTCACTGCTCTGCAGGAACATTCTTGATGAGACGCTTGCATCACTGGATTACGCAGTGGCGGTCCTGCTTCGGCTTCTTTTTCAGAACTCTCAGGTTTGCTTTCAGAGGCACAAGCAGCGTGTTCACTTTCGCTTTTAGGCGACCGTCGTCTTGTTTGGTCACAACATCAGCCAGTTCATCGAAGCTGAGCAGAACTGATCCCGGAAGTTCAAGCGTTTCACCCAACGGTGAATACACTACGGGAAACATGAGATTTCTAGCTTCACCGCCAAGAAGATCGATGGGTCACCGAAGCTGGTGAAAGGGCTGTCGGTGGGCTCTTCTTTGGGGCTGACCATCTGCTCTTGTTCCACCTTTTCTGCACGACCATCCTTGAAGTAGGTGGGGATGACCTTGCCATGCTGTTGGAGCAGTACTGGTTGTTCCCGAAATCTGTTATGCTGCATATTCAGTTGAGGTGCTGCAAGCTCTTGGTTGTCACTTCCGGTAGATAGGCCAGACTCCAGGGGTACCTGTGGAACTCAATAACGGCCAGCTTACCTGCTCAGTCAACGTTCAAACATGTCGAGGTCTGGATATTTTCCACCTTACTTCGTCTCATGCTTTCAATATCGATCATGTTGAGGTGCCACATAGCCGATTCTTCACCCTGAACGTCAGTCGACATGAACAGGGTGCAAGTTGCAATACCTGCATGGTGCGAACTTTTTCCCTGCACAGTCCACCGAAAGATCTTTCACGAAGGATCCCGGGTTTCAGCACCAAATAATAAGAACAAGGACCCATGGTCGTAGTTCAAAAAGACAACGTTTACTTCATCAGGCCAAGCTCCGCATTGGTACTTCCTTCTTCTCTTCCTCTCTAAGTCTGTCACGCCTCCTCCTAAGCCTCCCACTTATTTATTTTCAACAATCCACGCATACCTCCACGCATACCTTATAGATGACGTCATTGGCAACAGCACGACAGCTCGCACCACTGTGGCGCCGCGAGTGGCCGCATCGGAGCCTGTCGTCTCGCCACTGTCGTTCCCGGCCTATTACGCTCTCTTCGCAACAGCCTTTCCTTCTACGCTACGCTACGCCCCACGCCCGCTCTCTTTTGTCCTTCGCTCTACTGGTGACGCTGACGCTGCTCAACTCAGGAACAGGTGCCGGAAATTGCGGTCTAAAAACTGCGTATTTCGGTGGTGGCGTGTTCTTTAAAATTATGAGACAGTGTCGTGAAGCACATTTGCGCATCCCGATCGGCACCGCGTGTACAACAATTTCATCAAACGCTGTACATTGAATTATGTAATATAACATACTAATTCTCATTTTAAAGACGGTATAGTCTTCCTTGGGAAACTTCGAAGCCAAAATTTTTGTCTGTCTGTATGGCTTGTCTGTTCGTCACCCGAAACGGCTGAGATCCCAACAACATTGATCTGGCTTCAGCATTCGTACTTGTGTGTATTGTCGATTAGGAGGAGATATTATCCGTATCAGAAGCACAGCCTCATTACGTCTGGTGTTTCTTTGTACCAGAATGGGCATACATAAGTAATTCTAAGAAACGTAGAGATTATTAGGCTGCGCTGACGATGCAGCAGTATGCACGAAAAGGCAGGTCATTCCTGCGCTCTCGTAAGAAGATACAGTGGCGGCACCTACCCATCGCCTTGTATTCTACAACTTATGGCCTCCGATATTGCGCGAACACGCAGCACGCTTACTAGATAGGAGGTCATTCTTTTGTTTTCCAAGATTACTGGCAGACGTAACTCACGTCTCACGCAGCATAGCATCCCATTCACCAATTTTGTGGAGCAAAACATCAAATACACGTTGCATTTACTACCTCCAGAACAAGATCGTCTGGAGCGAGTAAAAATTATCTTTCGACAACATTTTCAGAGAAACATGCAGATACGGGGCTAAGAGAGAGAGAGAGAGAGAGAGAGAGAGAGAGGGGAATGTAGGAGAGGTAGGGAGGTTAACTAGACTATGCGTCCAGTTTGGTACCCTACACATGGGGAGGGGGAGAGAGGAGTAAAAGAGAGAGAGAAGGATATACAACGGGGCTAATTAATTTTGATAGTTTGATGTATGTAGGCCCGCTATTGGCTGAACTTACTTTTTTCTTCCCAAGTAACTTTTTAAACGAGTTTTTGGAACATAATTAGCGACCCTAGAATAGGCGGCTTATCTTTTGAAGCCATACCACGTAGAATACTTAAGAGTGCAACTAAAATGAAAATTCTTTATTTGCATTGATGACATCGAAATCATTGAGTGCTCCTCGAGAATTGGTAATCGCACAAACCTCTAGCTATCCCAGTAAAGACGCCCATCGAATTCGTTGTCAAATCTATTGGTCTAAAAGACACGTTTGTCGTTTATTGTTTCAGGCCTATGTGAATGCACCTCCATGGTGGTCTTGGGAACGCGACAATGGAAAAGTCTCCAGTGGTTACGGCGAAGCTGCAACTCAACGGGAGCTTAAAGCAAGAACTTGCTAGTGACAATGTAGGCTTCAGAAAGAACAGCAATACTTAGAGCTAGAAAACTGAGCTTCAGCAAGCAAGTTGGAAAAACGAAAACCACTCCTTTGCTGGTGATTGGGAACATGGGCAAGTGCTTCTATTTAACTGAAAGCTCTCTTGCTCTTGTTAGGCTGTGATGTTCATTGAGTTCGACTTTTTTTTTTATTTCTGCAAGCGTGCATAACTGAGGAAATATGAATGATAGCGATAACAGTCTCTTTGTTTCTTCCTCCAGAGAAAGAATCTACAAAAAATAAATGCAGTAAATTACACTGCCGGAAAGCTCCCGGGCATTTTATTTTAGAAGAGAGGCATATGAAATATTTGTTGGATCCGCGGAAGAAATAAGTGCATTATTCATAAACTCTATTATGGCTGCAGTTGGCTGTGGTTGGTTGCTGGCGATTGGCGCAATAGTTGGTTAAGAAACCTCATGCTTTCCACAGACAAGAATACGTGGTTCAGACAAATTGGTAAGTGGCGTGTGGTTAAGTGTCTTGAATTCAAAGCAGAAATAAAGAAGAATAAACCCAATAAAAATCGTTATAAACAGCGGGAGAGATATTACAAAACTTCACTTACGAGGCCTGCTTGAATTATAGCTCGCATAATAGATTTTCTTGCTTCTTGCCTCGGTGCGTTAGTTCAGGAGAAAGATGCTTGGCGAATAATTTATTGAACGGAACTTTAGAACAACCTGTACAATAGTGTTTCTGAAGTTGAGCAATACTACCGCATGCAAACTCGGGTTATGCATCCTACTTGGCTATTGTTTTCTTGGTCGTCGAATCAATTGATTTGTGTTTACTTTGCGGGTTGATGTTATCATAACTAGGTTACCACAGCAAAGCAAGGAAGTTTATGCGACCTCTGCCTATTTATTGGACATGTTTTATTTATTCCTGAATCAGTAACAAAAATCAAATTGGATACCTATTCATACTGCAGTGCGGGCACTGCGCAATGTGGAAAAAAATGGCAGCATATCCACGGGGTGAATGATGGAGAGTGGGGTGAAGCATCCGTCCGTCCATTCGTTCTTGCTTCTGTCCGTCCATGCGTACGCCAGTGTGCCCGTCCGTGCGTCCATCCGCCCGTCCGTTCGTGCGTCTGTTCGTGCGTCCGTTTCTGAGTTCGTCCATGCATCCGCCCCTGCGTCCATCCATGTGTCTATCCGATCGTGCAGCCACCCGTGCGTCCGTCAACGCATCTGTCAGTGTGTCCATTCGTCCATCTAGTCAACACTCCAAGTACCACCATCTCGCATCTTTTCATCATATATTCTGCATATAGAAGCACCGACATCCAGTGGACATTCCAAGGATTAAACGAAAGGTGCCACACGCACACTTTCTTACGGCTCGCGTTTCGGGTCTACTTCCCACCTTTAAGCACCTCGAGTTCCTGGTATATACAAGTTCACTGTATTCATGGCACTGCAGCCCAATGCTCGCTACACCTTTCTAAAACCAAGGAGGTTACACCCAGTGAGTATAACGTAGCAACCTTTTCTTGTCAAATAGTGCTAAATATACATGCCAATGGCTGCTAACAGGAAATGAGAGACAGAAGAATTTGGCTTCTAGTAACACGCACGCTGCGAATTTTTTATTGTTCAACAACGCACAAGAGAAATCTCCCACCGGCACCACCTTGCAGTTCAAAGCGTAAGACATATGTTACGTACTACGACGATAAACGAACCGGTGCCGCTTTAAGGAGCTTCGCCCCTAACAACGAGACATGTGATAGCAGCATGCAGAGCTCCGATGACTTAAAGTGGTGGTACTACCAAATTTCGAGGCTATCCCAAGCCCGTTCTGGGTTTCCTCTGTATGCAAGGATTCTCCACACGAAGTGTCGGACATAACAAACGCGTAGGATATACTTGAAATCACTTCTAAATGTGTAGCTGACTGCTCACTCTCGTATCTAGGCCCATAGCTCTCTCAGCAACACTGACATTTCGATAAGCAACGCCAGTTGTCGTGACGTCACACCGGATTTTTTAGTGACGTGGGTGACCTCTGCCATCTTCGAAACACATGCTGTAAACAAGGAGAGAACTCGCTTGCCTCCCGTTACGAGTGTGCTGGCGTCCCTTGCAGAGACACTGTGTGTGTCCGTCAAGGGCACTGGGTGCTTTCGAAGAGACACTCGACGCATCCTTCGCGCGCAACGGAGGCATCCGTCAGAGACGTTACGCGCTGCACAGTCTTCCTTCAGCGTATCGGCGCCTATAAAAGGCCGGCGCATCTAGCGTCGGGCGGCTTCCTCGTCCACGTTCTGTACATACGTTGAGCTGCTGTCTGTTTTGTCGGAGGAGCTCTTCTTCCTCGGTGAAGACGATTTTCTTCGGCACTGCTCTTGCCCTTTTGTGTCGGTCTATGACGGACAAGTGAAACTTGTCTTTCGGCCGGCCTGGTATTGGTAGGCTGATCTGTCGATGCGCCGGCAGAAATGGCATGCCAACATGTAAATATGCAAAATGTACATATTCATGTTTTATTTGTGTCTCTTGTTTACCTTGAAGTACTTTTTGTGGTTGTGTCTGTGTGAACCATCAAATGTACATGTTCTTTCAACGTCATCTCATATCCATGTTCATGTAAATGACGTCTGTTTTGTCATCATCGTTAGAGTATGTCTAAGAAGGAAATGTTCTTTTGAGTGTTATTGACGTTTGTGGAAATAATTTTTTTCTAAACAAATATAAACGCTTTGTTTCCTTCTGGCTGCCTTTTGCCGTGCCACTGCCGGGATGCTACTGCAGCAGGCTACGACGACTGTCAGCGTGTTTGTTTTGCTGCCGCTTGTGTGGCAAGTGTGTGTGAGAGCAGACGACACTCAGCACGATGTGCGTCACAGCCTTGTGTGATCATGTGACCAAGCACCCATGCATTGACGTCACTGCCCAACTCGGCGCTATGAAATATAAACCAAAAATGATCCACATAAGTCGAGGAATATTAGATAATTTACCGAAAATGCACACATCTTGGTGCGTGTATCATGCTTCCTGGAGCTGGAGAAAGTGCTTACAGAAACGAACACGCATGCCACGAATTTGGCGGCACCTCCTTTTTACATAAACGATTTTCTACGCGAGTGGAACCAATTCCGAGAAAAAACTCCGACAAACTTGCGCACTATATACCGGAAGCAATGACGCCAATAACCACCTGCTGACAAAATGCTGAGTAACGAACAAGCGGTGACCTCGAGAAGGCAGCTATCCGCACGGTACACTTCTATACACGCGTTGTACCCTGGCAAATACAGCAGGGATTGCCACTTCTGCACGGACTCTGCAAACAACCTGCAACACATGGTATGTGGCTGTCGAAACAACCCGAGTGTCCCTGCCCATTGACGAACACAGCGTACAAGAAAATTCAGAAGACCAATGGGAGGCATTGCTGACGTCAATAAACCCTGAGAACCAGCTCCGGCAAGTGGAAAGGGCTTGGGCAGTCTGAGGATAGCCATGGCTGCCTGAAATGAGGTAGTCACCCACCTCTGGGAGAACGCACGCCTGGTGGAAAATAAAGATTATTGCTCTCTCTCTACGCAAGTTTCACTCAAAGTATTAGCTATGAGTGTGTTCAGGCAAAACAAACAAGTAAAAAGAAACATTAACAAACACGTTTTTTTAGTGCGAAACATTTTTTAGCGAACTTCGGCGACTTTGAGCGTATCTATCTATCTATCTATCTATCTATCTATCTATCTATCTATCTATCTATCTATCTATCTATCTATCTATCTATCTATCTATCTATCTATCTATCTATCTATCTATCTATCTATCTACTATCTATTATCTATCTATTATCTATCTATCTATCTATCTATCTAACTCTCTAATCTATCTATCTATCTATCTATCTATCTATCTATCTACTATCTATCTATCTATCTATCTATCTATCTATCTATCTATCTATCTATCTATCTATCTATCTATCCTATCTATTTAAAGCTGCCTACGACTTTTAGCTCTCCTGGCCGTTTAGATAACGGTATCGATTCCAAATATGGTATGGCATTACATGGCTTTATGAAGAACTTATTTGAATAGTCATTACATGAAAATCATGATATGTATGTCTTGATTTACATTTCGTGGTCCTGCAGCTCTTGCGGTGGTTTCGTTCACATGGCATGTTGCAAAACTGGTATGGTATGAAATGATTGCATGGAGAACACAAGCGACAGACCGTAACATGAAAATCATCACATGCGTGTCATGTAACAACATGACTACATGCCACGCTCATGATGTGGTCGCGACCATTTCGCTACCGTCACATATACCAAACTTCGTATTACGGTGCGTGAATGGATGAAAAAGGTATGTGACTGGTGCAAACATGATAATCATGAGATGCGTGTCATGTAACAACATGACTACATGCCACGCTCACGATGCGCTGGCAGGCCGTTTCGCTAGCTTCATATGTACCCAATTTGGTATTACGTGACGCAAGTCACGTAATATGACTTGTAGTATGACATGTAGTAATATGACATGTAGTCCTGTGAGAACACGACTGCATGCCTACCGTCAATGCGCCAATACATTTCGACGTGATGTGGTGCATGTGCTCGCCGGCGTTCATTTCGTCGCGCTACACCGGCGTTGCCTGGCCAGGCGCCGGCCCTGCCATATGTTCGCAGGCGTGCGCACCGCGCGGTGTTGCTTTCACGCATGCGCGTTTCGCGAAAAGAGGGAGACGCAGTGTTGTCTGGGTAACGCATCTGCACGAAGTGCAGCATGTCGCATTTTGCGCCGGCCGCCGTCGGGCTGCGCTAATGGACGCTGGACGCGCTGGTCGCACCTGGCGACAGACTATGGAGTGTTCGCGTTTTACTAACCTAGCGTCGCTGTGCCCAGCGGACACGCTGCGTCCACACTACATTGGAGTATACTGGGCCTTTCATAATGCGCTCGTGGCTCTTTTGCTAGCTCTACGTGTACCATATGCAGTACTACGTGACGTCAATGGATGACGAAACATATGACTGGTGCAAACATAATCCTGACGCGCGTGTCATGTAAGAACATGATAACATACCACGCTCATTAGGATGCTCACGGGCGTTTAGCTAGCTCCACATATACTAAATTTGGTACCACGTGACGTGAATAGATGACGAAGGTAAACGACACATCCAAACATTATAATCACGACACGGAAGTCATGTACGACCTTCTACTTGTACTTCCACCTCGTAGCGTTGTGCTGATTTTAAAGTGACATTTCAACCTTTCTCAATGGTGCTTCGCATATCAACAATTTCCACTGTACGTGGGATTTGCCAATTTTTGCTTGTCTGTTTGTCGAGCGAAACGGTTCACGTATGTCCAAATCCGCAGTGCCCGAATATGGCTCTGGCTTCTGCGTTGATACTTGTGCGATTTTCGATTAAGAAGCAAGTATTGCGCCTACTTGAGGCACAAAATGAACACATTATTATTCTGTTGTGTGTTTTATTATACTAGAAAGGTATCCGTAGGTAATTATAAGAACTGTAGCGTTTATTACGCTGCGCTGGAAATTCGACGCTAATCACAAAATTTTATTTCCTACGCCTTGCTAAAAACGATAATGTTCGGCCACCTACCTTGAAATATACAAGACATGGTTTCCAAGATTGTGCGCGCACGCTATCGACGATTTTTCTCAGCGGCGCCCACGCACTGCTATGTTTCAACACGTGACTGTAAGGTAGCCTTCTGCCAGGCAGTTGCCGAAGCGAACGCATTGGTCCCGCGAAGCGGCCGTGGTCGTAAGCATCGGTAGCTATAGCTTTAGAATCCAACATGGCAGCACCCGCGTAAGGTCCCTAGATGAAACAAGTTTGCACGGTAGCGACACCTTTCCCTTTAATCCTCGCCTATGCTTTTTGAGTGCCCCCTAGAAGGTTCAAAACTTTCATTAAAAAGTGAATGCTTGGGTTCAGTTGCTGCAGAGAATAGATGTAAACGAAGCGAAATGGAACAAAATGAGTCGTAGTATAAACGGTTACCTTTAGGAACATAAATGATACAACGCAAGAGCAAGCGGGTTGTGCATCACTCAACTAGCAACGTTATGCTGTTCTATATTAATACCACTAGTCATGGCGTCTCGTGTCGTACATCGTAGTTCATCCAGTTATAACTAGTCCAGTTTTCCGAATGTGTTTTGTTCGTGCTGTGACATAGCGTACCCGCTTCTTATTGGATCCTGTCAGTAGCCACAGGGCGTGACGTTGTGACGAGTGATTACAGCCGGCTTGAGCACACGTGAGGAAAATCCACGGTCAGACTGATACCAACGCTTCACTAGCAGCACTGTGAAGACTTTTTTTTAAATGTGCCTGCCCTTTTTGAAAATCGTATGCCAGGTGATTCTGTGGCGGTGCGCAGACCTTCCTGAAAAGTGAGAGTTCTACTGCTGAGGTGTCCTGAGGTAGCGCGTTTCGGCTTTTTTGTGTCGCGATGGTCAACTGGTCAAGCGTGAAAGGTTCTGAAGGTGCGTTGATTACACCCTCCAGCTGCTATGTACACGTGCATACGCACAAGTATTTGTAACAACTGCAGCATGCACTAGACACGCATTAGACCTGCGCCTGGCGTTTCAATAGAAACCGACAAATATAATCTCGCTTCGCAGATGCACGAAAGCATTCGCGTGAAATGTTTCGCAGCTACACTTCACGGCGTGCTTCATTTCGGATAGCACGAGGTAAGTTGAAGAGAGGGAAACCATTTTCGGTTGTTTTACTCCAACCCAGCATTGTTAAAAAACTCGGATGTTGCATCGAACGAGCACCGCGAAACTATCTTGGCCGAATGAGACCACAAAACACCTATATACTATCATGCTGAAACGCCCCTGCTCTTCAGTTAATGTCCTGGCTACGATTTCGTCTTTGGTAATGACGAGAATCCAGCTGCAGTCATGTGCGCTTGCTTACTCGTTTTGAACCTTTTAGCATAAATTAAATAACACCACCACCAGCCATTTTCAAAATCACGTGCAAGAAATGCCCCAATTACAGACACGGATGTCGGAATAAAAGGAGGGTTAAGCGAAAGAGTGATGAGGACGTGCCGAGAACAATGAGTGACGCTACCTGGGAAACTTGTTTCATCTAGGGACCTTATGCCCATGCAGACGCGACCACCCACTTCGATCCAAGCTTACGTTTGCTACTCGCCCACTGTCATCACAGCAATAAATAAATGGTGGAATCAACTACCGCTTCCTGTCATTTCACGCTGGGAACCAAACCTCAGCTATGTACTGTCTTTATTAAAAAAGATTAGTGGTGTGTATTTAGCTTATGCCTGCTAATCTTTTGCTCGGAAACTATGAGAATGAATCTAGAAAACACTGCAAAGTACCGACGAAAATAATGCCCTCAATGCTTCAGGACGTAAATATAAAGCAAATGAATGCTTGCGTTGCAAACTTACGGGCCACACAGCGTAGATCACCGACATCATAGGATCGAGGTGGAAGGAAACTGCAGCATAGGTGCCACCATGTTGACTTTCCCAACCGTGGCCGTCTTTCTGCATTGGCCTTCTGCAGCACTGCTGGACATCCAAGTCATGTCGCCTACTCGGCATCCCCGTAGCGTCTGCTTCGCTCTAACTCGCATGCGCGAAGACGATATAGAATTCACTGCGTTTGGTACTGTTCCTTGGTTGCCAGCGGACGAAGATCTGAGCTTAGTCAGAAGGATCACACTGAAGGAACGCCCGAGGACCAAACTCCAACAGCAAATATACAGAAGTACGATGAAGATGCGTTTTGATTGTCGCCACAGCACGAAGATGCCAGACATCAACCCTAGTTCCATGATACTAGTTAGAATAAGATTTGGCTCAAAAGCCCCATTCACTGGTACATACGTTGTTGTTAAAACAACGTAGCAGCAAGGACTTGTCAAGACGTTGTATTATACTGGACCACGTGGAAGAACAGAGGAAGCGTCGATCAGAAATGTGGTGCCATATTACCAGCGTGGGGGGAACGACAGCCAACCGGGAGACTGCAGCCATCCACATCGCTAGCGCCAGCAAGAAGAGATAAGAAGAGGAAGAAAACGAGGAGGCCAGACAGGAATGACTCAATGAACCGGTGCAGTCGTTGTCTGCAGGAAAAATTTACAATAAATTTCAAGCAAACTCATGTTTGGGAGAATATTGAGGGTTTGTTTCCTTTTTTGGCACATTCTTTACTTACTAAAAACCGAGAGCGTTTTCTGCTCGTTTTTATTGCACTCCATTACTTTCACAAGCAACGATTTATAACATCAACCGAGTAAGTCAAGAAACTACTATGCGAAGCTAATTGTGCTCTTGCCAACAGGAGAAAATGGGCTACTCAGAACCGAGGCACGTTACGCATTTTGTGTGCTGTACGCTTTACGCAGTATTGCAATCGATTTCTTCAGCACAACATGCTTTCCTTATGATGAAAGGCACAAAAAGGGAAAACAAAGGGGTGCTGAACAGAATGAGACAATACAAGAACAACGCACGTTCCTTTGTTGCGTTGCTGTGTATACGCTATTTACCGTTTTTCAACATGAACCATATTCAACAACCTAGGTTTGCTGTCCTAATGCCACGTTTGTTCATCGACTATGATATTCAAGATTCCATAAAAAGACGAAGAGCGCTCCAGCCGAGCGCAAGAAACAATGGGAAACCAGCGTTAAAGGCGGCTAACGGAAGAATGCAGGAAGCCGTCGATTTGCAGCTGCAACTCCTTGGACACGGTCTCTAACCTGTCACTACAGAAAATCGCGCGGTCACCGCTATCCCGCTGACGTGATGTGCTAATCTTCACTCGCGGGGCTTTGACCCCCCTCCGCCCCCGAACGCTCCCTTGAGCATACTCCATCGGCTCCAGCCCTCTTGCCAGCGCTCGTCATTCGCGGGGCGGAAACGTCGCCGAAGCTTCGCTTGTTTTGCGAACCGGCTCAAAGCGTAAACGAACGAGGAAGTTGGTCGACGCACGCTTAGTTGCGCAAAGTTTGTTTTCAGTTCGGCACGACCATGCGCGTGACTGTTCGAGCACGCCGAGCAGCGAGTGAGGGTTGCCCCCATCGACGGGCTTGCCTAATTGGAGGGCCGAAGTCTGCATTTAGGCTAAGAAGCTGGAGACGACCTGGGGATGCGTCGAGAGGAAACTGTGCCTGCGACCAAGGAAAGGAGGGTGAAGAAGGCAGGACCCGCACGTAAAGATCAGTTCTTTCGCTGTCACAAATCGAGGCGGCCCCTTTCCTTCAGCCGCCCTTTAAAGCCAGAGCCTACCGTGTCTTTCCATGTGGTCCGTGTTTTTTCCTTCTTTCTGTATGGCCCAAAAACTAGCAACTCAGGGGCGATCGCCTTTCTCCTTACTGACGGAACCAATGCGAGTAACCGGTGGTTATGTGAGACAGCCGTTTCGAAAGCGCGGGCATATGACGTGACTGGCTTGCTGCGGTGCGGCAGCGCTTCGTCGGACGTTGACGGTGCACTTCGGTGGCTGGGCGCCGCTTTTTCACACTTAAACCTGCGGAACGGTGGTTTTCATCCAGGACTGTGCGGGCGCGTATTTTGCTGGCCTGTCAGAACAAAGCACAGTTCTTGTTTTTCTCGTTTTCTTTCTATATGTATAATACTGAGTAAGTCTACCCGTCCCGGTAAGACTTCGTGGCTCTGCTCTATACGCCTGCCACGCATAGCGGTATCATTTATACTGAATATCACACAGTCAGGTTACCCGCCCTTCTCCTGCTCACGGACTTCCGTCTTCACATTTTATCGTTGTTACACCGAGCAACCAATGGCGGCTCGACTCGCCTCCGGAATGGCGCTGCCTTTAGAAACGTGTTTGTTTTCGTTCGTGCGTTGAGAAACTTGTTTTTCTTCATTTGGCCGACTTGCACGCGCGTTACTGTCAGGATCCAGAAAGAAAAAAACACAGACGTGGATGACGGATATGGAGCGTTTTTGCACAGGCTGCATAGTCTAACGAGAAAGCCTAGCGTTCTTGGTTCTTGCGGCGAATTCTGTGTGTGCCTCCATTGTCGAGGTGCGGGCTTGCGTTTTCACTGGAATCTTTTAGACCGTAAGGCTGCTCTGCTATCAGTCTGGCACTTCAAGTCAAAAGGTCAGAATTTTGAGTGAACAACTTTTGTCTACTTACCTTTTTTAATATCATTGAAACTTTGAAAACAAAAAATAACTGAAGAAGTCATAGTGTTTAAGGTATGAATCCCTACCAAGTGAAATATGGGTTTGTTCAGCAAGGGCCACTAAAAGCATTGTCCACCTCGGTTAAACAGAGGCTTCGGTGCTTGACTACTGCACGGAATGTCGCGGGTTCAGTCTTGGTCGCTGTGGTAGCATTTCGACGGAGGGGAAATGGTAGAAGTTGCTTGCACTGAGCCATGTCACTATTCTTGAAAGAACACCAGATGAATCAACGTCTCCGGAGCCCTTCACTGCAGCGTCTCTCATAATCACATAGTCATCTTGGGGCGTAGAACCTCTGATAACACTATTATCATAATCACTGATATGCCGCAAATGATACACCATAGAAAAAGCACAAATGACGTCAATTCCTTGTCAAAGCTTTCAATGAAACCCCATTACGCTGTCATGGAACAACGGCGTTGAGTAGTAAAAAGTGCAGGGCCTAATCTAGTGAAATGCAAGCTCTCTTTAGTGGCAGAGACAAAGTGCTTGGTGACTGCCTTTCGAAAATTTCACAGAAGCACATGCAAAGAGGTGAATTTTGCATGTATCGGCCTCTTCTGACTTTTGCAGCAGCCGCTGCGTTCAGTGACTTAACGGAAATATACTTCGTTAATGTACATCAAGATTCTGAGCTTCACTCAATCTACCCTGCGGGTGAATTCTGGATCGCATTCAAGGTGGCCTGGGCATGTCTGGATAAAAAGAGTAACATTTCGTCACCTAATAAACTGTTACAAGCGTTGATAATGAGGCGCACTGTTACAGGTTGATATGTCGACTTAGTCAGCTTTCTTTTCCTAGTCATCAAAATCACAACTTGGTTAGAGATAGAGCCCGAAGGAGGTCCGGCAGTCTTCTGGGTCAGCCATACGAGGGGGACCACACCCATGTTGTACTTGAGCTATGATATATCACGCATATTTCAACGAGCAAACTACACCACGTCACATTTCAGCGACTGCAAAGTGACTGTGGCGTCGTTGGCAGGAAGCACGCAATTAATTCAAATGTCTCCAAGACCAAGGCAACACGCATAGTTGAAATAAAAAAGAGAGAGAGAGGAATACTGTTTGCTAGAGCACATGTTTAAAGCGGAACTTGGGGATCTAGTTGAAAGGTAGAAAGAGAGACTGAGAAGGCATAGTCGTAAGCAATTGACAAATATTCTCATACAGTGTAGCATGATCCACAGGCGGCTACTGCATTCCACTGCACTCAAAAGTTCTAAATGGGCTCATGTGGCTTTTGGGCTGATGAGCGAGGCCACGCACCACACGTCTTCGCCTCAGCAAAACTTTGAGAATGTTGTTTTCTCAGGGCACACGGGATAATCATCAGGTGATGGTGGTAAAATTAGGGAAAGCAGCACATAGCCTTCATAATTGTAGGTCTCGTTCCCGGGAGATTATTGCATATCAACGGGAAAGTTGTATCGATTGGCGACTGGTTAATCTATACCACTATCGAAGTCCAGTTTGCTTGAACACATTGAGTACTCGCACGAGGCACCACACTTTCCCTGTGGTGTACACCATGCTGCCTAAAACAGAGACCAACACAACCTGAAGCTGCTCGCTGCGTTTCAGCGTCTCGGAAGATTTTCGACGAGGTGACATCACTCCTCTTTGTCAGTTATGGCCCACAGTGGTTTTAACGTTGTCATTTTAATTTCGCGTGGATGTAGCCTGCAATGCTATTTGTCCTAGCTATAATGTGTAGGTAGGATCAATCATGAATGATCTAGCCCATAGACCTATACAACAATTTGTACAAAAGCCATCTTAGAGCTTTGTCATCGTAAGTGATAATAATGAACTTCAGAGACATCGTTGAAAATTAAAAACGAAAACTACACATTCCTGGAATTACCTTTCAAGTAATTCTATTTATTCTGATTGGCGAGTCATGATGCGCACTGTACAAAAATTACTGACTTTGACGTTGTGCGTAGGCCAGTTTTTACGCTCACTACGCGTTAACTCTTTCCCTTTCTCTCTATTATTACATATTTAACTCTGAAACTTCACCATCAACTTTCCCGTTAGTATTGAGGTTATGTAGATTAAGATGATCTCCCACTTTTCACCTTTGTCTTGTTTTTGCGAAAGAGAGTCCTTGTTTTCATAAATAAAATGTTGTTTTTCTAATATACAACAACAAAGTATTGCAGAATTATTTATTTAACTGTGTCCACGTTTTCATGAATAAAAATGCCATCTAAGCTTAATCAGTGCGTTTTGTTTAATTATTCTGCTCAAAGTGTCTCACTGTTCATGCATTACTTGTGTATTTTACTCGCATATCAGCCTTAATAAACGTATGTTAGTTTGAAAGTAATTATTAGTTAAAAAGGGCTTTTAAATATTGTCACGAGGTCATGACGTCAACCAAGGCAGCAAACGCAATGATCAGATGAAACTCTTTATTCGGGCCGAGCTTGTGGCCAACAAACGAAAAGTAAGCTTAAAGCGTTACACTAAGGCACGATACGGTTAACAAAGCGTCCGCCGTCAATCAACTGACAAGCGGCGAAGCATGTCGGCATTCATACATTCACCATCGAACATTCTAGTGTTATCGCTAGTGGCTGCGTACGTTCCAGAATAATCTGAAAGGTTCACGTGGTGGCCGTAATCTTAACAAAACGATCTACTACAGCCTCGAAGCTTGTCTAACAGATTAGATTAGATTTGTGGGGTTTAACGTCCCAAAACCACCATATGATTATGAGAGACGCCGTAGTGGAGGGCTCCGGAAATTTCGACCACCTGGGGTTCTTTAACGTGCACCCAAATCGGAGTACACGGGCCTAAGCTTGTCTAACACCGTAGGCGTGGATTGTGCTGAACAAATTGTAACGGGTTGATAACAAAACTTGAGGAAAGGTAACTCAATAAACAATTGTATCGGGCCAGTTGGTATGAATCCATGTTGGTAGGAAGCGCAGCAACTATTACACGGAACACACAACACAAGCGCTTGTGTTCTGCGTTCCGTGTAACAGTTGTTGCGCTTCCAAGAAAGATTGAGGAAGGGAACGTGGCAATAAGCAGGTGCGAACATTTCAGTCAAAAGCATGAGATCAGTTCCGTATCCGTCTAAATTCCACAATGTGACTCAATTGTGTACATGCATACAGTTGACGCGAAAAAAATAAAAGGCAGTTTTCTGCAACTTCAAGCTGTCAGTAAGTACAAGTGCGTGCCCAAGCCCGCCATGAATTCCATAACAGTGAGAAGTTTTTGGTGTAATGCAGTTACATTGTCAATCACTTTCTCATTGAGGAAATTTCCCCTTCCTTCGTTTCCAACTTCATTATTTTGAGTGATGCACGAATGCCTTATTACGTCACAGAAGACGCGACTAATTATACTGTTCATTCTCTTCGGTTCATCAAGCAAAGCCGTAATTGCTGCAGAACTTTCGTTGGCGTTGTACGCGTGGCTGTAAGAACGTCCAGCACTTGACAGCGCAAAGAAATGTGGCCCTCGTGGATGCAACGGTTAGACATGTATTTGTATGCACCGTTGGCAAATAAGTCTTGCTTTGTCAAACAGGGGCTCCTCAGCCATCAGCTAAGTCTACCAAGTTAGGGAATCAGCAATATGACTTTTACCAGCGAAGATGCTTAGGCTAGCTGTAATTTGTGTGACCTATCGGGTATCCGCCACCCTGCAGCCTATCACAAACAATTATCGTAATCATAATTCAACAAAAGAAAGAAGATATCCCACAAAATATTTCCAATATTTTATCTTCGGGAGCATCTTAAATAGCTTATTGTTACTGGGGTGTCTCTTGCATTGTAGATGAATTCTGAATTAAATTCTGGTCGATTAGATTTCAAACTTTTAAACTGGTATTATTAGTTTTCTTCTAACTATTCGATAATCTTTTACTCACAGAATTCACATGCAACCACATTGATATGTAACTTATTTGTTTCTTGGCCATTTCCTGAGAGTGCGCTTGAGCTATACCAAAGGCAATCATCATCGTCATCAACAAAGCAACAAACGGAGAAGATAGGAAGTAATAAAAAAAATTGGCAGAACTTACGTACGTGGTCCCCCCTAACCCGCTTCCCTTCTCTGGGAATCCATTTAGTTACCCTTAATGACCAGCGGTTATCGTGTCTACGCGCTACATGCCCGGCCCATGTCCATTTCCTCTTCTTTATTTCAACTATGATATCCTTAACCCCCGTTTGTCCCCTAATCCACTCTGCTCTCTTCTTGTCTCTTAAGGTTACACCTACCATTTTTCTTTCCATTGCTCGCTGCGTCGTCCTCAATTTAAGCTGAACCCTCTTTGTAAGTCTCCAGGTTTCTGCTCCGTAGCTAAGTACCGGCAAGATACAGCTGTTATATACCTTCCTTTCGAGGGATGGTGGCAATCTACCTGTCATAATTTGAGAGTGCTTGCCGAATGTACTCCACCCCATTCTTATTCTTCTAGTTACTTCAATCTCGTGGTTAGGCTCTGCGGTTATTATCTGCCCTAAGTAGACATAGTCTTTTACAACTTCAAGTGCACTATTACCTATCTCGAAGCACTGCTCCTTTTCGAGGTTGTTGTACATTACTTTATTTTTCTGCAGATTAATTTTAAGACCCACCTTTCTGCTCTCCTTGTCTAACTCCGTAATCATGAGTTGCGATTCGTCCCCTGAGTTACTCAGCAATGGAATGTCATCGGCGAAGCGCAGGTTACTAAGGTATTCTCCATTAACTCTTATCCCTAACTGTTCCCATTCTAGGCTTCTGAAAACTTCCTGTAAGCATGCGGTAAATAGCATTGGGGAGATTGTGTCCCCCTGCCTTACACCCTTCTTGATTGGTATTCTGTTGCTTTCTTTATGAAGCACTATGGTAGCAGTTGATCCCCTGTATATTTCTTCCAGAATGTTTATATATACTTCATTTATGCCCTGATTCCGTAGTGTCTGCATGACGGCTGATATTTCTACTGAATCAAACGTCTTCTCGTAATCTATGAAGGCTATGTATAGTGGTTGGTTATACTCTGAGCATTTCTCTATTACCTGATTAATAGTATGAATGTGGTCAATTGTTGAGTAGCCTGTTCGAAATCCTGCTTGTTCCTTTGGTTGATTGAATTCTAATGTTTTCTTTACACTGTTAGCGATTACCTTTGTAAATAGCTTGTATACTACAGAGAGCAAGCTGAAGGTTAGGTGGGCAGACGAGATTAAGAAGTTTGCGGGTATAAATTGGCAGCAGCAAGCACAGGATCGGGTTAACTGGCGGAACATGTGAGAGGCCTTTGTCCTGCAGTGGACGTAGTCAGGCTGATGATGATGATGACGTACGTGGTAATCGACGTTATGAGAAGCATGTGGAGGAAAGGTGACCTAGTTGCAATTTTTTTATTGAGCGACACGTCATGAAATGACGCTAATATATGTACAAATGTTGCACGCACAGACATATGTTGAAGAGTTGCAGATTTTTATATAACCAGTTGCTTGCACATGTGCAACGATGTGAACTGGAACATGCAGATTAGCAACACCAGAAGCTGATATGAAGCGCTGATGCTCGCGAGGATGCTGGCCCTGGACACTGCAACATAGATCAACTTCAGTGCATGGAGGCTAACCGCAATTGACGTTAACCACATGTGACGGCTGTATTATAGGAGTACATATGTAATGTTTATAAAATTTGGTAGGCAGCACTGCAACCACTATTGACGTTTCACGAAGATTAGCGTCTATTTGAAAAGTAGTTCGGAGAACTGGCGTTGCTCTGCGGTAGAATGCTTGACTGCCACGTAGAATGCGTTGATTCGATTCCTGCTGGGACCCTTAAATTCATTCTTTGCATTCATCACAAGGGTCAACGCTGCCATGTCAGGTTTTTCTTAACACTGACATTTATTCTATGCCATCGTTGGGTCGACGCTACCAATGTCGGGTATTTCTTGAAGCTTACGCTATAAATTGCCCATGTGTGGTTTCGTCGTTCTTAGGTACATGCTAAGTGTCAACCACCTGGGGCACATACCTGCATACCATCGGCACATACCTGCCCGTCGCTATGTGCCGCCGTCTGACGGGATGTGTTTGATGACGTACGCAACTGGATTGGGAGATTATTCATGTCTTGACCAGCGCATCATGTTCATCGAACCATCTTACCCTCCCATGCTACTTTTGGTTCACGCCAAGTTAAGGTAGTGACTACAAGAGCACCCTACAAGGGCTAGATAGATAGATAGATAGATAGATAGATAGATAGATAGATAGATAGATAGATAGATAGATAGATAGATAGATAGATAGATAGATAGATAGATAGATAGATATGCTCAAAATTGCCAAAGTTCGCTAAGAAATGCTTCGCACTTTAAGAAAGTTCCTCTGCAAGCGCACACGAAGTTTCACTTGCTCTTACTTTTCCGAGAAGGCTAGAGCTTCTGCACATTCATTACTTCAGATTAGGTAGCCAAAAACCTCTTGAAGAGAGAGTTTGACGCCCTGACAACTCCAGAAAAGATGTTTTTCTGCTTGAAGTCCTACAGCCCATGCTGAGCCGTTTCAGTCTTTCGACGTCAGTGCGAAGCGTACTTTTCTGTTGAAGAGGGGGGTGGGTCGAACTGTCCTTCTCTGAATAATAAATGATATTTTGTGCTTTTTTTGGCAACGAATTCTTTTTTTAGTGTTGCCTAAGTGGTATACGGGATTTTTCTGTGGATCTTGATTTTCATTTTTCTCTAATTGTCAGAATCCCACTTTTTTTGTGTGTGTGTATCTGAGAAAGTCTCCCAATGACATCATGGAAGAAAAACCGTAGAGCTGCCACTAAAGTAATGCTGAAGTGCTGAAGTATTTATCCGGGTTGTACGTAGAATGCACGCTCAGTGTGACCACCTTCAAGAATAGCATCAGTTTTCGTGGCCCCCACAGCTGCGTTTTCTCAAAAGTATCTCCAAGTGTCATTGACAATAATGCATTTGCAGTCAATTACATTTCATGTGTCCAAACGACCCTACATGAGAACTTCACCTACTACCAGAAGCATAACAACGCATGGTAGTCTTAATGCCAGTAGCTAAGCATTATACTAATTTTCAAGCACCAAACAGGGAGAGCAATATTTTGTGTGTTTACCAAGATGATGATCACCTTTATCATCAGCCTGACTACGCGTCTCCTATCATATGTCAATCAGCCCAATCTTGTGCTTTCTGCTGCCATGTTATACCTGTGAACTTTTTATTCTTATAGGTTCATCTAACTTTCTGTCTCGTTTTTGTGCGTTTAGGTTCTCTGGGAATCCAGTCGGTTGCCCTTACTGACAAGCGGTTATCCTGTCTACCTGCTACGTTCCCGGTCCATGTTCATTTCTTCTTCAATTCGACTATGATGTCCTTAACCCGGTTTGTTTTCTGACCCAATCTTCTCTCTTGTCTCTAATGGTTACTTTTGTCATTTTCATTTCCATCGCTTGCTGCGTCGTCCTTAATTTAGGTTGAATCACTTTTGTAAGCTTCCAGCTTTCTGTTCCATAGGTAAGTACCGACAAGATGCAGTTGGTATACAGCTCCTTCTTGCGGGTTAGTGGTACATTACCATTCATTATTTGAGAATGCTTGCCGAATGTGATCCACCGCATTCATACTCCTCTCGTTATTTCACTCTCATGGTTAGCCTCCGTGGTTACTACTTGTCCTAAGTACACATATTTCTTTACAACTTCCCGTGTCTGTCCATCTATCGCAAAGTGTTGTTTTCTGCCGATACTGCTGCACAATACTTTAGTTTTTCGCATAATAATTTTCAGACGTGCTCTTCCGATTCCCATGTCCGTTTCAGTAATCACGAGCTGTAGTTCGTCCCCTGAGTTACTCATGAAGGCAATGTGATTAACGAATCGCAGGTTGCCAAGATACTCTCCATTAACTCTTACCTCAAACTCCCTTTCATCTAGAGTTCTGACAACCTTCTGTAAACACGCGGTGATTAGCATTCGAGAGTTCTATCTCCCTGCCTTACACCCTTTTTTATTTGGATTCCGTACCTTTCCTTGTAGAGAACCATTGTGGCTGTTTATTCACAGTAGATTTTTTCCAGTATGTTTAAGTAGCGTTCGTCGATGCCCAGATTCCGTGGAGCCTGCATCACTGCTGATGTCTTGACTGAATAAAACGCCTTCTCGTAATCTATCCCACCGATTCTTTTGTCGCCTGATTGATAGTATGAATACGGTCTATTGTGAAGTAGCCTTTACGAAATCCTACTTGGGCCTCTGGTTGATTTAACTCTAATGTCGCCTTCATTCTCTTAATTATTATTTGTGTATATTGTTCGTAGCGAACGGACAGTAAGCGGACAGGCTGTAATTTTTTAAGTCGTGGAAATCTCCTTTCCTATGAATTAAAGTGATGTTGGCGTTCTTCCAAAATTCTGGTACCTTTTCCATTAAGAGATACTTCGTATATAAAGTAGTAAGTTTTTCTAACACAATTTCTCCGCCATCTTCCAGCAGGTCAGTTGCTACCCTATGCTCGCCAGCGATTTTGCCTCTGCGCCTTTCTTCTAGGACTTTTCTTATTTCCGCTGTCGTTAAAGGTAGAATGTCGAATTCCTCTAAGCTATCATTGCGTCTTACGATATTATCGTAAGATAATATGTATGCAACATTGTATGCTTCAACAAGATACGATTCAACTATAAAACTCCAGCCATGTGATCACAGTGAATGAGAACTCAAACATCTCAACAAAAGTCAAACTTAGCTGAAAGATCTCGAAAGTTTCAGTCGAAAAGTAGCACAAAGCAACGAAACGAAGCGCCTGGTGTCTTTCAATGTTGTGACATTCAAGAACAAAGCTGTTTTAGTACATTAAACCACGAATATCCATCAATCAAATAATCAATAAGAAACAGAGCAGGTTTGTCCACCGCTTTTCTTTTTCTTCGACATGTTCAGTGTTGATTGTGGCCTTTTGAGAGGAGCAGTGCAATTAGCTGGCGTGCATGAAAGTCGGAGAACTAGGAAGTAGCCGTTTCTTCGCAACAGCATGACCTTACGCCAGACAATACTACTCACAGCACGCGATGAAAGCAGGTGAAAACGGGAAGCGTCGTCTGCTCTACCCTCCCAGCTCTCCGCTTTCCCATAATGCTTCAAGCGTGGGGCTACGATTTCTGGAAAGGTCCATTTTGTGCTCGAGACGCCGCTGTGAAACTCCAACGCCGAGCCGAGAACTCTGCCCCCCCCCCCCCCCCCCTCGAACCTCCTCTCGCTCCTTACTCTCAACCGTTCGCTGGCTGGGCGATGACAGAGTCGGTGAAGGTCAACGTCAGATGGCAACGGTACTCTTTCTCGGCACTTCACGATTCTCTTTGGGGAGGCGGGGCCATTTCTTAGCGAACTTCGTTGACGGTATCTATCTATCTATCTATCTATCTATCTATCTATCTATCTATCTATCTATCTATCTATCTATCTATCTATCTATCTATCTATCTATCTATCTATCTATCTATCTATCTATCTATCTATCTATCTATCTATCTATCTATCTATCTATCTATCTATCTATCTATCTATCTATCTATCTATCTATCTATCTATCTATCTATCTATAATACCCTCAGGGCCAAATGGCTTCACAGAGGGGGGTTGGGTTATTTACAATAAATTATTTAAATAAACAAAAAGCAGTGAATATGGTTATATAGTAAAAATAAATCTCTTAAAAGTACAATGTCTGCTAATAAACTATATAATAATAGATGTCGGGTAACACAACAGCACACCTAATTATACAATGCTATCTATCTATCTATCTATCTATCTATCTATCTATCTATCTATCTATCTATCTATCTATCTATCTATCTATCTATCTATCTATCTATCTATCTATCTATCTATCTATCTATCTATCTATCTAGATCTATATAGATATTGATATCTATCTATCTACCTATCATCTATATAGATAAATAGATAGATAGGTAGATAGATAGATAGATAGATAGATAGATAGATAGATAGCATTGTATAATAATAGATAGATAGATTTTAAAGGTACCTAATTGTCACGCAAAAACGAGGGTGGAGGCCCGTCTAATCCCTATTCGGAGTTTTGTCCAAACACAAAGTCATGGTCTTAGTCTGGTTTCTATTCAGTGTAAAAAGTTTAGGCTCTTTATTAAAAATTGACCAGCGTGTGTTGTGAGCAAAGGCTATCGCAGCCAGTGTAGCGAATGAGCAATTACTATCTCTCCATTTCTGTTCAGTTCAGAACTGGGTAGGCATAATTATGTCTGAAGGGTTTCATTAAGCACATATTGCTAAGGGTGACATATCTTTTTGATTAGTGGCAAGGAGTAATGGGTAAAGAGAGTGCAAATCTTAATATAACAAAAATAATAATTCAGATGTGGACTTTGGTGGCTACGTGTTTTTGTTTTTTTTTTGATAATGAGGAAATTTGTTGCAGAAAACCTTTTATTTATTTATTTATTTGTTTTGAATACCTCAAAGGCCCCAGCTGGGGTATTACATGAGGGATGGGTATGAATTACAAAATAAAAAGTGATTCGAGGGCTATTTTTGAATTGATGCGGGCCGGAGTAGTGCACGGTAGTTGTAGGCAGACGATTCCAGTCCCGTGCGGTTGTGACAAAAAAGGAGCGAAGATGTGCGGTGCTTTGGGATGGTAGAGGATACACTTTGCTTGAATGATTTGTGTGGCTTGATGAGCGACGGACTGGCAGGATGGCTGGAACTTCGATGGGGGCATGATAAAATTTGTGAAAAAGGCATAGTCGAGATATGTGACATCGTAATTCTATATTAGAAAGGTGAGCACGAGTTTTAAGTTTGGAAACACTGGAATGTTAGGTACGTTCAGAGTAGATAAAATGCACAGCACGGTTTTGAATCGATTCGAGAATGTCGGATAAGTGAGATTGGTGGGGATCCCAGAGAGAACATGCATACTCTCATTTTGGACGAACAAGTGTGACATACGATATTAGTTTAACTGATAGGGGCGCAAGTCTTAAGTGTCTACGTAGAAAACCCAGAGTGCAATTCACGGAGTGGGCTTTGTTAGTCACGTGGGCTGACCAGGAAATGTTACTTGAAAATGTGACACCAAGATATTTGTATGATTCAGCGGGTGAGACTGCAGTGCCGGAGATGGTGCTTTCTGCTGACTGGTGATGGGGCCTGCAATGAAAAGATACCAATGAAGTTTTCTTTATGTTTACAGACATTAACCACTTATCACACCAGGATACAATTATATTGAGGTCGTTTTGAAGTGTATTAGTTTCAGCGCTGTATGATTCAGTGCTGTATGATTGCTATGGGACGCTATACGACGCAGTCGTCTGCAAAGAGGCGAATGCTTGAAGAGATGTTTGATGGGAGGTCATTGATGTAAATGAGAAAAAGTAATAGTCCGAGCATTGTACCTTGCGGCACACCAGAGATTAAAGAGGAACGGCTAGATGAGACGGAGTTAGCATGCACGAATTTTGGGCGATTGGTAAGGAAACTGCGAATCCAAGTAAATACATTTGTATTAATGTTAAGACGAGAAAGCTTTAGTAGTAGCCGTTGGTGCGTGATTTTGTCGAATGAGTTTTCAAAGTCATGAGTGCGAGAAAGAATAAAAAATAAATTCCTGAAAGGTGCACTAAGTTTTGCTTAGAAGGTGAACGCAATGGCGATTGCACGGCTAATGAGAGGTTCCTAAATTACACGCAGCACACTATTTCTCCGTCGCTCTTTGGAACGGAATTCATCGAGGATCAGAAATAAGAAACCGTCGTTCAGTGCATGCATCTTGTATCCTCGCAATCCTTCACGCTTGATGGGTAAGGTCCTCGTATGGGAGAATGCACTGGTCTGACCTAAACAGAGTGCTACAGTCACCGCGTGCCCAGTCACAACGATCGATGCCCAGTTCTCGCCCACGCCCACTGTCTGAGCGCGAAGACCCCAGCGCACCCACAAGCGACGGCGAAACCCTCTGGAGCGACGAAAACGAGTCTTCCGCTAGTAGGCGCAGACTGCGAGCGGGCTTGGTTCGTCCGATCAGCTTAAGGGCGTAAACTACGGCGCAGCAGCGGCAGCAGGACCACCGCCGCACCCACGGCCGCCCGGCAGATTAAGGGGACGGCCATGCATCCGGCCTCGCTTGGTGCCGCCATTGCTTCTTTGTATGACTGATTCCACTCGCCACGAACCGGTTTGTAAACGAATTACTTGGTTAGGTTAGCTCGGCTTTTGCTACATTTATATACTTTGGCCAGTCGCGCAGACTAGGTGGAGCGAGGAATTCGAGGCCGGAGGTGGCCCGGAGGCCTACGTGCTGGCGGCCGCTATTCATCACTGCCACGCGAAGAACGCGTGCCGCCGCTCATTCTGCTCTGCATACGCACGCTCAACGGGCTGATGGCAGGCAAGGCCGGAAGAAGCTGCAAGGACGCTGCCACCGCTGAGAAGAACGAGAACACGGCAGCGTCGCGTTTTGTGGAGGGTGTTCAGTGGCCGAGACACTGCGCCCCCTCGCATTTTCCGTTGCTTTGGTGGCAATTAGAAATGTGCCACAACTAGCATGCCGGAAGATATGCGTAAATCGATAACCCTGCGACGCTGTTTGGCAAACTACTCTGTTTTCATGCAGAGCCGATTTTTTTTTGTTTACAAAAAGTAATATCGGCACGACCAGCCGATTGGCATTGCACGGGCAAGCCTCTCGTGAATTGCAGACTACGTGTACAACGCTTTTTTTTTTTTTGCGGACTCGTAGATGCTCTTCTGAATTTTCTTTTTTAACGCTTGTGAAACCTGACACAAAGATCGGTAAGTATTTTTCTTGAAAGTCAGCACTTCGGAATAATATTTGATGAATTTATACTGACCACTGCAGAGAGTGGTTAACTTTCCTAATAAAGAGTGTCTCAAAAAGTTTTCTTCAAGGATAGACAGATGAAAACATAACTTTCTACAAAAAAGCTTTACACTGTGTCGTCACGATCACTTATTTTTAAGTGATAAGACCAGATAAGCTTTTTTTTTCAAGTTGCAATCTTTCTTTCGGTGAACTTGTTGCTGGGTGACGAACGAGTGGAGACGCTGGCTCTGCTAATGGCCGTCAGATATCGTAGCCTGACTGTGCGTGTTTGTATTATGTGAGGAAGAACAGCAGGTGTGGGTTAAGCAAAATATTTCGTCTCATTCAGCATTATCGAAGACGCGTGGTAAACCGAGAAAGTATGGTGTAGCTCTCTGCCAGCCTGCGTGAAGCGGTAACAGATACAATTTCTACATGGTTGGAATTTTAAAAGATTATCGCATTGAGTTATGTCTGTTAAAAGTTATTATACATGTGCTTACCTAATGTTTGCCTCTGAATTTACAAAAAAAAAAGATCTGTGGAGATGAGGTCGCTCGACCTTATCAAGAACTTCTCCACTGTCTAGCTGTACCGTAATCTGGAATAGTCTTGGCTATATGACTTTGTTGCAGGGCCCCTTTAAACTGGGCTTCCGTATCTCTCACGTGAATCGACGCGTGCAGATTGGAACACGACAGAATTTAGCAGCGCTCGTCTTCTCAACTTGGATTGCAATCTACAGATCCGTCTCCTCTGGGAAAAGGATGCTCCAGTGCTTCTGGTGGCTTATGACGGCCTTGGCGAATGCCTCCTCATTTCGGATTGACATGGCCAGTAGTCCTACATGTGATGACTGTAGTTGCGAGATGACAATCCCCACCTTCACTAGGAGTGTCCTCATTTTAGCGCGCAAAGCAAGGAAGATGCATGTTAGTCTTCACAATCACCCGTTGTCGAAGGAAAAGATCTTGGAACACTGACTGAGACCGTCCAAAGCACATTGTTGTGTTTCCAGCGGACAACGGTCTTAGATATGGACTTTGAGCAGTGTCATCTATTACATTTTCATTTTCTTTGTAATTTGTTTCGTTTTTCATACATCCTAATCCAATCATATTTTATTCCTTACACCAGTTACGTTACTCAGCGAAGTGTACGCAGCTGCCTTGCGAACAACCTCCCTGTCCTTCCATCGTACTCCTCCCCCTCTTGCAAGGATTAGAAGTTAGAAGGAATAGATGTACATGAATTTGTCTTTTGTTACGATGAGCTAGCCTTGTTGACATTCATAAGAACTAGCATCCTTGTTACTCACTCATAATTTCTGAACGCCGCGCCTTTGAGCGATGAGCGATACTTTTTTCTTCTCAGACCTGACAAAGTTTTCTAGCTACATCGATGTTTTCGTGTCATTCTCTAGCACTAAATGTTCGTTGTGGGCTGTGAAAAGTCCCATAATACATTCGCAAGCAAAAATTTTTTTCTTTATTATGTTCAGCCGAAAGTTCTATTTCTGGCATGACATCAGCTTTTCAAGTTAGCCAGCGACTTGCCAGATCAATGAATGCTTCTGAGCTAGTTCAGTGATGCGTAAAAAGTAATTCAAGGTTTATCCATGGGAGTGATGAGAGGAGACACAGGTCAACTTTCTTACTTCTGGCAGATAGCTATTTGAAAGCACGTAGACTGAGTGAGCTAGATCATGCTCAGTAGTAGATACTTGCTCATATATTCAGAAAAAAATAAAGAAAGAAATAAGCGAAAGACAATTGACGTTACACGCGCAAACAACAGGGCGCGTGGTTTTGTGAGTGCTTGTTTATAGAACACTTCTAATTTTTGAATTTACTCAAACTAATTAGCCGGGCTTCCTGATCTAACGAGTTTCAAAATATAAGGGTGGAGTATTCTGCTTATCGCGCAACAGTTGCCAGTGTAAAGTGCGTTATGTAAACTGTGGGTTGCTTTAACTTTCCTTCGCGCTAACGAACCTACGCAGAGAACACGCAAAGGCCGTGAGAGGGAGAAACAGACCTAGCAGAGTACTTTTTGCTTGTTCGTGGTGCTCCGAAAATTATTTTTTTTTGCCGTAGCAATGTTTGTGCCTCCAGCCCAAGCAGAGTTGCTGGCGAACGCAGCTGGAGAACGCCCAGGAACCTACGCGCAGAGGTAGGATAGGCTATGTGCCAAATGAGTATGAGGTCTTTTTGGTGCTTTCTGCGATGCGTGTATAGTGTACAGCACCGCGTTGACTGTTTAGCATTCTGGTGCGCTTTCGTCGCAGGTGCCCAACATTGTGCGCAGCAGCAAAATGTGTTCAAGGGGGAAACGGTGCTCGGTCAACGCGCGTGCTTTGACTAGCAAATTTCATTCTTGCTCTTCCTTTCTTGGTGTGGGCTCGGTGAGAATCACTCACGCTTTAGTGGCTGGAAGCGATGTTTGGAAGCCGGGTACTTGACTGGGGCGTGCTCCACACTTTCGCAGTTTAATGACCGGAAGCAGGCAAGAGCCAAAGACATTTTGAATCGAACAGAGAAGCAATAAGTTTGGTACTTACATAATGCATTCAAAAGCTCACTAATCGTATTGTTAAACTTTCAATTGAATGCAACTTCTTGCTAATATATATCATACCAATGCTTTCGAGTTGACGCATTCAGACAAACTTATAAGGGGGCACTCACGTTCAGAAGCACATGCCTCACAGTCCCAATATCGCCACGGCTCTATAACGACCGGTGCTGAACTCTTGTCTTCGGGACTCTTTTATGGGATCATGTGTGAGGACAACAACTCAAAAGGATTACTGCCGAGGTCGGCTGTGGTGAAGGCGACCTAGAGCGACTGTGATTTATCAATGAGCACTACGTAGTGGTGCATTCCCAGATGTGCTGCTTTGTATCGTTGCTGCCGTCACGAATAAAGTCAGTCAATCTGGTACGCGAAAAAAAAAAAGACTTCATCAAAGCTACGCTTTGTTACATAAGGTAACGCGGGGTGCCCGCTGATTGTTAGAGTCTAGAAGGCGTCTGAAAACAAAATGAAGCATTCGGATAGAAGTAGTGGAGGTTTCTAAGCCCACTTCTTGTATTCTAAGTGCAGAGACTAATTTCTTGTGCCACCACTCTAAGTTGTCTTGCAGCATCCCTTCGATGCTGCGAGACAACTTCGGGCTGAAGCCTGGCGGAAGTTGGGGGAGTAGTATGGCCTAGTGAACAAATGAATAATGTACATGTTGGCAAGGACTCCGATTTGGAGACCCTTTGCAGAAGTTTGATGCGAATGTCCAGGAGACGAGCAGTTATCATTACATATATACTAACGCTCTACTGAAAAAAAAAAAACGAAAACAACGTAACTTTAGAAGCTAAGGTTTGACATGATGGCGTCCTTAATATTTTAACGAAAGCCAGCAGATGAAATTGATACAAAAACTTAAAAAATGTTCACAAATGATCGAGAGTGTTTCAGTCCGTATCATTCACAATTAGTCGAGCACAAGAACTTTTATTAACTATAAAATATTTTTTGTGGATTTCCCTCCTTGCTGGCATTTGCACTTTAGGACGATTCGCGTAACTTTTCTACTGTAGTTTACTCATCCCTGTATTTTCTGCAACCATCGTCAATAAAAGCTGGCAGGGCCGCTTTTGCAGTTGCTAAAGACGACTCTAAATATTGCTGGTAGGGCTGCTTTATCATCATTGTAGTCATGAATAAACTATTATCATCATGTTATTTATTATCAGGTATTAGTAGGTCACGTGAAGAGCTGCATATTTTGTTGATGTTGTGGTTACTTAAGACGTTGACGAGTGGTAGCTCAGCGCTTCGGGATGAGTTAGCAGCTTCCGAGCACCCATTTGTTACGCGATTCACGTGGTGTGACGCCTGCAAAATTTATCCACTTCCGACACACAATGCGCAACCTATTTATTTGATTCTATACCAGACACGACCAATTTATAGGGCCTTGTTTTAAGACAGTTCGGAGCAGCGGCACGAATTTGCGGCAGAATAACTGACTGTTCCTCAGGGTACCTTGGTTAGATTCCTGCCGGAATACACGTTTTTGCTTTGGTTTATTAGAGTCAAGTGGCTTTTTGTACCGCACGCCAAGTTTTTATGGTGATGGCATCCGTGAGCCTTAAAATTATTTGTATAGTATTACCTAAAACGATATTCACCCTTCACCGATGACACATACTGTTGCAATTTATGGTTTCTAGTGTCATTTGGATTCATTCAGCCTACTGCGCTGTTTCTAGATAACAACTTTAAGAAGTAGGATCAATTTTCCCTCTGAGCATATTTCAAATAAGTATAGAAGTGAAGCGACCACAGTGGAAAAAAATTTGCTAAACTCGCGCTAAGCATTGGGAGGATTGAAGTAGCGAGAGTCGATGATTTTCAAGACCAATCTGGTTGCTTTTAATCTGTTTATAATCCTCACATATGAGACGAATGTCTCATATGTGAGGATTATAAACAGATTAAAGTTTTAAGATTAAGATTAAAGATTAAAGACTGCAAGTTTTATGAGACGAATGTCTCATAAAACTTGCAGATAAGCGAGTCTGTTCATACTTCAAGGTGAAGTGGTTTGCGCAAAAGTAAAGGACAAAGAAAGAGCGGGCAGAGACAGGCGCAAATCCCTGTTTGGTCCCTCTGTTTCCTTGTCTTTATAACCAGTTTGCCTTGAAATTAGGCAGGTTGTTTCTATAGGTTGCTTCTGGTCTGCCATGCGGACGTTGCAGTTCTTTGCTCGGCTGCAGACTCGAAGGTCGTGGGTTCGATTCTGGGCATGGTGGCTGCACATCGATGAACGGCAACGTTGGAGGACCTTGTACTGTGCGAAGCCAGGACACGGTAAAGAACACCAGATTGTCAACAATCGCGGTGCCCTCCTCTACGGCATCACGCTTAATTCCTGTCTGGGTTTTGCGGTGTAAGATTTCTATATTAATCGGTTTCTTCTAGTTTACTGCTAGGCTTTAGCTAGGCCATTTGTACGTTGATTATCGGAGCGTAGTTGTTCTAGTTAAATCACAGGCATTCACAGAAATTACTAGGATTCCCAAACTCGTCAGACAAAAACTCGCGCTGAAATCGAGTGGTCAGTCTTCTCGTACAACTACAGGTATGTCGCCTTAAGCGTAACCCTTTCATCGTTTTGGTGTCTTCCAGCAACCACCGAAGCCTTTTCCGGGCCCTAGTATTCTGTCGCTGTGTGTACCACCGACGCGCTTCGTAGAAATGCTTCAGCGAAACAAGAGCGTGCGTTCATGGTGTTTCCACTGGATTAATTATGGCGGTTTATTAAAGCGTTTCTCAATTTCTGGTTGCATCTGTCTTCAAATTGTAATTGATCGTAACTCAGGGTGTTGGTCAGGCTCCTTACCGTCACTCTAACGCCACCTGTTGAAATAACTATTGCCTCCATGATTATTCTTGGACTAGGGAAGATTTGTGTGATTTATTTGTTTTGCAAGGCCCGCAGCTGTTGATGGTTATTATGTATTAGGCCGCACAGGTACATTGTAATTAAAACATGGGTGCCTACTCGCTTTTTTTTACAGGCCGCAAACACACATGGTTTGTTTTCTTTATATAGGCTGCCCAAATCATGGCGTAGCTTCCCTTGAGACGACATGCTAAAGTGACAGCGGAGTTTCATGGGCGCCTTATAGCTACTAACTCATTTGGCATTGGCGGTCCCTATAGTGACAGCAAAGCTGAGATTTATGATTGGGTAGAAATTACAGCTAGCTAGAGCTGCCTTGCCGTTTAAAAGAAAAAAAATTAGAAATGAGTAAAAGAAGCTTCCAACTACCGAAAAAAGGAACGCCGCAGGGTTCGGTCATCTTGCCGTTACTTTTCAATGTGGCTATCATCAATCTGCCGAAAATTCTCGACAAAATACCTGATTTACGGCACGCGATCTACGCTGATGACATCACGCTCTGGACCAGGGCTTCGAACACTGGGACACAAGAGACCTGCCTATAAACCGCCGTAGATGCCATCGAACGGTATCTCAGAGACTGCAGTCTCTGCTGTGCCCCCGAGAAATCCGAGCACCTCGTCCTCAAAGCGAGAACAAGAGGCAGAACCCCTCTATACGACGAGCCCGACCCTAGCGTAACGCTGAAAGGGACCTTAATTCCAAAAGTCGAGACCCTGCGAGTGCTTGGAGTTCACATCTACAAGAATGGATCGGGAGCTGCCACCATACCAAGACTCCAACGGACACTATCACAATTCACGCACCTCGTCAAGGGGATCGCGAATCAACGAAACGGACTCAAAGAGCACGACACGCTACGTATAATGCAAGCTCTGTTCACCAGCCGCATTACGTACGGCACGCCGTACCTAAATTTCAAAACCACTGAAATTGAAAAACTTATTATCATGATAAGAAAGGCCACTAACGTAGCCCTGGAACTTCCGCTAATGGCCTCATACCACACGTCTCCTAAAGATGGGCGTCCACAACAAGTGGCAAGAGCTCATTGAAGCGCATCGGAACAGTCAGCTGGAGAGGCTCAAGCTGACGCCCACGGGGAGGTCGGTGCTCCGGTACCTCAACTATAGCGACATGTTCATCGCCGATGCAGACCGGAAAAAGCGCATCCCGCTGTACATTAGAGAGTCGCTGTCCATCGCACCTATTCCACACAACATGCATCCTACTTTCCACAAAAGTAGACGCAAGGCTAGAGCTAACGCTATTCGACGAAAGTTCAAGCAAGACCCGGACGCCCACTACACTGACGCAGCCAAGTATCCGCATAGAAACGCGTACGCTGTCAGCGTCGTCGATTCTCAAGGCCGAGAATTAGCGTCAGCCATGGTCAACGCACTCAATTCAGACGCCGCAGAAGAATCGGCAATCGCTCGAGCAACCACAACATGCACAGACGCCGCGGTGATTTTAACCGACTCACAAGCCGCCTGCAGGAATTTTGCTAAGGGCCGTATCTCAGCCAATGCCATCAATATTTTGAAACGGCGAAGCACTCAACTCCCATACACTTGTGTATTATGGGTGCCAGGACACGAGGGTCTGCAGGGAAATGAAGCGGCCCACGCCGCTGCCCGCGAGCACGTCAGCCGGGCTGCCCCCTGCCCATAGGACATTCTACCCGTCGTCGAAGAGACGGAAGTTGTTCAAGACACCTACTCGTCGTTACTCCAGCATTACAGGCTGGAGCGACGAGTATACCCTGCATCACACCCAAAACTGACAAAAGAGGAAAGCGTAGTACTGAGACGCATGGCAAGCAGCACATACACACATGGGGCCCTAATGCACCGTCTCTACCCAACGAGATATAGCTCTATGTGTCCGCTTTGCAACGTACCGGACACCCTGGCGCACTTGCTTCTTGCATGCCAGTGTATTGCCAGACGTAATCTGCAACAACACACGACTGATAACGAAGCAGGACGGACGAACGAAGACCTAACCGAAACGTGGGAGGCGAAGCTCACCCTCGAGGACCTGGAAGAGCAACAACAACTCGTCGCCAGGGCCAAGAGGACAGTAGAAGCCAGAGGGTTCCTGGACTAAGGAGCCCTCCCACCTCAGGGTGACACCGGGCATTGCTCGGAACACTGTTTTAAAATAAACGTTTACTTCTCTCTCTCTGAGCAAAAGAACACATTTAAGGGGTCCGATATCGTGACATGAAAAAATAAAGAAACCACTATTTGATTGATTCCAGTTGTTTTCTTAAGCAACACTACATGCGGAGCGCTTGAGCGAACATCGATTGTTATCAATCCATATACCGACGATGTCTCCCATATCACAGAGCCTTCTCTCTGCACCATTACTGTGATGCAAGTGGTGCTGTGGGTGCTATTCTTGGGACTATCTAACTCTGTCAATCGCAGACCACTGAGCTCTCTGAACCAAACGAAGTTAAGAAGGCTGAATTTCACCAAATGGTGTGATTAGACGGGGCATAGAACAAAAGCTCTGTCTGTGCAACCTATTTTTCAATAGATTTGAACACCCCAGAACCAGTGACCCTGCCAGAACAAAGAAGATTGCTTCAAAGAGGGTTAGAAAAAGAAAATTTGAGAAGGTGTCACACGTACCAGCTCAAAAAGGTTGCTAACTCCCGCCCTTGCGAGGCCCTCCATTTCAGCCCCCCCCCCCCCCCCCGCCCTTCATACCTTCCACCTTAAATGAAATACTGGCTACGCCCCTAGCTTGCATTCTTGTTAAAACACGCTTGCACTTTATCCGTCATATTATCCGTCATAGCAGTAAGGGAAACGGATACATGTACACGAGGGGGCATGGGAGAGTGCTGGTATAAGGTGTAATTCAGCAACGTAGGATCGGTGCCCTCATCACAGGCGCTGCTATGGGTCCGCAGCGCTTTGCGTTTTCACTGAGCGCTCATCAAAGTGCGTTGACCTTATAAAATAATGTTTTTCCTAGGCCTGGAAATATTTTTAAAGGATGACAGCTAATAAATAGATACAAAAAGGGCGATGCACGTTTGCCACCAAAGCCCGGCCCGGCCTTCATGGATGTGCTAGCTAGATGACGGCGTAATTTTCCCACCATGATCGCTGTCTTCCCCCTTTAACGAGAGAGCGAGTGGAAGAATCGTGTTGAACTTGCCATAGACATTGAACTCGACTCTCTTCTTAACATTTAGCTAAGAGCGATAGAAGCCATTTTTATCGCTGTTTCCCATATTATTACAGGAGTGTACCACATCCTATTTAATCCGCGTACTGCGTAAGATATATCGAGCATGGTTGTAAAAAAAGAAAAAAAAATGTGATAACTCCTCTACCAGACCTATGAAGACATCGACATCAACCACGAAGATGGAAATGAACGTAATACGCGTACTTGTTGCGCCGATCTGAGCAACGAGAAAAGACACGTTTCTTGACTCTGCCTCGGGTAGAGTCCGTTAAACGCGCCAAGACAGAGAAGAAAACGCCGGCAGCCACTTAGAGTGATTTATGCGGCTGATTCACGGAGACATGTTGACAGGAGCATTAGGACGACGCTTAAGCAGATGTGCGGCATGGAGCCCAGCGCTCGGTGCTTAATTATTCACAATTCGCCTGCTCGCCCGCTTCTCCTCGCCTGCATCTCGAGCTGCCACTTGCAGGGCTACGAGCGCGTTCATCTGTTTCAATTCATTCTCGCCCCAATTGCGCAAAAGCGCTGCCAGGCCAGGGGCTCTCCCGCTGAGCCACATTAGTCACAGCGGTACATTTTAGCCGCAAATTAAAGACCTGCTTCATTAGAACGTTTCTTCAGTGCCAGCTCTTGCAATAGGCTCGATGACAAGGTATGCATGCAGCGCTGATTAAACATGAGTTCACCTGTGGCAAGTAGCAGTAACACAGCAATAAAACTATCTTGTTGAAGACCAACGTTCTGTTTTTGTCTTTCCGGAGTAGAAGCGGTTATACGTTCAATATAACCACGGTAAGCAGTTACGCAATGTTTTCGGCGTGGCGTTAGCTAAGTGCGTTTATCATCTGTAGCGGGGGCGCCTACTATTTTGATAAATAATATTTTGAGCGTGATGGCGTGGAAGTTTACGGCAAAGATTAGTAGGGAGTACAAGGCATACACAGTAATGTTAACAAATGAATGACTCTCTACTCATATATTACAGAAAAAAAAACATCCCGAGAGTTCATGCCCTCTGATTAACCTGGTTGTTTAAAAGATAGCGGCCATTATTCAACCGCATCAACATGCATTCGTAGAACGATTTTCAGTGCACCTAAAATCCATTATAGACCGGTGCGTAGACTAAAAACAGATGTGGTTTTACAGTGCACCGACGTAGTTGGGAGAGAAAAATTAAATTTTGTCAAAATGAAATCATAAAGAGTGGTTACTGCAGCAGGAATGCTTAGGCTTTTTTTTGTGATTACATGTTCAACGTCAAACACTTAGAATTTGTGAAACGCTCGTTTAATAATGTAGCGAAGCACTTGAAGGTGTATATACGTTTTGTAATGTTGAATAGAGAACTGGTAAAGAGCTGCGTAATGAGGTTAATGAATTGGTTTTCACCTTTACTAAAATGCGACAGCTCTCGGTAATTCGTAATTACACAGATAACTATAGCGTAAATGTTTACTGAAAGCCGTATATAATGTATTTTTAAAAAGCGATGCCTAAATGTAAGTTATCATCGCGAAAGTGGAACGCCCTCACGCTGCTAACTCTACGCATTCGCGAAAGCATATCGGAAGCGCGATTGACTATTGTCTGTATAGCCAGGCATAGGATAAAAAAACAGGAATAGCTATTAGATATGAGTAATATAGAAAAATATGGAAACGATCAACCGACCAATAACAGTTGAGGAACTGAGCAGTTTACTCTGGCTCCGTAATTCTGGGAGTCCGCACTTTATGTCAATTTTGAAAAATACCCAAACAGAAACGAAGCATTCAAGAACTTAAGATAGTTTTTGCCACCAAGTTCGACAAGCACAGTTTGATTTTCAGTCACTAGAAGATTGAACGTATTGGAGATTTCGACAAGGTATGGCCAGTAGCCGCAATATTCGTAAACAGGTTTTGCCAATATATCTGCTGTTCCACTAGCATCAAATGGCGTTTCACCGAAAGGCGCTGAAATGCCACTTAAGGCTTTGACGCTGCTGCCTGTGAAATATCAAAGTTTTCGTAGACAAACTGTGTTATATTCATTGTCTTTCTTACAGAAGAACTCATTTTCTAAGTATGACAGACCCTTTAGCTTCAATGGTTCTTGGGTATATGAAGTAGAACGAAAAACACTCCTGTTAGAGAGCCAGTTGCCATGTGCATTTTTCTCTTCATTTTCTTTTCTTGTATTACAAGAAAAGCCCCCCCCCCCCCTCCGCTGTTCCGGAAAACTCACATTTTGGAACCTTCGTCTTCGGATGCTCATCAGAGAACGTGTTGGGCCGAAGTAGAATGTATTTCTGGTACTTTTTGACGGCCATCTCGTGCTGCTTCATGAAGTCGGAGAGTTTCCGACTGTCTGCAAGGAATCAAAAAAAGGAGGAAGGGTAGTAAAACTTTGAGTTGTCGAACAGTGGAAGCTTTAACAAATTTTCATAAATAAACATACTGACAGAACTTCTCAGCGGAAAACAAAATTCTAAACAAAAGCAAGCATAGTCATATACAGTACTTAGAATATTGCAAATGGTGGGAAAGAGGGAGTTGAGAGGGTGAAATTCAGGCCAAACCCGGACAAGCTAGGTGCCCATCAGCTCTGCCCTGGCTCAGCCTTTCACAACATTGTACAAGCCACCCTGATTATTGCTTTTTCTACACATGACTTTTTTATGTGATTAGAAACTGACACGTGCAGACTCCACATATTGCTTTATATTCCAGCATATGACGTTGCAGAGAGCCAACATTGTTCTTAAAACACCCCACTCAAAAGCGACGGAGTTCCCCAAAAGCACAGGCGCGAGCACGGAGGGATGGTAGAAGCGGTCCACCCCTACCTTTCATCACCATAGGGAAGAAGATGGGCGGAGTCTGCCCCACAGTTTGACCTATAAATGGGGAGGAGAATGGTGCTGCAACAAACCATATCCCCCCTCCTTCTATTCATCTTTAAGGGAACCCGGCGCGAGCCTGTGACAAAAATCACTGAAAAAACAACGATTGTCCAAAGGCACTGGACCGCTTAGTACTTGTAACACGGTCAAATGGCTAGTGGTCTCTAAGAAACCTAGCCGCCATGGTAAAATGGCCACGGTGCTCGACTGCTGCTCGATGGTTGTCAGTTTGAATGCCGACCGCAGCGTCCGTATTTTTGAGGGAACCAAAAATGCTCGATACCCGTGTAGCTGCACGTCAAACAACCCCACATGATCAAAATTTACCGAGACCTCCACTACAGCATTTCTTGTAATGACATTGTGCTCTCGCACCGCAAGTCTCCAACAAGTATTGTCAATATAATCAAAATGCGAAATTTTTATGATGGTTTCAGCAATTTCATGGACACTTTTCCGGGCAAGCATCACTGATACTAAAAAATTCCAGCTGCTGCACTAAAAAAGTGGGAATACGGGATCAGTACTTCATACGCTAACTTCTCACTTTTCCTGTTGCTAGCCCATTACAAAATATAAGTTACTGCTGACGTGCATAAATATCTACTATTTACCTATTTGTACACGCCAGAAACGTAATGCTAAAGAAGGAAAATCTCACAGCCTTAATTTATGATACTTTAGTGTGTCCCTAATTAGATAAGTGTGCGAACGCACACAGAAAAGACCATCCTACAAGTCGTACAGCAAATTCGACACCTTGGCACTAGACTAACTCAGTAAAGGAGCAAAACATAATAACTTCCACTACATACTACACCCCGACTAAATTATCGTTTGGACATCAAACAAGGCCTACATTTCCGAAACACTTCAATCTTCTGGCGCGGTGCACTAGGTTATGGTTTATCTTTCTGTTATCAGCGCATGCGTAATCACAGGTGTGAGTACAGAAAAGCAATCGCCGGAAAGTCAGCGAGCAATTGCACGCCGCGCCAACGAGACTGACGCTGTTTTTGTCGGAATGCTTGGAATGCGCACTGGCTGGCCGCCCAAATTCTCGCGACGCGGCTACAACACGAGTGGCAGCACGGAAGGCTGGGCGCAGAGGCGCTCATGCGAGAGAATAGCACAACGAGAAATGCTCACGGAGCTGCCGTGTGGGCTGGTTAAGCAGCGTTCTTTCAGGCAGGGATTTTAGCGCATACGCAAGGTATTGGGGAAAGAGAGAGAGAGAAAGAGGAGGGTGAGGATGAAGTTCAGTAACTGAAAGGAAGGCGCACTCTGACACGCTGGCAAAGGAGCTTAAGGGAGCGAGAGAGATGAGGTTGACTGGTAGACCCGGTTAGTCCAGTAGTACAAGTTCGGTCAAACCATGACACTCTATTAGTAAAAGTTCGGTCAAACCAAAATTTGACCTTACTGGGCTAAAACTAAATCATGACGTCAGACATCGCAGCACAGCGCCGTGGCCAATAAGCCACCGTGACGGCGTGTACAGCAGGGATATAAAAACTATTATAGTCTGCTAAAAATGAATGCATACCCTCTACGAAAACGTAGTGACATATAAAATATGGCATTGGAAAATAAATATTTGGAAATGCGTGTTTTAGAGAGGCAATATCCGTCGAGTAGCGTGCCATTCAGTGATCACTGTACGCGTTCAGTGTGATTAATATGTAATGGCTCCAGGTCTAACAAATTCAGGCCTCAGTAGGCTTCATAATGTCCTCTTATCGTGCATATGCGCAGAGAAATAAATCTTGATATTACAAAGCTGACATGTACAGAGCAGTCGCTCAAGAAAATGGCAGGTGCCAAATTTACTAACAAAATTGCTACTAATGCGCACCGACTAAGCTCGCTCTCTAACGAATTCGATATAGCATCGATAACACCTGAGTGTGCTCACAGCAGAAGCATAGTCGAAAGAGTCTGGGGCAAATTCTAGCCTATATCGGCGAAACTACCTTACGGATAGCACTTAAGAACAGGAGGTAAGCGTTACATTGACACACCGACATGCTGCAACCATTGATTTGTGCAATGAAATATGATCTAAGAGTACGTGTAAAGCCACCACGGAACTTATCATCTCGTATAATTGTGCACACCCGTGGAAAAAGCAATGGTGCATAACACGGTTAGCACTTCGTTTTATTCATTACCATGGCCGATCTACAAAGAGCCCGATTTATATTCCATGTTTAACACTGGCATTTAGGGACGAACACAACAATGACGGATACATTTAGGTGTAGTTTCCTTGCTTTATTTCGCCGTAGTCATGGTGCCCTGTAGAAGCCACGAAGTGATATTTTTCTCGTTTAGGGCTTCTGTGCTACCACAGGGTAGTACGCTGCCATACAGTACAAGTTGCGTGCGCTGGCAAGAGATCGTTTTCACCGCCTTCACGAAATAGAAGTACCACCCACCTTGAAATATTTGCGATTCATCATGATCGCTGCTCGTAACATGTGCAGCAAAATGAGGCCCCGAGTGAATGAACGCGGAGATAAATCCCGATTCTCTGATTTAAGTATTGCAGGAGGCCCCTCCACTATCGTTGACATCATGGTATTTATTTATTTATTTATTGCTTTATTTATTTATTCTCATTTTTAATACTAGCGAGTTACCTTGCGGGGTGGTATTAACTGCTAACCCGTTAATAATGTAATATATGGGATTTTACGCCTGAAAACCCAGATATGATCACTACAAGGCGTTGGGGAGGGTCCCGGAAGTTTGGATCATGTGGTGTTCTTTAACGTGTGCTGACATGACGCAGTACACGGGTGTCTACCATTTCGCCGCCATTGAAATGCGACTACTCTACCGCGATCGAGCACGCGACCCGCGTGTAAGCACAGAAGCACAGAAGCTCTACCACAGTGGACACTACGAAGTGCATGCGCGGCTTCATACAGCTCGCTACAGAGGTAGTGCGTGCACACACATTACAAGAACGAGACATGTCACACGTATCTACGTACTATAGTCTAAAAGTCAAGATACCGTTCCATTCATTAGCAGCTAACGCTAGTGAAGAATGTATACGACGAGGTTTAGCAGAAGCAAGGACGTATCATAAGAAATGCGCGGTAGAAACGCAACATTCTATGCTATCATTGGCTTTAAAATCATGAATATTCAAACTATGCGTCACGGGAATTACAACGCGTGCGCTCCATTCCGAGGTGACTGTTCCCACTGCCAGTTGCCAGGAAGCAACCAACCATGAGTGTGAATATAATTCAGTGCGTTGGCGCTCTTAGGGAACTACTGGTTGTTGCGCTATATGACGCCATACATCACCACCACCATCATCATCATCATCATCATAATCATCATCATCATCATTATTAGTGATGTGTGCCCGATAAATCGTCAGTGCTACGGTGTAATGTGGAATAGAAGACGCCGATGCCGGTGGTGCTGGTGCGAAAAAGGCGTGTTCGTGGCGAGTGGCGGAAAGGAAGGAAAAGAAGACCCGGGTGCGTACACGAGACCATAAGGGAGAGAGTAGGACACGTGGAGTGGAATACCAGGCAGTTTCGAGAGGGGGTGTTCATTCGGTCGGAAGCAAGAGGGCGGCTCGCCAGCGTCATCACCATGGTTTGCCCCGAGTGCCTGGCAGAGGTGAAGAGTTGGAGCGGCCTGCTTTGCTTGACTTCAAGTTTCGATGGTGTACGGAGCCAGCGGAGCGCTACCGCAGTCACCAGGTCCAATGTCGGACGTAGGGCCAAGTTGTCGGCTGTGGTCCCTGGTCCACGCGCTCAAGGAGAAGACTGTCTGACTTCTTTGGCCCTGTCTTTGGCACCTACCTGCTCCTTTGTGCATACACCTGAGCGTCGCCGTGTTCTTCGACGAATTCCACCAACGACGCATCCCCGTGCTCGCATGTGTTTGCCGCGACATCTCTAGAGTCAGCGCTCATTGGTGAGACTGTATTGATTATGTTTGGACCAACACGCTTACGTGTGTGAGTTCATGTGGTTCACTGTAAAACTGTTTTGTTACCTTTAGTGCCAGTTGTTGTGTGTCTTAAGTTTGGGTGCTGTTTCGATAAAGCAAATGAAACAAGAAAGAACCTCGTCCCTTGTTAATAAGTACGTTGCCATCACCGACGCAACGGATTCTTTTTATCAGCAATATTACGATTCCCCTCACATCATGATCATCATCATCGTCATAATCACCATATTCAACAACAACAACGACCGCAAAGAGTGTGGCACCGGTGTCTAAGAAACAGCATGTAGATTACGATAAAGAATATATAAAGCAACAACCTAAAAAAAGTGTTGCTTTACGCAAATTTATTCGCTTTTTTCCTAGAGGTGCATGTTGTAGCGCCCATGCTTGAGTGATCTGCTATACAGCGTCTTTTGGGGTTGCCAAATTTTTCGGCAATTCACCGACGTACTAACGGCTGAAACGTTTCGTTACTGCCAAGAGAATATAAGAATTACAAAAAAAGCAATAAAATGCTGAAATTGCCTGCGAAAGTAACTATGCGAATGACCATGGTATATTACACGAAACATTACTCTCACGGCATTGAGGAAGTGCGCAGTTGTGCGAATGGTTAATGACAGGCCTTAATTCGGTCGAATGTGCAATTTGTATGGCATAGTGCACCGTAAACGTCAGCCGTGCGGGTGGCCCAAACTCAGCGCCTACGCGCAGATTTGGCGTTGCGGGAAACAGACGGAGTGGCCAATTATGTAATTTTGAACGAATAAATGTGACGTGTTGGGCCTGTTAATGTGGGAGAGGAAAGAAGTGTTCTCGTATGCGCAGCGGAATCACACACACCAAGCTATTACGTAATTTTCAGATAACAACTGTGTCGCAATACGGATCTGTGAATGCTAAGCACAGCGACACACAAAATAGACTAACTTTCATGTGAACTTTCAAGACTAAGAGCTCATTTACATCATGAGAACGGTCCTACGTGCCGATGCGATCACGTGCGAAGATAACTATAATGTTCCAAAGGCAGGAAGATTACATAGGTGTCATATTGTACCCAAGACACTCAGTTTAATAAGAATTATTAGGTTGAGTAAGCAAAAGTTCAGATGACACAGCATATGTTATTCATAACGTCAAAGCCTGCATGGACACTAGGTGTACGTTGCAACGGCTTTCTTGTACAGTAGTCCAAAAAGTGCTTCTATTTATTATGACCTGATGTGGTCAATGTTTCTTGTCACAAATTGTATGCGTATTTGCAAATCATACAGCATTTAGCAGTTACGGAGCGACCGTATTAACCGGCGAGCTGGCGCCTCCAAATACTCTCAAACGTACGCTACACGTCTGCCACTGCGACCTAGTGGTTGCGGCGCTGAACAGTGGACCAGAAGGACATTGATTCTCAATAGCAGCCGCATCAATCGCTTTACGATGGAAGTAGAATATTTCTGCAGTTCTCCACTAAATTGCGTATCATAATCATGTAATTTTGGCTCGTAAAAGTGAAGTGCCTATCTTTAGGTAAACGCCACGATCCCGTTCAGCTTACTTTGAGAGGTGGCATACGCTGTCTTTGTGAAGCCTTTTTTATTGGCCAAAGCAATTTTACTTTGAAACTGTTTCTCATTTTACCTGATGAAGACTAATGCGATACACTTATTCATGGTACTACTAAATTTGCTGCATCAAAGTGAGCTTATTTCTCCCATCATACTTTCTTTCATGTGTAAAAACACTACGAGGGCTTATTTCACAACGCAGTTGTACTGGAGTTGTTGACAATAAATAAGAAGGAACAAGAACGGGTCGCACTACTTTCACTGCTAAGTAATTAACGCGTACAGTGGGAACTAATGATTATGATTAGTCTGCCTTCATCTAGTCTACAATTTAGAACAATGGTGGGTCTTCGCGTAGTTGATCGTGTGTCCGTTGATTTTAATAACATATGGGTACATAACCTTATGCGTGAATGCTGTAAGCGAGCATTTCTTTGATGACAGCTCTAGTCCCCGTTATTCTAGGTACTTTGTCGCTATTGTAGCCGCTCTCTGAAGCCGGGCACGCAAAGGAGGGCGTGTTACACCTGACGCCCAGATGCAGATGTCATCTGCATATATTGATAGATGGACAGATTCTGGGAGTGCGTCAACCAGGCCGAGTAGCGCTATATTCCTCGGAGTCAAAGTGGATCGCGACCTCTCCTGGAGCTCTCACATCGCCCACATGAAAACTAAACTCACCATGATCACCCACGTACTGAGGTTTCTTGCTGGAAAAACGTGGGGTGCATCGGTACGAGCAATGCTCCAACTCTACACTGTTCTGTTTCTCGGTTATATGCGATACAGCTTACCCGTGCTTTGCGGGATCTGAAGAACAAACTTGCGCGTCCTCCAGTCGATCCAAGCCCAAGCATTGAGAATATGCCTTGGTCTCCCGAGATGCGCGTCTACAGCAGCGACAGTCATCATTGCGCGTGATTATTCAGTCAACGCATACATCCGCGTAGACGCTTTGAGAATGCTCCATCTTTGAGAATGCTTTGACGCTTTGAGAATGCTTCCATCTCATCACCTCGCCTCACTTCGAATTTCCAGGCCCCACTCAGCGTTCAGCGCAACTGTAGCTCAGCATTTCGCAGTGCTTCCATTGCACTTCACGCATGAAGCACTGCCACCGATACCATTATGGCGCCTACACCTTCTCAAAGCCCTTCTTACAATTCCTGGCATCCAAAATAAGAAAACTTCGTCGCATCTAGCCCTGAAACAGGCCACATTACTTTTCCTGCAAGAGAAGCACAACGGACGCCTTCACATTTACACGGACGGCTCGGAGTCTTCAGTAAGCTCTGCAGGGGCGGTGGTTATGATAATAAACAAAAATTATATGGCGTGCGCGCAACGGCGAGACATTTGTTATGCAAATTTACTTCTTTCCTGAAGCAAATGGTGCGTGTGGTATACCTGCCAGTCTGCTACATTAACCAAAGAACGTTGTACAACAATATCAATGCACAGCGATGGCCGGACGGGGTCATTTGTGTTTTGCGGCAACGGGTGTCGTTACTGCCAGCAGCACGTTTCCGCCGGTGAATGCATGAATGAAGTGGAAGACGTGACTGATGGCTCCAGGGTGTTTTTCTTTTCTTGGCGAAGCACAATACACTTGCTAGTTTAGGCGTCGTAGGGCAAAGCATTAACGACGAAGCGTGTTTTTGAGCAGCACACACTACAGTTCCATTTGTGTCGACAGGGATTTGTTTTCCGGAAAAAGTGACAAATGACCTCCCTTCGCTTGGGAAGTACACACATTGCTTGTGTAAATATAAACATTATCCTCAGATATGTGTATGTGCAGCACATGATATCTTTTTTTCTCGCTTTTTTAGCGTTGTATTAGGATAGCATAGTTTTATTCAACTTCTCACATCATAAGTTGTAGAGGTGCGGGCACTTTAATGGGCGTGATAATGACACAACATTCTTTCCATACTTTCGCTTTGGCATCTTTTGATGCTGTGTATCTTTACAATAAATGCACGCGCGCTTAATAATAGGCATTTTCTCTAATACACAATTACAATTACATTAACTTCTAATCGAGAGTGAACCCTTCGGCTTACATACTGTCGTTACCACTAAAATGATGGTTCTTATTGTTTGTCAAAAAACGGAGGTCCACTTACGTGATCTTAGGTTTACACCGTCAGGAGTAAGCTGATATTATCAAGAGCACTGGATACTATCAAGTTGCACTGACTTCACCTCTTTGTTTTATTGTTGCTTAGTAGAAAAATGTATAGATACGACCGTATAATAAACCAGAGTGGGAAGTTCTCACCACCAGAGAACTATCCCAAATCGGAAACGCTTGCGCTCCGATAACAATGCACGAGGACTTCACCAGGTATCAGGGTGTGTGTGTATTTCTTTTGATAATAAAAACGTTCTTTTATTGGTAATACAGAGTACTCTTTCATATATTATAAGTGTTTGGTCAATGGTACCTTTTAAACTACTGGAAAAAATTATCCTATCTGTTGTAACATAGGTGGTTCGATTTATCTATGCAGATAAAAGTGATACGAAGTTCAAATTCAGAATGAAAACTCTCTACTTCAAAGTAGCTTTAAAAAAAAGTGTGCAGCTTGCACTTCGTGGCACAAGACTGAGTCAAAAAAGGGCTGGTGGGCTGCTAACTGGTCCTGACTTGGCTAGCCATTCACTCCCTAACCTCTCTCTTTCCAACCCCTTTCTTCCCTATACGATTATGCTTGCTCCTTTTATTGCCTTTGTTTAATCTGTGCTTTTATATCTCTTTCTGTTTATGTCGTTTTGTTTCGTTGCCTTTCTCTTTTTTTCTTCCTTTTATTTTTTCTCGTGTTTCTTTTTGAGTTTTCTTCAATGGGTACCGCTCTCTTTCAGTAATTTTTCTTTCACCTTCAATCTTTCCTTAGTCTTTCTACCCTTTCTCTTCATCTATTTTGTTTTTACTTTGTTCCTATGTCTTTTTATCTACGACACACGTAAACATAGACTTTATGGCTGTGCTGTTACACTCTTATGTTGCGCGAAATCCTCAGAAATTGAGCGAATCCCACTAATCACCACAGCGGTTCATAAAAATCATCATGGGAACACACGGGTGGCAAACATCGAGATGCAGCTTATCTTGTTACCCATCTGTACAGTGTACTCGTACATTGAGCGTGTGTCGGGTCATGATAGTGATCATTATTTATCTGTGGCACGTGGCAAAACTTCATCGTAACAGTTCTGCCCACAGTAATGAAATTGTCTATGCCTCAGACATAGATACCTATCTAGAATGCTGTCTATGCCCCGAGGAGCTTCATACCCGTACTAGCGAAATATCTTTTAAAATTTGAAATTATTCTTACTAAAATTCACACGTCTCACTGGCAAGAAAGTGACTGGACATTGCCTCTAGCAAAAATTTTGTTTCCCGTTGTCGGTTTGAAGGTGACGGTTCTGCAGCACAGTCTAAATCGAGCAGAGATGCCGTCTTCAGTGGGAAGCTCAAAAATACTCTGTCAGCAAGGTATAACTCTAACAATTGAGTGTTTCTGCCTTGTGCAAACGTTACACTTACGCGTAAAATTTCACCAGTGTAAAAGTGTTATCTGGTGTTTGACGTGCAAATACCTCGATAAGATTGGTAAGCATGCCATCCCCCAGGGCTCTGAAAGTTAAGGCCGTCTGGTTTTTTGCACGTGCACTGACAACCCCCAGTACACGGGTCTCTAGTACGTTGCCTCCATATAAACGTGATCACTGCGATCGGAATCAATTTTGCGAGTTTCATGCCGGCAGCTCAGCTGCGTAACCATTGTACCACCGAGGCGAACAGCTCATGAGGGCTACATCACAGTACCTCGCCCCCCCCCCCCCCCCCAACAGCTTCAAAGAAGGAGTAAGACAACTTAACCAGACCTGTTTATTAGGAGACCTTTTTTTCTTATCGTAAAAAAACTTTTGCGTCAGACTTTTCTTTCTCGAAGACCGAGCTTGAGCTCTACCGAGTGCCATTTGCGTGTACCTGCTTGATGAAAAGTTTCATCGGGATCGCACGCCAGATAGAAGTGACAGGTACACGCACGTGCAATATACAAGGTCGACGCTGTATATATTCTTCCACGTTACGTGACTTCACGTAAAAGGTACTTCTCTGAACACGTCTTCACGATATTTGCTTCTCCAAGAGTTTTCAGGTGCTGGTCATCTTAGACGCCTGCATAAGTCACGCATGCTACCTGTCGCATAGAGTACTTATATTGAAAAGATGCCCCCTGGGCTTTTTCGTCTGGCGCTAAATTGAAAAGAATAGGACAAAGAGCCAGCCGTTTACAGCAGAATAAAAAGACACGGTGCAAACAAAGGAACTCCGGTTGGTTGAGTGGTCGAGTGAGCAATCAAATGAGACAGCGCGTGACAGCTGCAAGATGTAGGTGGCGTGATTGACCGTTTTTTTGTGTGACCCGAGAAAGAAGCCATTGTGAGTTTCATATCTCATGCTGTGTCCACGCTCTGTACAGTGAGCACACCGAGGTTTCGTCATCAGCGCGCCAGCGTCGTTCGATATGAACGACACGCACAACCACTCCGACTACAATGTGCCGTCGCATTTAACCACTACTGCCGGATTATTGATTTAAGTGACAGGCGGCAAATGGAATCTTGTAATTTGGGTCCGACTCTCTCTGCCCGCTTAATACACCGGAAAGGGCCTCTGATAAAACAAAGTACAAACGTAATCTCTTCTGCCCGTATGTTGATTTTCTCCGTTGCCATAGAAACTAAGTCACACACCCGCGAACCTATCAGCCTCACATAGCCGTGGAACGTCTTCCAATAATCACACTTTTTCCGAGAACTTTGATCGCAGGACCTACAATATTGGAGACAATATAGGCATTGTCATACACCCTCTAATGCAGGCGTTATAACGAACAATGTGGGCAGTGAACGATGCTCCGAGTCCCACAACAAGATAAATCGCAGATGAAAACGTGCTCGGTCATTATTTATTGATATGAAAGTCCCAGGGTAAGGCTAATGCATTCATTTGCATTTTTACCAAGTGTACAAGGCACAAAACAATGCTCATCTCTCTATAAATAAGTCCTCCAGATTTCGCGTGACGCGAAATGTCGTAAGTGCAAAGGCGCGCACCGCACATGCTTTCTGCAATGGACCAACATGATCGAAAGCAGAATGCAAGAATGCACGAAATGAGAAGATAAATACAAGAACATTTATTCAATTGAAAATTTCTACATAACATGTGTTTTTCTTGTCTGTGTGTGTCTAGAAAAACGAGAATTACAAAAATTCAAAACAGTTCTCTACGTTCAGAATACTTCAGGTGTGTCCTAAGGGTTTCCTTATCAGGCCCCGCAGAAAGATACATCCTCATTATTCGTAGTACGGGTTAAAGGTTTGTACTTTAGACAACATTTTCTGGCACTGGCCTGGGTTGCAGGAGTTCAACATCGAGGACTAGGAGAAGGTCTTCAGAATCTCTAAATAGGAAGACCTGTTCAAAGCTGTCCAGAGTGCCCGTGGAGATGTTATGGCTCCGACTATATAGGATTAGCCTACAGCTGGTCAGTAGTCATCTCTAGGGCTCCACTGGGTGGCTCCTCAGGAACTTAAGAAAGTCGCTTTCCTGTCTCTGTGCCCTAACTAAAGCATTAGCATGAGCAGAAGTGCATGTTTCTTCAGAAGAACGGTCCCACGTAAATGGGGCTTCACCAACAAATTGAAAAACGCCAATGTTCCACTATTATACGCTCATGTCATTTATGAAGGTCTCCCGATGTGAAAAGAAGAATGTAATTTGCAGGGAAACGTTGCCGCAGTAGTTGGTTGGCATTCAACACGCGGAGGAGCGCAACACGACAGTGATCCATAGAGAAGACACAAGCAGAGCACTAGTGTTCAACTATAAGCTTTGTTTTACGATACACGTGTCCTGTTTATAAAAAGGCAGGAAATCTAATACAAAGCCCGGTAAGAACACGTGCGATTTCTGAATATATTTTTCTTTGTTGTTTACCGGATTTTGCTATAGTTCCGCGGCCTATATATAAATAGCACTTGTGATCGCAACATAATTATTTTGTGGAAAGTAGGCACTGTTTTTGTGTTGACCATCTCGATCTCTTTCATGTCTCAATGCTGCACTAAAATCATGTAATGTCATGAGAGTTGGGCTTACGGTCATGAAATAATATGGCAATACTTATACCTCACATACCCCTTCAGAAGGAGACTTTATTAAAAGTTGTGTGATAAAGAAACAATACCATCTGGCTTATAACTATGCGAAAATCGCAATTCCACTATGAGGAACACCGTAATGGAGAGGTTGGGAAACTTTGACAGTGTGGTGTTCTTTACCGTGCACTGAAATCGCACAGCGCACAGCCCCATAGCATTTCCCTACCCCGCCGCGGTGGCTAAGGTACTCGGCTGCTGACTTGCAGGTCGCGGGATCAAATCCCGGTTGCGGCGGCTGCATTTCCGATGGAGGCGGGAATGCTGTAGGCTCGTCTGCTCAGATTTGGGTGCACGTTAAAGAACCCCAGGTAGTCGAAATTTCCGGAGCCCTCCACTACGGCGTTTCTTTTATTCATATGGTGGTTTCGGGATGCTAAATCGCACATACCAATCAATATCGCACTTCCCCTCCATAGAAGTGCGGCCACCACTGCCTGCATGAAACATGCGACCTTCCGATGAGTATAGCCCTGCACCATAACCACTACATCACCACAGTGTACGACTGTGTGTGTGTGTGTGTGTGTGTGTGTGTGTGTGTGTGTGTGTGTGTGTGTGTGTGTGTGTGTGTGTAGCATTACATACGCGTTGTTTTTGGTGCTGTAGAAGTTTCAGAGAATACTGAATTAGTCTTTCTTTGGGTAATTAGAAGTATTCGACATCATATATTTCCCGTCAATAAATGCGAATATTTGAGCATAATCAATTTTAACTGAAAATTCACTTCGACATAAAAAAAAACATATGTCCCGAGACTTCATTCACAAAGTAACAATCACTGAATAATAAGCAAAGTATTACGTCCAATGTTTTTATTCAACGCACATTTCAAGAACGAAGAACGAAATACAAGCGTTAGAGCTCAATATTTGAAATCCTGACATACCAGAATAATACTAGATCAATTCATCGAGAGCAACACCAACTTACAGTTGCTCACGTCGGTGGACGTGTCTCCTTATATTCTTAGGCATAGAATGACGTTATGTAAAAAGTACACATTGCGGGGCGTCCTTGAACAGGCATTTAATTTAGCGAATACCACCTAGAGTAATAGTTGAAATCTTGCATAAAGTTACTATTATGAAACTGCAACCAACAGTACATAATTTCCATAACAAGACCCCAAAACAACCCGAGAATGAGTTTAGAAGCTTCTGGCTCCAAGGTAGATCGATTCGTATTGAGCTTACCACGACAACCTATAGCCCATATTTCAGATGGATATAAAGGCTGTACATTACACATTTGATGCAATAATAAAGCTCGTAAAAAGAGTCAGAAAAGAACAAACTTTAAGGGTCAAATACACATTATTCGCCTTTGCTTTTGAATTATTGTACAATCATTTTCTGGTAACTGACACCGCGCGAAGACAGCTCATTTTTCCGATTATTTCTGCAAGACAATGCACATGATTTCGTATGGAACATAATTTTCTGCTAAAAAAAATCATCAGTTATTCATGTTTTCGATACCATCCGGCTGAAAGACAGATATCTCAATAGTATACAGAAACAGACAACAAAAGTATTGTGAATTTGCTAAATAGCGCATTAGTACAATACATGTCACTACCATTTATGTACCATTATAAACAAGACCACATAGCACTCAACACTTGTATCACTGGCACTGTAAAATGTCTTACTTAAACTTCTGGGTTGAAGTATTAAATAAGCAGTTTATCATAGCTAATAAGCACATTATTTGGAAACGCCGATACGCAGCAAACTTCTGGCTTAATATTACCCTAACTGGACTGGTTCAAGCGGTTGCAAAAGAGAATAATTCATGAAAACGTACATTCTTCGATATCACTAGTTTTGTCATAATTTATATATCATGCAACGGATCAATCATGCCGGATATATTTTACAAAAAAAAAAAACACTATGAAGTGGCCGAGGCAGAGAATAGGAGGTAGTACAATTTTTGTTATGACGTACATATCAGAACACGAGCCGGTAAACACCGGGTATTGTACCAAAAATCTACCGCGTGAATATATGCACACTCCTTCTTCGTAAATAACCTATCTGTTGACTTCCTCTGCGAAGAACGTAAGCTGCTTGGCGCATTTTGGATTATTGTGGCCATCGATCAAAGCAGTTGAGACAGGCATACAACAGTTCTCTTTCGCAAAGGTCCCATAGCATGTTTGCGTTGGACGGAGGCTTATATTACTCGCTTAATCACTCAGTCTGACTATGCTTCAACAAAAGACTTGAGTAGGCCTTAGACATGCCAAATGCCACGAAAAAAGAATGGTATTTTTATTACACTACCTCGAATGGTGCATAAAATTATACACCTCTCAAACGAAAAAAAAAGAGAAGGTAGATAGCAAAATATTGGAAGGCAGCCACAGTAACACATCGATGAATGTCTCGACTAAGGCAATATGATTACATTGGTATTTATGTCCACAGAAATCTGTCTTATGCGCAGCACCTATAGATGTGATGTCGTACATAAAAGACTATGTACAGAGGCGAACTAAAACAGCGTCCGGTTGGCTGCAGTACAAATAAATGCCAGTAGTGCAGTTCGCGAGGACTACGTACTCAAGAAAAAATTTAAACACCCACTTACGCTTGATCGGCACGTCGTAAAACACTATGAGCTTATATTTTTGCAAATAGCCCGCGTATTCATTTTGCGATTTCAAGCCATTTAGCGCTGAGAGATGCCGCCATTCACACAAATGTTCCTAGCATGGTAGACAAGCTTCGAAGTATACCTAAGGTTGCAGACAGAAAAGACGCTCTTAGCTCTACGTTCCCGTATTCGCTCAGCAGAAAAGCTGAAAGCACCAGTACGTCGTAGACGAGATCCAATGACGCATGACGTGGCTTCTGAAGGCGATATACGCTAGCAGATAGATAGATAATAGATAGATAGATAGATAGATAGATAGATAGATAGATAGATAGATAGATAGATAGATAGATAGATAGATAGATAGATAGATAGATAGATAGATAGATAGATAGATAGATAGATAGATAGATAGATAGATAGATAGATAGATAGATAGATAGATAGATAGATAGACACCAAACGTGCTTGGTTCCGAATGTGCTTGCTTGGCATTTAAAAAGACGAGACGTGGCACATAAATCCCGGAGCCTTCAATAACATTGGTCTTGATTGCCAGCAATTTCTGAATGCCTTTCCCATTGCATTACGTGATCTTCACTCGATAATAGTGTCCGACAATGTTGTAAACACCGAGTCAGTCTTCACGATGCATGACTTTACGTAAAGCAACCGTAGTACGGTAACCTACCCTTTACGTAGGGTAAGTGAACAAAACAATAATCATAAACACTACGGCAATTTCACAGTTCTTGTTTATTATTTAGTTACGTCGACTTATTTCAGATCAAGCAATTCAGTGACTGGGAAAACTTAACTTTACTTGAAAGAGACCCCAACACGGCCCACGAAACATTTGTGGCTTTCATCTTGAACTAAACGTAAACTGTCTATTATACTCATACAGATATGAAAGGCCGGGTGTAAGGGAATATTTCAGTGCGAAACTAGCCCTAAAAGTCTCTGGCTGTAAATTCCACTCTTCTCCTGCGACCTACATTCTGCCATGGCGTGTGTGACGTCACGCGCATCACGGAGCGGAACCGTTGTCGTCTACTAAAGGTGCAGCATCTGCAAATTATTCCATTTCAATGGCGAAGTGAAGAAAGCTAAAGTATCTCGATTGTATGCGCAGCTGACCGCGGAACAATACTGTTCCACGAACTGCGGACGCTCCCACAGCTAGCTGCTAGTTACGTGAAGACGCACGAGTACGCCGGTGTTGCCTTATTTACAGGCCACTCACGTTTTTATCGAAATATGCCAATATAAAATAAGCGCTCAACCTAATGGACTAACATTTGACCAACGTGCTTGTTAATGCATAAGTTGATCCACATCACACAGGTTGTGATTGAACATTTGTTGTCATGGTCAATTTCGTCGCTCATGAAAGGTCTAGAAAGAAAATGAAGTGGCACGATCTTTAAAGATGTTTATCGACTTCTATTGATTTAAGAGCCTTATATGCTTGACCCAGCGCAAAAATGGACTGGCGGTGTCAGCATACCACGGCGTCAACGTAACCATAGGGATGCAACAATCAACAAGTTATGATGAGGGATGCAACAATAAACAAGTGATGATGACGCAAGCCACCAGATTTCGTGACGTTGCTATGAGTTCATCGAAACCTCGCTATGATGTCACGTCAAACGACGTCGGCTGATGGCGTCACCACGTGACATTCGCGCTTTCTCACAGGTCCGCTGGTCATGGAGGCCATGCAAAATATGTGAGGTGCCGAAAGCTTGCACTGTCTCCAGTTCTTGAGGCAGTGCAAAACAACCTTAGGTGCAAAAGACTTGCGGAGGCGCGTGGCAGGTGTCTATAGAATGACAGAGAACAAAAGTACGGCTTTCGTCTTCGAATTGCCCAAGGTGAATGCCTAAGGCTACGTGTAAATTTTTTTATATGTTTTCGAGGGCAACTATGATATGGCAGGTATTTTCAGCCAGCCATTCACGGGAAGAATTTTACGTTAATATGCGTGAAACCTATTTGTCATTTTTTTTATTGCTGACCGGAGTTCGTAACATTATTTTCTGCACTTTCAGCAATTCGGTAGCTAAAGCGGTGATATTCCCAGAGTGGGGGCTTATTTCACGACAGCCAGAACCTAATTAATCTTTGGCTCTCCTGCGCTAATAGATTGCTCGAAGCATACGAGAGCTTCACCCCACCCTCGCGACAGAGTAGACAGTGTCGCCGGACTTGACCACTGAAGGGGATCGCATGGATGAACCACGAACGCCTTCACATCGGTTGCCACAACAACGCCAAAAGGATCCATCACCTCTCTCGCGAGGGTTGTACTCCGAAGTCTATACAGCACTGATGTGGAGGTTTTCGAGCATCTCGTCCTGAAAAACCCAATGTTGCATGCCAATCGCCACTTACTTCTCGCGGCTCACAGTAAGCTCAGTTTTCCCCGCGCTTCGAGAGAGCACATGCTCTTCACTGATTGTCCCTGCGCGCTCACGAGAGGCACTCTACTAGGTGAATGCAGCAGCATTTGTCCATGGCTTTGATATTCCTTTTCTTTCTTCTCACTATTATCTTATTATTATAGTAATATTATATGAGTTTCAACGTCTGAAAATCAATATATCATTATGAGAGACGCCATAGTAAATAGTGAAGGGCTCCGAATATTTAGAATACCTGGGTTTTCCCTAACGTGCCCCTAAATTTGAACACACCGGCCTTCAGCATTTTAGCCTCTACCGAAAACGCAGCCGCCACGGCCTGGATTCGATCGCTCGACCTGCGAGTCAGCAGCCGAGTGCCTTGGACAACCATGGCGGGGCTTCTCACTGAAACCTTCAAGTTCACTTCGCTCGCTGAAACTGCCATGTTTGCGATAAGAGGGAGCACGTAGCCTTTCTTCGCATAAAGTTTTACTTTGTACCTTTCGAAATCATTTTTGCCCTTGTGAAGGAATCGTTACTTTTTTTGATTCGTAAACATTCTTCAGGTTCTGGCTGTGCCCCTAAACTCTTCTTTCTGTAACGTATGTAGGGACTGGGCCAGTCTGTATGATAGTGCAGAAAGTTGAAAAGAGATAGGTGTCATGGCTTGTGTTTCGCATTGGCATGTTACGAGCGATCAGGAAATTGTATTCGTTACTGATATGCTAGAAGCAGTGACCATCTCGAGTTAACGTCGCTTAGAGTTACCTAATTGAATGCGAACGTCAGTTACGACTGCCTAAATTGATTAGCGTTGGCGTAATCATTGCTATAGTAAGCTAATTATTCCAAATCTTTATTAAAGTATGTTCGAAATTATACGTATGTGCTCTTTTACAGTTTTCGACGAGGTTCTTTCTGGCTTCAGTTGTTGTTTTGTAACGCTCAAGACTCTGGTTCTTGCTTAGAGAGAAATGAGTTTCGAGGGCACCAGACTAAATTATTTAGTGTGCATGACTTGTCCACTTTATCTATTCTCTTCCCCTTTCTAAACTTTACTACAGCAACACGAATGCAGTCCAGTGCAATCTTTTTTTTTTCACTCTTTATTTCTATAGTGTTTGCTCATTTTTGGCATTTGGTACATTCGAAGCCGACTGAAACACATGTCTTCCGCCCTTGTTTCTGTTTATCTTTTGCAAATATTGGCCTTTATTTGTGCTTCTGCTCCCATCCCTTTATTCCCTGCAGAGTGACAAGCGCAGAACACATTTGGGGATGGACAAATTTTCCACAAACTCGCTCACAATTGCATCACTTTCCAATGAAACGAGCTGCATTTTCCGCATGCAGAAATATATTCCATTCATCCAAACCCACCATGGCCTTGTACTTCCGAGAATATTCTACCATGGAGGTGCGTTTTGTGTAAATTATGGTTGGATGTCTCATTCACTAGAGTGCGTGAATACAGCAGAGAAATGGTTGACAGAACCATGCAAGAACAGTGAGGTGATAAAAAACGATACAAGTTCTCTTCGAGTGTTTAAAGTAAAGTAAAGTAAAGTAAAGTAACGTTGAGCAATCGCTTTGCGAATTTCTGAACATGCTGGATGACCGACATCTGCCGCAGGAAAGAACATTACACCCCAGTCCATACTTATATAGCATTACAGAAAAAGCTTCTACAAGTGATTGTAGGGTCCTTGAAATGTAGTGCCCTGTCAGAGCAACTCTAATTGGAATGAGGACATGTGTTTAGGTGTGGTTGTTTTTATTTATTTGTTATAATTTTTAACCGGTAAGTTCATCTGTTTCGAGCCCCTATTTCGTTACACCAGCGCATAATAGAGTCTGGGACACTGTCATCAGGTTGAACTCACTGCTTTCTGTTTCTTCTCCTTCTCATTTTTCTCCTTCGTCTTATTTTATCGCCGTCTCTGAAAAGATCATGCACTTCAACCCACTCACTTTGGGAAGACTTCGAAATATTACGTTGTACGTCTGTAACACTCCAGGGAGTGGAAGCTAGGAAATAAACACAGTTTAAACGATGCTCACCACGCGACACAAAAAATCAGCTAGACAATGAAACTTTTTGCGAGCCCAATAATGAGCATGACACAACAGAAACATTTCTAATCACTTTCTTTAGAGACGTACAAAACTAATGGTTTGAAGCATCAAGAAACGATGATGCGAGGAGGCGCGCTTGAAACCTTTACATCTAATTCCAAGTAGCTTTCGCAGGCGAAGCTTTGGTCGTATGAAAATGCATGAATTAAACGATCTAAATTCGAACTGTTTCTAAATCTACAACTGCTTCTGGGTAAAAGTAAGTATAGCAAGGAAGTACCTTGAAAAAAAAAAGAACTTTGTGTGATTTTAAGGACTTCTTTGCTGTAGTGGTTCTGATTGAAACAACTCAGCGCAGGTCTGATTGTCAGACACGTGTGCACGAGCACGCTTCGAACCCCGATATTTCTGTAGGAAGTGTTTTAAACAAAACTTTTCCTTTTTTGTTCTACTAGGTGGGCTTAGTTTCTTAGAAAAACTACGTTTCACTTTCGCACAAATGATGTCCACGTGTCCGCGTCGACCTGTGTAAACTTATTTTATGCGGAGCAACGCTTGAGCAAATACTTCCTTCTGCTCATTGTAATGACGGGCAGTATCGCTCGCTCAGTTTGCTGTGGGCTCAGCTGCAAGAACATATTTCAAAATTACTTTCATCTTGAATCACACGCGTGCATCCCACACAAAAATTTTGAGTATGGTTCCAGGGATGAAGAAATCTGAGCGTAAAACTGGTTTACGAATGTCCTAAAGAAAGAAGCAGATTGCTTTTTAGAATGGAAATGCAAAAATCAGATTCGGAAAGTTTGCCATCGTTGACGGTCGTAGTTGAAGCACAGTTACACATTCTATATTGTCTTTACATTGGAGCATTTCAGGAACTCGTTCATTCTTTTGCTGATTACGTATCGCAGTGCGTGATCGATTCCAGTGAAAACAGCTTTGCGTCACAGCTAAGCCTGTGTCTAATTTAAGAATTGCACGGAAAATACAAAAGAATATAGGTTTAATGTTGCGAGACCAGGGAAGTGCACCTGTGTTTACGGTTTTCATTTGGAATGAGAAAGTCATATATTTCACAAAAAAGTAATTTGTTGTGCAACTTTTAACAATCAGTAACGCGTTTAGAAGTGCTGAGGTCAAATGTATCAATTTCCTAAATGGTGCCTAATTAATAACCAGCTCGACCTGTTCTTACCTAGCACAACTACACTATAACTAAAGCTTTGTTTTTCACCTAGTTGATCAGTAAGGACTCTCCGTATTAGCGCTAGACATAACGTATATGACAACGCAAGCTGAATCCAGTACAACGTTAGTCCAACATTGAGTTCGAAGAGTGAAATAATTGAAATAATTCATGGTAGAGACATTAGTGTAACTGTGAAAATTACACTATGTCACACTAAAGGAAACCATGTGTGGCTGTGAAGAAGCGGGGAGATGGTGAAAGTCACCAACAGAAGCTCGACTGTGTCGCCTTAAGCAGGTGCACCTACATTCAGAACCTCTGCCTGTCTAACGCTGGCGGTGACCATCACCTGATGCCGATGACCGCTGCCATAAACACTGCTGGTGACTATCACTATAGCACTGCTAAACAGCCAGTCTCTCAACGCACAAGCCAGAGACACTGAGCATGATCCCGGGCTAAACAAAGCAGACGCGCTCTGTCTTACGGAAACGGGAAACACCTCAAGACCAACTATCAACGTCTACGAACAAAGCAGATAGCTCTGTCGCCCAGAGACGTGGATAACCACAAGATCGACGATAAACGGCTACGAAGTGATCGGGTGTAGTGAGTAATCGTTTCGTTGCCTTGGCCACCGACTCGGGAGAGACAGGGGGCAGCGTAGTAGAAGAGAGACATAGGCGGGGGGGGGGGGGAAGGTATGCGCATGCGCCTTCGAGGAGCGGACGCCTGCGGGAAAGACGGACACAGCCCCGAGTGACGCCATGGCCTAGAGCAAAAGCTTCTTGGCATCTAAATCTGGACACTTTGTAAATTTCAAAGCGTCGCTGGTGAACGCCTGTGCCTATAGAGACGGGTCGGCCAGATTGGAAAAGCATTGCGTGCGTCTCCCTTCTTGCATGAGTGGGTACGCTGAGCACACCCACGGAAGCAAAGCGCGAGCGCTCTGCACTCCGTTTCAGAAGCTATTGTGAGTGCAGTCAACGTATACGGGTGCTCTCAGCGAATCGTGACAAAGCGCACTTTATAACTGTGTTCCTACACGAATGTCGCGTCCGTGAATCTGGCAAGTAGCCCTATCTTTGTGGAAAAAATTGCAGTACACTAATCAACTGCCTAAATTTATTGAACGTGTGCTTGGCATCTTCTTGGCCTATTTTGTGTATTTTTGTACGGACAAATATCTGTAATGATTGCCAGCGTGGTCACGCCAAAGGACTGTACCCCTCACCCTGCCGGTACCCTGCACCACTCCAGCTCGACACCCTTCAAAGAAGGTACAAGGTCTCCTAGGTTTGGCTGCACTTTCCGCACGTAGCTCACGAATGTGTCGTGCAAGTGCGGCGCCAGTTCGTCGAGTGTTAGTGTAGCACGACACTAGCGGTTTCGTTTCAGTGGTAAAATCGAGGCCAAAAGTGCTGCCACATTATTTACCTAGCGCTAATTGAACGAAAGAAGAACTCGCGCGAAGGCTAGTGCGGAAGTGTTGATGAACTCGTGCAGCACGACGCCAAATCGAGTGTAGAAGTGCAGGTGGCGCGAGCTGCACCCGCCAAATCGAGGGCCAAAGTGCAGCACCATTTCACTAGCGCAGAAAGTGCGGTGAATAAAGGAGACCTCTTAAACATTTGTAATGTTGAATCGTTGTCCACGCCTCATGTAAAAGCCTTAAACTGTGGCATTTGATCTTATAAAAACAAATAAGTAAATAAAACTAGACCCACCTTTTTCTATTCATATTTAATGTAACTCGTTTATACGAATTATTGTCACGTGAGAGCTTTTTTGGAATGTTAATGTCACAGGCATAGAAAAATATTTTCTTCAGTCATTAAATCAATCAATCGGAAGCCTTATTTTCCGGCAAAATAGAGAATGTTTTTATGGTTGCCACCCTGATTTTAGTAGTATTGAATGATCCCGTACTCTATGCACACGTGATGATTGCCATCAGCGCGTTTGAAGGGTTTACGGCTCATACTCGTCATCACAATTTAAATATCGCATCGCAACTCCGCAAGAGCACTGGCGAAATTGTGCAATGTGCGTCGCTTCCATGAGAAATGCGTTCTGAGAGCGTTTCTCGTACTTGAAGCCAAGTTGCTCCAGCATCCTCTGCATCGTGGTTGTGAACGCAGTCGAATATTGCCCACTTCTGAACGCTGCACCACCTTGGTGATGGTAAGAATTTCGCCTGCTTCAAAAGAAATGTGCATGAAACATGTAAACACACTGAGGTCAAAATCGTTCAGCTTCTACGCTCGATTACGGCCTTTCCCATAAGTACACTTTTTAAACGCGAAGCATTTCTTAGCGAACTTCGGTGACTTTGAGAGTATCTATCTATCTATCTATCTATCTATCTATCTATCTATCTATCTATCTATCTATCTATCTATCTATCTATCTATCTATCTATCTATCTATCTATCTATCTATCTATCTATCTATCTATCTATCTATCTATCTATCTATCTAGATCGTTATATACTTTTCCTACCCCCCCCCCCCCTCATGTTCTAGTCACTTTGTTGAGGTCAGCGGGGCGGCTTTATGCTCTCCCATATTGATTGATATGGGGAGTTTAACGTCCTAAAACCACCATATGAGTATGGGAGACGCCGTAGTGGAGGGCTCCGGAAATTTCGACCAGCTGGGGTTCTTTAACGTGCACCCGAATCTGAACACACACACGGGCCATACAACATTTCTGCCTCTATCGGAAATGCAGCCGCCGCAGCCGAGATTCGATCCCGCGACCTGCGGATCAGCAGCCCAGTAACTTAACCACTAGACCACTACGGCGGATATGCACTCCCTTAGCCCGTACCTCATGCCGCCTAGCGAAAGAGCCACAAATCTGATTTGAAGAACAATGACCCATCCAGCTTTAGCAGCTCATGCAAGGAACCCACTATACGCCATGATGGTGACGGCGACACTCATGACGGTGAAGATGATGACGATTTTCACGGAGAACGACTGGTTAATGCAGTGGATCACGTATGGTGTAGCTCACATAAACTATATTTGGTATCACGTGACGTGAATAGATGACGGTAAACGACACATCGAAACATGATAATCATGACACGAAATTCATGTACGGCATCATTTACCTCCACTTCGTAACGTTGCGCCGATTTTAAAGTGACATATCAACCTTTCTTATTCGTTTTTCTCATATCTTCGATTCGCCCTGTACGTGGGATCTGCCTTTTTTTTTTAGTAGAGGTGATGATATAGGACACTCTGAAGTGTTGACCTCTACTCATTAAATCACGGCACATCTTATCTAGGTCGTAATTGATTATGAGTGGCTGATGCAGTGGAATCGTTCGTTCTTATTGTAAATCACCCAAGATATTGACCACTCACGCATGTAAATGAGTGCCACGCGGTGTAAGGTGTTTATTACAATGCAATGTTTATTGATCATAAATGACATGTTGAGTTCAGCTGTAGATGTCATTTTGCCTTTGTTACTGCAGCTTCGTAATATCTCATCTAGCGTGAAGTTGGCAAAGACGTCTGGGCACGTTCCCCTGGTGGTCGTCATGCGAAATGCATTGTACAGCATATCCATATGAGATCCACTGCACAAGCCAGTCGTTGTCCGTGATCATCAACGTCATCATCTTCATCGTCATGAGTGTCGCCGTCACCGTCATGGCGTATAGTGGGTTCCTTGCATGAGCTGCTAAAGCTGGATGGGTCATTGTTCTTCAAATCAGTTTTGTGGCTCTGCCGCTAGGTGGCATGAGGTACGGTTTTTTGTGATATTCAAAAGTGAATTATAAGTGCAAATTTACTAGTATCATGAAAATGATGGTTGATATTGGTAGAATCATTATTGAGGTTTTTATTCCCGCCAGTATGTAATCACATGTTATGGCCAGTTGTCGGTCCTGCGTCAATGTGGCCTATAGTTACAGTTTAGTCTCTCTAACTGACTAATATATTTGCAACGTGTGGTATATCCGCCGTGCTTTTGCACAAGGTAACACAAATAATGGCAATGTAATGACTAATGGAGACTTTTTAGGGTCAACTTAATCTGGTGCACTCCCCGCGAAAGAACGTAAGAAATGGACCACTTAAGGCTGAATTATCGCTCATCTATAAGCCCAACTTTTGAGGCATTCTTCGACGCTTCGGCGAGTGATAGTTCTCCTCCGAGCCAGCACTGGCGCACGTAATTGCCCTTCATTCTTCTCGCTGAATCGCGAGAGCTGTCACTCCTTATCCGACTCATTTTTCCTTGCTCGCAATGTTCCTCCCGCTGAAAAGAAACCAGAAAACAAAGCAACGACGGCGTATAGCAACCCCTGTCAGCGCCGTTCCTGGTAATCACGAAAAATAATCGCTCTAGCCTCCTTGTTCTTGACGGACGAGGGCTTAGGCGCTCGACGGATCGTATCTCACCTGATGGCGCTTCCTTCAAGCTCTCCCGGAATAATACTCGGCGTTGAGTTATAATCGTTCGCGCCATGAGAACTTCCTCACGCCTTCGTTGCGCCTATGTTTCTCTTGCTATGTCTCGCGCCTCTTCATTGTGTCAAGAATGTCTGTCAGTGCATTCATGACGTTGACGCAGCGCTGCTAAACTCAGTGCATACGACGAGACGGCTTGTGAAAAACGGTGGAGAGGTGCTCGGAGCGCCCTAATGTGCGTTCTCTCTGCACATTACATAATGTGACAGCTTCACCAATGAGAACAATGGGTGTTACTGCGACTGCCCTTCTCAAGAACAGAGACGAACAAAGACACGCCGGCTGGAGAGGTTGAACGAGCCTTCGCTTAGTGTGCTATGTGTAATTCACAGTTCGCTGTAAAGTCATGTAAGTGCGTGTACCTAACGCAGTTAGCAATTAAGCCCCGATAAAAGTAGCGAGCTACTACTTCTTTATACATTTCAAAATTATTATGAAAAACTCAAAATTATGGCTCCCACTTTCACACCATTAGATAATTTACCCATATTAGGCGTGCACAGCTGATATAACATGCCTCTTTCGATATCATTCATAAGCCATTGTGGCAACTGTGGGAAAGCTCTGGGAACAAACAAAATCGTTTTTTCTCACATTGACGTAATCGCTGATTGGTCGTTCATTAATCACGAGCTCTTTGAATACGTCTCTTACTCTGTAGGCGTTGTGCGTGCAGAGCGCACAGTGTATCGAAGCGCTGCCTGCCTCGATCTCTTGAACAGGGGCGAAGCCTCTGTGTGCGTGCGCTGTGTGTAAGTGTACGTGTTTGTCCTGTGCGTGACATCGTTCTTGAGTGGCGGTGTGCCTTTGGTGTCGCTAATGGTTCTGGGAACCTTGAGGCGATTCCTTTAGTACGTGTGGGGTGATGCGACGTGCGAAGCCACGACTCCTTGTTTTCCGTATGCGAGGGTGTGAAGAAGACCCGGAAAGCACGCTGCAGCCTGCCGAGCTTCATCTGGCGAAGAGTTCGCACTGATTATTTTTTTTCTACAGCGAAACTCGTTATCAGATCACAACTCGGGCCACGTGCAGATGTCCACCGCCACCGCCAATGTCCGTAATCAAATCGCACAAAATTAAAAAAAAAACAACTAGCACCAAAGACACAGAGGGGCTCGCTACCCGGGTCTGCTAGGTGCACGCTCTGTATTCTACCACTTGAGCTACGCTGGTGCTTGTGACTTGTTGGCAAACTTGCCTTAGGCAGGCTTGATGTCGGTGAAGCAATCACTGTCAATACGACTTATAAAGCGTTTTAAAACAGCGAAAGAACAACCAGTCGTATCGTAATGGAAAAAAATAGCTATTACGTAATAACCAGTGGTTACGTATTAGCGTAACGAGTGAGCTATCCAATACTCCGACCCATTACAAAGGCTTTTTTTTTGTCATAGAGTTTCTCAAAATTAACTAGAGGGCACTCTGGCGCTGCGATAGTTCAGCGACCATGGGAATGATCGGGTAGTACACACATTTTCCTAGTCTTCGTACTTGCGGGCGGCGAATCATACTTATGCCTTCGTTTATTGCTGTTTTGGTTTTGTTATGAAAGAAAGATTCAACCCCTTTGAACTTTGTGGCCCGATTCGGAAAGGTAAGTCTAAAAGAATAAGATGGTGAAGCGCAACCGCTGAACATTTGCTAATATTTGTTTCGTAAGAAAGCAGCTCCAAGCCACACGAACACACACGGAGCCAAAAGCAGGCCAGAAGTGCGAAGTTTAGACAAATCTGTGTACTACCCATCATTCCCATGCTCGCTGGAGCACCGTGCGTTGCAGCTCCCATAGACACTAGCGCCATATTTCCCTCTAGTGTACATTAAGATACTCTATGCTTTTTGTTCCCCAATTAACTGTGGTGCATACCCACTTCAGCCATAATTCCTCAACGTCGTCAGCCGCCGCAGTGAACAATTGGCACAAAATTCCTTGCAAGTGTTTAGCGGATACCACGCTTCTAGGAAGAATGACGAAAAATAGCATATAGCAAGAGCCGGCCGACAGCCCAAAATTCATCATTAATGCTCTAAGTGGTATCAAGCAAGTGTGCTTGCAGTAGTTACCCACTGAGTGTTTTGAAAAGGCTTTGAAAGGCCGCCCTTCTTGCTTCCGCTGTGACTGTGCTGCGCCTTCCCCGCAGTACCTGGCATTTTTCACAGTGTATCGAGTGCTCTTTCAGCTTGTTTACCCATTGCTTTGTATAACCCAGTCACCTAAATAAATGTTTTGGTGCAAATTAATAGTATTTCACCCGTTGTCTGGCTGGCTATAGCAACACGCTTTTCCTATTACGTTTGAAAAGTCACCGCGAGGCCAGCATATATATAGTAGGGTGGGTATGAAACGCATGGTGAATCACAATTAAATAAGTAAACAGTGCAAAACACAAGTACATCACTACGAAGCGCTTAACTTGGTACAGCATTAGCAAGTTAGCATACAATTTGTCAGGCTGTTTCGAGTATCGATATCTGGCCATATCCACTTGTGCCTGGTGATGCCGCATATTCTGACACCTAAAGTTTGTAAACGAACACAAGTAAATTATTAAGGGGAAAAGCTGCGTGATCCCAGATACATTGTTACGAACGATGACCTAGTACTAGTATTGCTAGTTACTAGATTATATCGCTACTTACAAATAACGATAACACATACATGGGCACGAGAAGATAAATGCCCTTCATGCAGTTCTGAAAATAACCTGTATTGCCATAAAGGTTTTCCATTTATGTATTGCTAATTTCATTTATGTATTGCATTTATGTTTAATGTATTGCCATAAAGGTTTTCATGCATTGACTCACGACTCTACCTCATTCAAACGAGTTGCTGAAAATAACGACAAAAAGTAACAAACGTAGCTACGAAATTTACGAAATTCCAGTCGATCATCGTGTTAATCATTTGGTATTTAGTAAGGCCCCTTATTCACCATACTAAATCAAAAATGGCTATCTTGCTCTCCAATAGTAATATTTTGCAAGTAGCATTTTTTTTTCTTTTACGTTCCTTGTACTTGTCGAGAAGCTCGCTTTGGTACGCACAATTTTATGAACCACAGTCTGTTCACCCAGAGGATTATCTTTCCAAAGCGGATAAAAACCCAACCCGCACAATTAATACCAGCTTTCGTAGAAGTCTGTTCATTAATTTGAAGTAAATAATAAAGCGCACTGCAATATTTCAATTTCCTGAGGCCTTTTTTCTTTTATTAAAAGACTGGTACCTTCTTTATGACCTCTTAATTTCCGTTTACTTTTGTGTTTTACTTTCTTCTGCTTTATTATGTTCAGATTATGACTGTTATAGGTGTTAGTTTAAATAAAATAGCACATTGCACATTGGTAGCACTTCTACGTGCTTCAGATTTTTGCGTCCATGGCGTTCTTGTGTTTGTGTGTCTACTGCACTTACTCTACGCACAAGCTTTTCCTAATGAAATGTGAACATGCTCGATCTAATCACTTTAGGTTTAGGCAAATGCCTATGCTTCTTCTAAATGTCCACGCTCTCGAAGACCTCACAATCGTTCTTTTAAAAATAATACAAACGTTTCCAAGTTTTCAGCTGGCGTTTATGGGAGGTCATATACTTGCGACACATATAAATGGGCCTTAAAGCAATAAAGATCAAAGCTATTCACAACATACATGCTGAATTAGTGCGGAATGGGCTCACGTTTTCTTCTTTTCCGTTGTTCTCGTAATGCACTGACTACCAATATCAAATATTAAGAAAGTAAGAGGAAAAAAGTAGAAGGCAGGGAGGCTGACCAAAGATGTGTGTCGTTGGCTACCTTAAGCAGCGGGGAGGGTTAGGGGGACTGAAAAGGTGAGAAAAAGAGGACCGAAAAAAAAAAAACCGAGCACAATATACGCTGACGCATATTCGGGGATAGCACCACAACAACCAAAGAAGTTCGCACAGGCTCATTTGGTGCACACGGTACCCTGCATCATTTCCCTTTTTTTTTTCCAGCAACGATAGCTTGCAGCTGCTTCCCATTTACCACCCTTGCAGTTTTGTTTTCCTGCATTGCGCCACTAAGCAACCTGAACACTGAAGACTGAAAAGACAATAAACCGCGCCATTCAAAAAAATAAACATGACTATTGATCAGTTGTCCGACACACGTTCCGTCATTGGAGCCCTTATGAGCCCAAACTATTCTAATGCTAGATCTTGTGGCTGGCGATCTCAGCGCTTTAACTTTATTCCTGAATGCTCGGATAGTTTACGATGAGTCAGGCGTCCCTCGGACGTTACAATTCGATTTGGTCCTCTCCATGTCACTGTCGTTCTTCTAGAACACATTTTTTCGGGGCGCTTTTAGAAAATACTGCGTGGGAATCGAATATTCATATGAAAAACATGGCCCGACGATGATAGAATGTCTACCACTGGAGTTGAGTGATAAGCAAAAACAACCACTCTGACGCGGACACTCTCGAAGTTTAAATTGGAACGTCTCCGCCACAGACGCTACTCTAAATATTGATATAAATGCGATACTTGACTTGTAATCGAATTGTAACCGCCGGAAGTGGGGACGTTTTATCAGGAAATACAAATATTACGATAGCAAGACTAAACTTGCCGAAGCATCTGAAGTATGCTTCCCGAGCTACAACCACTTTTTTTTTTTTAAGCATGCGCTTTGTGATATGGTCTCAACAGAATACTGGTATAAACTTGGATTGTATACGAATGTTTGGCACGAAGTTTAGGCGCATCCTATTTCCTAACCGCTACTGATTGGGATGAGCGAGAGCTATGTATGTGATAAAACATTCAGTGACGTCAACTGAGGCATAAATAATGCCCCACGGCATCATCGAAGATGCAATGCTGGTCATGACTTTGGAAAAAACTTGAGGGTCATGCAAATTAGCTTTGCATGAAAACTGTGTTAGCCATGACCACATCGTTTGGTGTTGGACTTCAGGTGATAGTGAGTTGAAGTGGCTTTGATATGTTTCCGATTTCATACAGGTATTTTGTGGGATTAACATGAAATTTCGTGCCACGTGCGTTTTTTTTTTTGCTATACTATATTGCCAAAGGTGGAATGAAGTTTTTTTGTAAATGTACTGCAATAACAACAATTGTCATAGATACTGTGCCAGGGCCCTTCCATAGTATACTTAAACTTAAAGAAGGCAGTGGGCAATAAAGGTCCAGGTAGAGAGCACAAAAACAGAGATAAAGTAAGGACACAAGACTTGCCCAACTGCCCCGTTTTTTACTCTGTCTTCTTTTTTTTTGTGCTGTTTACCTCGGCCACCTATGAATCGTTACCAACGTGGGCAGTTTTCAATACTACTCAGTGAGAATAAAGAATTTCCCATTGATACTCTACAATGTGAATGTGTATTGTGTCTTTCGTACACACCTGCTTTATTTCCTCGTCTCTTTTACTCCTCATTCTACTCCCCATGTGTATGGAAGTAAAACTATCTTGTCCAGCGAACAGCCCTGCATTTTTTGTGTGTTTCTCTCAGTTAAGAAGATGGTATAAATAAGCGCAACCAGTCAGAAACAGCAAAAAAGAAGTAGTAGACTAACACGTTCGAACATGGGGACGGGAGGGCTGCTTGTTGAGTTTCCTACACACCTGATACAACGCCTTAGCATATACACTATCGCACTCTCTCCTTCTCTATTGTTGCAACAAGGAAACAAACGTCACACCCACTCTTCAGTGGAACATATATGAGTGGTCAAACTTGCGTAGGCTGAAGAAATAGACATTGGCCGATCACTTTTGCCATCGGCTGGCCGTGCACTAATAAAAAAAAAATCACGTTCATAACAGGAGCTTTCTAAGCTGCGCCCAATTCATGTATAAAATATCTGCTCTTTCCGAACACTACTAGCGATTCAGTTCTTTCTCATAACCCAGCTTTGTAAATAAATGTTCTTGAAACGCAACAGATGTGTAGAAAGCATTATTGAAATAATATTTGTCAGTAGGTAACTTCACACTTAGAATGATAATTATTACAAAAAAAAGAGAGAAAAATTGTTACAACCAATGTTTGCTCAGCGAATGCAGACAATGGAACGTTAGTGATAACACAAGAATAAAAAAATTGGAGAGATCTCATGCATATAGGTGAAAAGTTAATCAACAAAGCTGAGATTGGCTTGTTGAAATGAGTGTGTTCTTTTGTTACTTGAAATGTAGGTGCTGTAGTAGCATAGTTTTCAATGCGCACTTGCTGCATTACTTCGCAGTGACATCTCACTACATCACTCTGATTACGCTTTGCACACTGCTTCATTGCTTAGGTCGCCAACATCATCCACTTGCAACTTGTTCAGCTTGTCTTATGAATTGTTGTGATGCACAGCGGGAGCAACTCATTTCCCAATGTTCTTATAGCCATGTTTACATACCATGGGCCGAATGCGCGTTCACACATAACAATGTTCTAGTGTTGTCAGTTCAGGCGCGAACCAAGGGACGTAAGTTGTCGGAAACGGCACATACGTAGCCGGACGAACCACTGAAACCAGGCTGAAGGATAGAAGAAATAGTGCCCACAAAATAAGGCGAACAAGCAAGGATTATATAGTTAAAACCATGATTTGTATTATAACTCTGAGACAGCAACTGGACCAGACTGGTGCTTCGGTAAAGCCAGTCCACTTGTGCTCGGTGGGTTTCACTCATGCCGTGACCGTGACTAATACTTGGACCCTTATTCAACGAGCAACGTGCTCAACCATTCCGAAAAGTCAATGGGTGGTCCGCCATCCAAGAGCGAGGGAGATAAGGTTCGAAAATGAAAACTCGGTTACAAAAAGTCTAGCACGTTTTACGCCGACCGAAGCCATTCCAAGCGTCCGTGTGTGCTACAAGTGGCAGACAGCGAAACAACCTGAAACTCTTGCGGCTATTAGGCGTAATGACCGCCGGCCCAAACTGCGCCACAAAAGGAAAATCAGACGCATCGCCAAAAATACAGGCTTCGGTGACAAAAAAGACAGTTTGGTTTTCCTAGTTTCCTTCAACGGTGTTATATTTAACGGCCCGAGCTGAACAGCCGCCTAAATGATCGATTAATATTAAAGAAGACAAGAAAAAGGAGCTACTGTTTTATGTGAAGGAATGGTAACTAACACTTGTCGGATCATTTTTATTGCTCAAATGTAGCGCGTGTGTTTCAGTCATTACCATTCGTTTGGTATATATAGAGGCGCCGCTGACTCATTTGAGGCGTTGTTATTGCAGATGATTGCGTCTCTTTTTGCGTGAAGCATAGACTAGAGACAACTCTTTACGATGTCGCATGACCGTGTTTCTGACACCAAATTGCAGGTTTCCGCATGATAGCGTCATATAGTCTCGCACAAAGCAGCGTTACCTCCAGTTCTTTAGGCTACATATCTGTAGTTTCGCCTGAACCTTTCGGTTGGTTTGGATTCTGATTAGCTACTCGTTAAAAGCGGTTGTTGAGGATTATTGGAACGTTGTCTTATAAGCCTACTCTTCCAAAGCTGTGCCAGTTTGATTACCGCCGCGCCCCGCCACGGTGGTCTAGTGGCTAAGGTACTCGGCTGCTGACCCGCAAGTCGCGGGTTCATATCCCGGCTGTGGCGGCTGCATTTCCGATGGAGGCGGAAATGTTGTAGGCCCGTGTACTCAGATTTGGGTGCACGTTAAAGAACCCCAGGTGGTCGAAATTTCCGGAGCCCTCCACTACGGCGTCTCTCATAATCATATGGTGGTTTTGGGACGTTAAACCCCACAAATCTTGATTACCGCCGCAAGCATGAAACATGCATGCTACACAGGGAATGAATTCACATTCGGTGACTGATAAAAACACAACGAACACTGAAGGATAGCTTAGCTGGACTGCAAAAATGGGCGATTCATGCACTGCATGACCAGCCTTTGCAGGTGCTAGAAGGAGGTTGGCTGATTTTATGTCGAAGCCTTCATTGGAACGTCCGAAAGATACGTGAACAAGTGTGGTGCCGGAAACTATGTGACGATGGTTCTGAAACATGGTTGTCGCCCACATTCTCGGCCATCCTAAAACTGCAATGCACCGTCTCTCCTGATATTCAGGTAACTTCAATTGCATATGGCGCTTTTCATAACATCCGCTCATTTTACTTTTCACGCTGTAATGTTTGTAGTGATCGGCCTGTTAGATTCTCTGCAACAACTATTATCAGTGAAGCAATGTGAGTGAGAAATCATTAACACGAGGTCTTCTTCCGGTGATTGTGAACTTGGGCTTTAGCGTCGGAGAGTGGGTTTATAACAGTATCGTCAAGCTACAATAATGTAGTTAACTACCGTAGAAATCACGAGTGCAATTTCTGAGCTTACTAAAAAATTTATGAAGCAAACAACATTTCTATGAAGTTATCTGCATGTAATGAAAATTCTTTGAAGTCACTTTTTCTGTACCTGATATTGCATGCTTAAGGCCTGCTGAAATGCACGTAGCCTAAATACATAAAATACATGCATGTGCGTGTGCATGTTTGGGTGTGTGTGCATGTGTATGTGTCAGCATTTTGGCAGAAGGTTCCTTCCACATCGTCAGAATACGTGCTTAGCTTATCTCACGGCGGGTAAAAATGACAAAACTGAGAAAGCTTTGTGCACTGCTTTGGAACGGTATTGGATTCTACTGATATGAATGTCACTAAGTTAACTAAAATATTATTGTATAATATGCGTTGACGTTGTGATCTCAAAAGAGCTGTCTTTATCTACAGGTTTAATGCTTACACGAAGGGTAATACAGGATAGCTTCCTTAATATTTGAAACCCCGCGGAAAGCGGACCTTTAGAGCTGTGTCATGAACGTACATGTGTTATGCGTAAGAAAACGTGAAATCCTCATGTTGCACGGAACAAGAGTGTTGGAGCTGAATGGTATTCTGAAACCATGACGATAAGGTTAACGTGCATCGTAGGTCACAGATGCACTCTAAAGAATTATTCGCTCGTATAGTTAGTCATGCATAACTGGTCACAATAAACTAGTGGAAGTGAAAAAGCGACTATAAGATCTTTCCCCGATATCTTGACTTGAACTTCCTGTCGTTCTTTATTTCAGATAATTTTTTGCAACCATGCGCAAATGAAAAAAATTGTTGACGCTGTGATGTCCACACAAGAGGCTACGCCATTAAGAAGAGGAGTACATAGCTCGGGAGTAGCCAGGGAAGGGTGCGGGGTACCAAAAGGTTACCAATTACGCGTTTACGTATGCACACATATGCATACAAACACACGCACGAACATGGAATATGGTTGAACTCCCCTCGTCCCCTGGATACAACTTCTGGCTATGCCACTGAAGAACAGGTGACTATGAGGCTTGCTGTAGTCATGTACAATCATCTTTCAAAGCATACCATGTCTCATTGTAATCCTTGTGGTGCCCCGTTCCGCCTACGTTGTTCCAAACGTTCGAAACATGCACATACAACTGAATGTAGGGAAGCTGGCAGCAAGGGATATGGAATTGTTTCTGAAAACGTAATTTTCGTTGCGCAGGATGATGGGCTGTTGGCTGCGGGAGCAGCATCCAGCTCGTCTTTCAGGGACAATCTGGCGCGTCAACCCAGCTCGACCTCGAAGAACTTGACCTTCAGGACAAGCGAGAAGTCACGCGCGGCACCACTCCATGTTTGCAACCGCATAGAAGAAGGTGCACCAGCATGCCTCCCCCACTTGCCAAAAGCTCGTCTCTTTTCCTTCGTTCTCAGTCGCAGTCAGAAAGACCCACCACTTGACCTAACCAGATAGAGAGACACGCCACCTCGGCAGCGGTATACCGGTTCGCACCCTCTTAGTGCCGACTGTCGCGCCCTCGGGCGACTGCCCCGAAGCGGGCACTTCCGTATTATCACCGCCGATAGCGCTGCTTCTCATGCAGTCGCAACGTAAAATTCATCGCAGCTAGTGGTGGGGGGTTTTGCAGGATGCTGTTTCTACGCATCAGTTCAAATAGATGCCGGAGAGGAGCTGCCACGCTGCAAAGCGAATAAATAAATAGTACATCTCCTGCCAGTGCTTATCGCCGGTGCACTTGCGGCTTAAGGAATCGCTCGGGAGTGAGGTCTTTGAAACGTAGGAGTCGCGTCTAATTCCGTGCAGCGATACACGCCGCCATTGCGACAGCTGGAAAGAAAAATAGTCTGCAGGCTGAAAGTTGGCAGCATTTCTTCCGGAATACGATGCGCAGCGGACCAGGCGTCGCTTAGTCGAAATGTCATAATATTAGTTAAAAGTCGATCCAGGCACGAAGGACAGTAATATTACCTAATGGTAAAGCATACCTCGCGTCCGAAAGAATTGATATGGAAATGAAGCAAACTTAAGGCAATTAGGCATAAATTCATTGACTTCAAATACACCACAATGTCGCGTTAAGCCGAATTATGTGCTAGAAATAAAACTATAAGGATATTCCCGTGCTTGCAATAGATTCAATGATGGAGTCTATGAGATTTACTCTAGTGTCAACTTGCTAACGAAGACAATTACGATCGTATTGTTAAAGCTTCATGTCTTGTTATGACAGTCCCGGAAAATTGTTGTTCAGGGTTTTCTCCTGACTGTTCCATCAAGGACTAGAATGGTAATTTGATCTGCGCCAGCAAGCTATTTCATTTGGGAAGACGCCATGATTTGCATGCAATAGATACAAATCGAACGGGCTATCGCATTGCATACGCTGCTTGATGGGTTCGTCAGAAAGGATGGACGAAAAAGCAGCAGGTCCCATCACCCGAAACATTTCGAAAAAGCCACATCATTTAGATTTGACATAACATCATATATTTAATAACAGGAACGTTTTTGAGCCGTCTCACTGTTCTTCGCCTATGTTTTCTTTCCAGTTGAATAAGCTGTCTACGGACTACGTGTTGTGCGTTAACGTACTCCTTTTGTGGCACTCCACATGAATAAGTTTTGATCCACTCATATGAAGCTATGTGCTGATGTAGAGTAGCCACAGTGCTCAATCAAGCTGAATGCAGAGACTCTTCACCCTGCTATGCGACATGTCCCTGTGCGCGATCCTTCCAAACATTCTGTACTGGAGTCTATTAAGATACTAGTCACAGAAATCACAAAAGCAATACGCTAATACGCAATTGGAAAGTTAAAGTAATTCAATGAATCAGGATGCTCTATTATTTGGTGATTTAAGACTTAGGAGTGTGAGTGAGTAGCTTCCAGATTTAACAGCTGCTTCCATCTCTGAAACAATTTTTTTTTCTAAACGACAAAATTACTTTGAATGTCGGAATTTGTCTGTGTAATGACCTGAAAGGATAAATTTACTTAACACTTGCCCCACGTAATTTGTACGAGGTGCTGGGAGAGATGCTCGTTTACTGCACCCAACAAGCAACAACCCATAGTCTGACGAACGGCCATATGCAATGCACGCGCATCCGGCATCTAATATCACTACCGCGGTCACCAGGGGCTTCCGTGTCGTATTCATTTCTCGCGCCTTGTTATTTACTGATCAGGTTTACACCGGTATGGTCAGGCAGCACGGCAGTACGTGGAACGAATAACAATGTCGTTTCGGGAAGCCGTGCTTGCTTCTGGTTTTTGCTTATTATTTTCTGCTATGGAAGACTTGATCAGGTGTGGGAGATTTGCTGCGTTGGGTGGTCACATAGGTGCCAGTAGGTCCTCTCCCCTTCCCCCTTCCTCACGCTTTCCATAGACTACTCGCCTACATATATCTCACATCTCCCCTCGTGCGATCCTCGTGCATCCGGCTTCCTCGTCGCCTTCGTTTATAACTGTGTCCATGCTAGACGAACTAATTGGTTACCTTATCCTCCTTCTAGTAACAATTTGAATTGCTAAACTCGTAGGAATACTTAAGCGCTGGGCTGCATAATGCCGAGCTTTTCTCACTTCTTGAGAAGTACAAACAGGCACGTCTACAAGAAAACCTTTGCTACCTACTCACGCATATTCGTGCTCATCATAAAAAAAAAAATATATCTTCGAAAAACGCGAGGCACACTTAGGCCGAGCAGGATGGTCACAGGTAGATTTGGAGAAGTGGTCTTTTGAGAGACCGTTATAGACTCTATCGGGATGACTACTGCAAATACGGTTTCAAGGTGCTCACTAAGCCACAATACACTATAGTTTTGCGAGCGAGTGTAATATCCGCTATAACGTTACTTCTCGAAAATCATTAGGCTGACAAACTAAGCCCACCGTCCGTTTATAAGGAATTATGGGCACTTCGTTATGCTGTCAATGATGACAATAATTTTCGCGGATCCTTTTGTAAAGGCTTGGAAGCTTCAAACCTATCTTTATTCGCAATTCGCGTTGTGTGATGTGTGGTGTTATTTTACTCATACTGAAAAATTTATTAGAACACCGAATGTGGTTTCTGGCCTTACATGACGTTTCCCAACGTCGTTTTCTTTCCCAATGTCGTTTTCCAACATGACGTTTTCTTTCGCAGAAAGACCTCTATGAGGTCTTTTTGCGAAAGAGTTTCCAGCAGTGGCATTACTCTTGGGTAGAATACTCGACTGGTACACACAGTACCTCGGTTCAAATGAACCTTCAACAGTGTTTTTTTTCTTTTGTTTTTAAGGCGAGAGTTCTTTTAAAAGGGTAGCACAAAAAGCGAGGGCACAAAAAATATAACACAACAAAGAGCACCTTGTGGGTCCCTTTTGTGCATAGGCACTCTGTGGGGTGTTTCTATTTTATATTTCAAAACTGTTTCACTGTTTTTGTACAAGGAACAAAAGAATGTTGAGGGTAATGACATGTAACCATCAAAATGACCCAACACCATTCACAGACTTTTTACAGCACGAATATATGCACAGTAATAAACAGTGATTTAATAAAAAGATTTTTTTGTGGCGTCCAGACAATCACAAAAAAAACAAAATACCTAGCTTACACAGAAATTTGTGTTATACTGAATCTGGCTTTGATTATACAAATGTTGTACCTAACATACACTCTAAAAAAAGCTTGGACCATATCCCGCTAAAGAGAAACATGTGCATATGCGAAGAAGCAGGCACTAAAGCTCTGACCCCACATTTGTGTTGCAGCGCGCCACCGAGCCCTCTTCCGTATATAGGGAGAGAGCACGCAACGTGAGGAGAGGGCCCGGCGCTCCACCAAAAAGCCATGCGCTGACGCGATGTGACGGATACGTGAGGTGAGGCCCTAACACTTACACTGGCGACGTCGTTGACGCCAGCGCTTATCAAGCAAAAGACAAGTAAAGGCAGAATTCAGAACGCGCGATCCGGTGCCTACAAATACAGGGTGGCGATTCATTCATTGATATGTGGGGTTTAACGTCCCAAGACCACCATATGATTATGAGAGACGCTGTAGTGAAGGGCTCCGGAAATTTCGACCACCTGGGGTTCTGTAACGTTCACCCAAACCTCACGACATGGACCTACAACAATTCAGCCTCCATGGGAAATGCAGCCGCCGCAGCCCGGATTCGATCCCGTGACCTGCGGGTCAGCAGCCGAGTGCCTTAGCCACTAGACCACCACGGCGGGGCATACGGGGTGGCCAGTGAACAGTTGTGCAGTGGCATCAGCCGGTTTTTTACCAGCAGACCCAGCCTGCGTTGGCCTTTCGAGGTAAAAGAGGGGGAGGGGAGCGAATGTTTGCGGCTGTCTTTCTGGGCCGGCACGAGACGAGAGCATGCGCAGTTAGGGTATACGGAGTGACAGCGTTACACAGGCTGGTCACAGAGCTGTTTCGCATCTAAAAAATCGAGTATTTAGGGAGCGTTTATGCTACACAACAATGATTGTCATCAACTTCGAGTACTTTCGTCGCGTTATCACCATGGTTCCAGTAGTTCGCGGTGACGAACAGCGCGTGCATTATCAGTGTGACATGGGGACAGGAAAGTGGCCAGCGCCAAGTTTTCAAGAAAGGAAACGTGAGCAAGTCAGATGACGATTGTTGTTTTGTAGCAATAACGCTCCCTAAGCACTCGATGTTTCTTTAAGATGTGCTTCGATAACAATCATTTAAGAAAAAAAATAAAACTCGGACATAAGAGACACTTGTACTACCATCCACGAATTTAGTGGTGAAGCTCCCATGCCAAGGGTAGTGTGTCCGCGTTGTATGTAGTAGTAGTCGTAGTAGTAGGTAGCCAATTCTCGTTCAGTCCTTACAATGTCCGCTGGATAGCGGTACTTGTATGTGATGAATATATGATGAAAAGATGCAAGATGGCAGTACTTGGAGTGTTCACTATACGGATGCATGGGCAAACGTAGAGACAGACAGACAAACAGACAGACGGACGGACGGACGAACAGACAGACAGACAGACAGACAAACGGACGGACGGACGGACGGACGGACTGACAGACAGACAGACAGACAGACAGACAGACAGACAGACAGAGGGACGCATAGATGGAAAGATGGACGAACGCACGGACGGACGCATGGGCGGATGACCGGACGGACGAAAGCACCAACGGACGGACCGACGCGTGCTTCGCCCCACTCATCATCGTTCACTCCGTGGATATGCTGTGATTTTTTGCGTGACCCATTTCAAAGATGCATAAGAGTTCCAACTCGCCCAGATGTGAAATCTTCTGATGGCGAGATCCACAGATGCCTCACACACGGCCCCTGGATTAATATATATATATATATATATATATATATATATATATATATATATATATATATATATATATATTATATATATATATATATATATATATATATATATATATATATATATATATATATATATATACCCTTTGGCCATGGCTCACAAACGTGCCGCGGGGCTCACAAACGTGAGCCCCGCGGCATCGCCTTAATTAGAAGTGTGGCAGCTTGGGCTCGTTGGTATGGCATGACGATAGTTATAGCGCGAGAACAACACGATGACACAGAGACAAGAAGGACACGTGTCTTTCGTGTCCTTCTTGTCTCTGTGTCGTCGTTTTGTTCTCGCGCTATAACTATTGTCGCCTTAAACACGCGTTATCCATAAAATCGTTCTCCAATGACTGCTCCGCCAGAAGGTGTCATCTTGGCATCACAGATCGCCCAAAATTGTGGCGCAGGTGGCGGCAATGGTGTGCAAACTACGACACAAAAATTGACTGTTGTGACTTGATGACAGCTGTCGCTGTAAAACAATCAACACTTGAACCTGACATTCATTCGTTTTTACAAACACCACAGAGGATTTTGCCCCGCCGTGGTGGTCTAGTGGCTAAATCACTCGGCCGCTGATCCGCAGGTCGTGGGGTCGAATCTGGGCTGCGGCGGTTGCATTTTCGATGGAGGCGAAATGCTGTAGGCCTGTGTGCTCAGATTTGGGTGCACGTTAAAGAACCCCAGGTGGTCGAAATTTTCGGAGCCCTCCACCACGGCGTCTCTCATAAATCATATGATGGTGTTGGGACGTTAAGCCCCACTTATCAATCAATCAATCAATCAA